>OY992883.1:17071687-17144187 GCA_963921405.1 Cepaea hortensis
TTCTCAAAAAAATATTTGTACTCTCAGAAGCTTCCTCTGCCTCCGAAATGCCCAGATCCGAAGTTTGACGCGCTCTCTTCTGTCTGTTGGAAGTGGCGATCACGCATAACCCTCATGCAGCGTACACCATAACTAGAAATGGGTTGGGCGCTCACTGCTTCCCGCCAACCAATGGTCTTTCGGATGTCCGCCATATTGCGTCAACAACATGACCCCCACTTGAAAGCAACAACATGACCCCCACTGGAAAGGCTTAAATAGCCTTGTCGATATCGCTATTTTTCATTCATAACACTGCATTTAGCACTGCTAACATGTCTGGTAGAGGTAAAGGCGACATGAGACTCGGCAAAGGAGGCGCTAACCGTTCTGTTCAGCGTTTCCCTTAGTTTCTGAGAACCATAGCCTTTCGGACAATCCCTCACGTGTTCAGTCTCTCCAGCCCTGTACACGTTTCTTTTAAGGCTCTCAGTTTCTGAGAGAGAGAGAGGGAGAGAGAGAGAGAGAGAGAGAGAGAGAGAGTCCTCCGGACCTACAAACAAGTGCTCAGTCTGACGGACGCAAAGATAGACAAGACACAACGGTCTCTTGTGCATTCAGGAA
Source organism: Cepaea hortensis (assembly GCA_963921405.1). Classification (NCBI taxonomy): domain Eukaryota; kingdom Metazoa; phylum Mollusca; class Gastropoda; order Stylommatophora; family Helicidae; genus Cepaea; species Cepaea hortensis. The sequence goes on from OY992883.1 coordinate 17,072,291, forward strand.
GATTGTTGAACTGATTGATGCCCATAAATAGGTTGTCAACAGTGTCCACCTCAACTGACACGCATACCACTGAACTAGTTTTCAATGAAGGAGTGTTCCTTCTCTATTACTCAATGTCAATTGATGTGGACAATGTTGACCACCGATTTATTGGCATCCTCACTATGCTTTCAAATTATTGCGCGGACCTCAGAGAGAAGTGTCCAAGTAGTCGTTCAGACCCTTCTCCCCTCCTCAGGTATATATAAACAAAAAAGCGGCACCAGTCATCGACTACGGCCATACCACGTTGAAAATACCGGTCTTCGTCCTATCACCAAAGTGAGGCAACTAGCATTGTAGTCGTCCGAACAAATTTACAGGTTATTAGTCTCCCAGTGAAACCGGCCACAACAACACAACACGTGTTGCTGGCCTTCTTATGTTTTAATTATCACCCCTGTCACAAAATGAAACCGTGTGTTTATCCGGTTGATTATTACAGGGGATTTTCGGATTAAGCGGACGATCGACCAGCGACACTTATTTTTACTAACTGGAAAAACACAGCAGTAAAGGTTACATTGTGTCAGCCCATATACACATTTGGTGGTGGGTGAGAATGAGTGGATACACCGAGTTGGCAGTTCATTAACAGTTAAAATCACATATATTGTCAGCCCAGGAGATGGAATGGTTCCGTTTGTCATCTATACTGCCGGACATCAGACGGAAGTGGCTGCTGGGATTGTCACCACGGAACAGAAGATTGACAAGTTTGTCAACATTTGAATGTAGATGGAAGCCGTGAGATCATAATGGCAGATGTAAAACGGAAGTACCTAGTACGGAAAACAGTGCATCTGTCAATTCTTGGTTTCCGGAACAGCAAGATGATTGGCAGCTTGGTATCGAAACTCTTTGTTGGGAGTTTACAGAAAATAGCGGGCTTGTTTTGTGAATCTAAATATTACTGACAACTTTGGCAGGACTAAAGCCAGGAAAATAGTTCTTGACAAGGGATGATTTGCCACTGTGCCACCTGTGTGGGGGAGTAAAGGATAACATCACGTGGCCAACTTTGGTAGTTTGCCATATAAACTCGAGTTGGGATCAACTAGGGTGGACTTGAATAATGCTTTAGTCACAGTGCCAGGGCGCTGCAAGGCCTAGTGGAAATAATATCTACCGTGTGTTAATTAGTGACTTAATTTTGCACGTGCCTATAATGGCAGATGTAGATATGATTTATAGGACTGCAGTAGTGCCATTTAAGGTATAACTTATTATAATATAATCGTTATAATTAATATTGACTGTAGCCTTGTTAAACTATAGTGTGATGATTAGCACTGTTAGTGTTAGCTAGAATAGATTAGTGAAGTGTTGATAAGCTTTACTAACTGAGTAATGAGGGATAATTGGGATCGTCCCGTAGGTGTCCCTGGTGGGCGGGGTTCCGCATTCTGTTTGGTGATTTTTTCTTTGTCATAGCCTGATTCGACTCTAGGTGGGTAGCTAATCTGCTCTATGACTAAGTCTAGTTAGCTAAAGATCATTAGGCAAGGTGATAGGCTTACACTCAGCCAAAAGGATCAGTGACTAGTACTATCACCAGATGTGTTGTTTCTATCCTAGGTTCCCTACCAGATCCAAGGAAACGCAACAAAGTTTGGGAAAGAAAAAAACACCAGTTCAAGAGTCACTAGAACGTAACTTACGCTATACGGAAGTTGATTCATCAAAGAGAGTGATGCATACTGATGCACCACACAGCATCGGACAGTAGTAAAGAACCGAGAACCGGCTAAGAGTACCTAGTGTTAGTACAGTAACAATTAACATTAGTAAGTAGCCCTTATGAACTGAATGGTTCGATGTGCAACGAGGATGATCTGTCGACTAACTGACTAACTAACTAACTGCGTATACACTGCAAAAGACTTGTGCAGTTTGTTTAGAAACATTAGGAACGGACATTGTGTAGAGTGCAACCGGTCCATGATTAACTGTTCATACCACCGGTGTCTATTTCGGATGTTCATGAAATTGGATTACCAGAGGTCTACAGAGGCAAAGCAGTATCCGGCAAGATGGTTTCGGCACCGGGTGAGCTGTACTTGTTCTGACGTAACGTGATGTGGTCTATCTTTGCTGTGATCAGCTGACTGGGTGCTGTCTGAGAGTCAGATTCTACACCCTTTATAGAACACATCACACATTTTCTTCGCATACACGTCTCATATACGTTACACTTTTATTTTAATAAATTAATCTATTAATTTCTAGAAGCTAGAGTTGTTGAGTATGTTGCGTTGGGGAAGTATGAGAAGGGGGCATAGTACGACAGTGTGAGAGTGATAGGAAAAGGTGTCCATAGGCTGATGGAGTGTGTTGGACGGAAGCTGGTGGATTCTCCAGAATATTGAGAGGGAAAAAAATATTATAATGTGGGTGTCGGATCTCCTCACTCCAGGGACGACACTTTAAAGGAGGACACGACATTATTTGGGGGCTCGTAAACGTGATCTTTGGACAGCGGGATCTCTCGTAAACGTGATCTTTGGACAGCGGGATCTCTCGTAAACGTGATCTTTGGACATCGGGATCTCTCGTAAACGTGATCTTTGGACAGCGGGATCTCTCGTAAACGTGATCTTTGGACAGCGGGATCTCTCGTAAACGTGATCCTTGGACAGAGGGATCTCCAGTAAACGGAATCCTTGGACATCGAGATCTCCTGCAAGCAGGAACGTTTGACAGGGGGATCTTCTGACAACGGGGTCTTTTGACACGGGATCCTTGGTTGTAAAAGGGAGATATCATTTTGGAGAATCCAGCTAGAGTGAATGTGGATAGGGGTTAGGACTAATATCTTACCTGTTCACACTTCACACGTCTGCATAGGTCTGTGGTCCTGATTCTACTCTTGTCACTGAGTGAATGTGCTGTGCATGGTAATATCTAGATTTATAGTACTTGTTCATATATCTGTATAGTAATTTGCAGTTATATTGTACTAGACCTGCTAGCTTACCTCTCTGTATAATGGCCACCTCTAAACTTAGCACGTTAGAATTAAAGGCAAAGGGGGAAGAAATGGGATTAGCTGGGTCTGCTCTAACGGATTACATACAAGAAGTGGAGAGAGAGTATCGTCAAGCGGAAAGGGAAGAGCGAAAGGCCGAGTTGGAATTGAGAAGGGAAGCTGAGCAAGCAGCTAGGAAATTTGAAGCTGAGCAAGCAGCTAAGAAATTGGAAGCTGAACAAGCAGCTAGGAAATTTGAAGCTGAACAAGCAGCTAGGAAACAAGAAGCTGAACAAGAAGCACAGAAAAGGGAGCACGAGTACCGGATGAGGGAACTCGAGTTGAAGAGTCAATGTAAGGGAGAAACTGAGGGAGCAGTTGGAGGTTCCTCCAGCCCAGGATCAACACCAGTAGGTGGACATGGGTACCATGCTATGAAGTTTCCTTTGGCGGTCTACGAGGAGGACAAAGAGAAGATTGACCAATACCTTCAACGCTTCGAGGCTATGTCAGTTGCTATGGGTCTGGAGCGTAACAAATGGAATCTTAAGCTATCCCAGGGATTACGCGGGACGGGATACGAGGTATATACTCGCCTGCCACCAGGACATGAGAACAATTATGATGAGTTAAAGACGGCTCTGCTGAAACGATTCGAGGTTACGTCACATACCTACCGGAAAAAATTTCGAGCAGCGAAACGAGAACCGGGAGAGTTGTTTGCCGCTTACAGTTTGCGTCTTAAATCTTATCTCCATAAGTGGATGGATTTGGCTGGGTTCGCACATGACTATGAGAGTCTGGAAGAGCTCATGGTGGTCGACCAGCTGAAGAAGCAAATGTCTAAACCTCTCAGGACGTTCCTGGGAGAACAAGGAGCGGAACGTATTGACCTCGTGAATAAATTAGCAGAACGGTTCGTCGAGGTACATGGGGAGGCAGGGGAAAACCTTTCCACCAACACCAAAAGTCAAGAGAAACATGACAAGAAGAAAACCAAAAACTCAGGAACCAAAAAGTGGGAACCTTATGTGCAAAAATCAGAGGATAATTCAGAGAAGAAGAAGGAGGGAAGCAAGAGCACTTCAAGCTCTACACCTAAACGACCGTGGTCGGAGAAGTGGTGTTCAATTTGTAAGTCACCCTCTCACAATACGAGGGACTGCAAATCGAAGGCTAAGAACCCTCACTTTGCAGCATGTCAAGTGACTTCCAAGGAGGTTGTCACGGAAAATGCCAAGGTCAACAAGGAAGCTCGCCACCAGGAGAACTCATTCAAGTCCGACAATAGAAAATCTAGGACAGGGAAATGGTGCAACCAATGTCAGTCGAATACGCACAATGCTATTGACTGCAGGGAAAAGTCAGGAGACACTCAATTCGTCGTGTGCTCAGGGAAACCTAAGGTGGAGCCCACCGAACAGGTCGAGGCCGAGGAAGAGACTCCAGACCAGGAAAAACCACCTGTAGTGGAATTGCTAGAGGTTAACGGTCGTCAAGTGGAGTGTTTATACGACACAGGACTGGACGGGGAGGCCGTGATTTCTGCGGATCTGGTACATCCAGAACAATTCACAGGTGAAACCTTGGATATACAGCCTGCATAGAAGAGTGCTGTAACCATGAAGTTGCCCATTGCTAATGTGGAGATTCGATCAAGGTACGTCACCGGCACCATCAAGGCCGCTGTATTGACCGATCCCATTTTTCCAGTCATCCTAGGTTGCCGGTATGTCTTTCTGGGAATGCCCAGGGAGCCAATCCATATGGGAGCAATGCAGACTCACTCTCAGACGAAAACGGAAGAGGCAGAAGCAATTGTGACTAACCCAATGGCGGGGGAGCTACGAACTGCCCAGAGTGAGGATGATACTTTACGTCCTTGCTACAAAAAGCTGCAGAAAAGTGCTGATCCACCAGGACGGGGGCAGTACTACATGAAGAATAGGATACTCTACAGGAGAGCAGGAAGGGGAGACAACCTATACGGTCAGTTGGTCGTCCCGAAAGCTCATCGGTCCCAGATTCTTCATATGGGGCATACCATCTCCTTTAGTGGACACATGGGTATTGCCGCCACCATGCAGCGGATTTCCTGCCACTACTATTGGCCGGGAATGACAGATGATGTGCGTCGGTATGTGAAGTCATGCCCTGAGTGCCAGAGGGTGGCACCGAAACACTGGACAGCACCGGTGATGTTGGGTGAGATGCCCATCATGAACTCTCCTTTCGAGAGGGTAGCCATCGATATCGTGGGTCCACTTCCCAGGACTAGGAAGAGGAACATGTATATACTCAGAATGGTGGATTGCTGTACAATGTGGGGTGAGGCTATACCGTTGACCACGATTGACTCGAAACGAGTGGCGGACGCACTGATGGAGGCCTTTACCAGATTAGGCTTTCCTGATCAAATTCTGACGGACAATGGATCTCAGTTTTGTGGAAAACTCATGGAGGAGGTATTTAGGGTGTTTCACTCTAACCACATACATACCAGCCCTTACCACCCTCAAGCCAATGGACAAGTAGAGCGTTTCAACGGCACGTTGATGACAATGCTCAGGAAATTAGCGCAGGAAAAACCTGATAGGTGGGATGAATATATCCCAGCAGCACTCTTTGCCTATCGGGAAGTTCCTCATGGCTCAACAGGACTACCACCCGCTACGTTGCTGTTTGGTCGTCCAATAAAAGGACCGTTGGAAGCCATGTTGAGGAGTTGGACTGAAGAGGGGACGTCAGAAGAAGTGATCTCATCCTATCAATACGTGGAGGAATTGAAAGAAAAACTCCACAAGGGATGGACTCTGGCAAATCAAAACTTGAAAAAGGCCAGGAAAAGACATGCGGCTTACTACAACCGTAGGTCTAAAGAAAGATCTCTAGAGGTGGGAGATAAAGTCTTGTTGCTACTCCCAACGGGAAACAACAAACTGGAGATAGGTTGGCAAGGACCATTTCCCGTGGAAAGGGTAATATCCAGAACCAACTGTCAAATCCGGATCCGGGGAAAGTCGAAGATTTTCCATATCAATCTCTTGCGGAAATACGAAGAGAGACCCGGAGACAAGGCAGCTCACCTCATGGCAATGGCAGTGGCAGTGGAGACAGAAGTGGGAACCAGCGAGGGCAGGGAATATCCCTTAGTACACCAGGAAACCTATAGGGATGTGCAAGTGAACCCTGATCTGACCTCCCAGGAGAGGGAAAGGATAACCCAGGTTCTCAAGTCTCATAAGGAGATACTGACTGATAAACCAGGACGAACGAGGTTGGTGGAGTTCGAGATGACTTTGACCACACAGGAGCCTGTTCGCCAAAAGGTTTACCCAGTGCCATTCTCTAAAGAAAAGGCCCTGGAGGAGGAAATACAAAAACTGCTGGAGGATGACGTGATTGCACCATCCACATCCCCATACAATGCGGGGGTAGTTTTGTTACGCAAACCAAGTGGAGAACACAGGTTGTGTATAGATTACCGACTTCTGAACAGTCATACACAGTTTCAGGTGGAACCTTTGCCGAATCCAACTCAGCTATTCGCTAGGCTCCATAAGGCTCGGTACTTTTCAAAGGTGGATCTGAGTCGGGGGTACTATCAGATACCAGTCAAACCGGAGATTCGACCACTGTTAGCTTTCAGTACACCCAGTGGACACTACGAATTCAAGGTCATGCCCTTTGGACTCAGCAATGCACCTAGTGTGTTTACACGCATGATGAGGACTTTACTAGATCCGTTACAGGATCCGTCCATCATCTCATTCATGGATGATATTCTGATTTCCAGTGACAGCTTGGATGACCACTTACAATCCTTGGAGAGAGTGTTTAATAGACTCAAGGAAGCAGGGCTTACTGCTCGTCCAACCAAGTGCATGATTGGTTACCAGACTCTGGAATTTCTAGGCCACACCATCACTCCAGGACACATTGTTCCAGAAGAGAAGAACCTGGAGAAAATCAGAAATGCACCAAGGCCAAAAACGAAGAAGGATGTGCGATCTTTTCTCTCGTTGTGTGGGTTCTACCACAAATTTATCCCACATTTCACGGAACTGGGAGCTCCGTTGACGGAAACCTTGAAAAAGGGATTCCCGGACCAAATCATTTGGACACCAGAATGTGAGAATGCCTATAGTCAGTTAAAGGAGGCCTTGGTCAGCAAACCTGTATTACAGCTCCCTGACCTTTCCAAACCATTTGTGTTGAGAACGGATGCAAGTGCGATTGGAATTGGAGCCGCTTTATTACAGGAAGGAAAAGACGATGCTTCGGTTTTGAAACCTGTGGCATACGCAAGTAAGAAACTTCTACCGGCGGAGAGGAATTATTCAACCGTCGAGAGAGAATGCTTGTCCCTCGTATGGGCAGTGCAAAAATTTCAGCCATATTTGTATGGAGTTAAGTTTCGGGTCCAGTCAGATCATCAGCCCCTGATGTTCCTGGCTACTTCTCAGAAGCTCAACGCACGTTTGATGCGGTGGTCGTTGTTACTTCAACCGTATAATTTCACAGTAGAGTACATTCCTGGGAAGGAGAATGTTGGAGCGGATTTCTTGTCAAGACACCCAGCTCCTGAAGAAGAAGAATAATCATCTGGATTAAACTCACGGTGGAGAAGAGTGAGATGGACTACTCTCTTAGGAGGGGGCCTATGTCACAAAATGAAACCGTGTGTTTATCCGGTTGATTATTACAGGGGATTTTCGGATTAAGCGGACGATCGACCAGCGACACTTATTTTTACTAACTGGAAAAACACAGCAGTAAAGGTTACATTGTGTCAGCCCATATACACATTTGGTGGTGGGTGAGAATGAGTGGATACACCGAGTTGGCAGTTCATTAACAGTTAAAATCACATATATTGTCAGCCCAGGAGATGGAATGGTTCCGTTTGTCATCTATACTGCCGGACATCAGACGGAAGTGGCTGCTGGGATTGTCACCACGGAACAGAAGATTGACAAGTTTGTCAACATTTGAATGTAGATGGAAGCCGTGAGATCATAATGGCAGATGTAAAACGGAAGTACCTAGTACGGAAAACAGTGCATCTGTCAATTCTTGGTTTCCGGAACAGCAAGATGATTGGCAGCTTGGTATCGAAACTCTTTGTTGGGAGTTTACAGAAAATAGCGGGCTTGTTTTGTGAATCTAAATATTACTGACAACTTTGGCAGGACTAAAGCCAGGAAAATAGTTCTTGACAAGGGATGATTTGCCACTGTGCCACCTGTGTTGGAGAGTAAAGGATAACATCACGTGGCCAACTTTGGTAGTTTGCCATATAAACTCGAGTTGGGATCAACTAGGGTGGACTTGAATAATGCTTTAGTCACAGTGCCAGGGCGCTGCAGGGCCTAGTGGAAATAATATCTACCGTGTGTTAATTAGTGACTTAATTTTGCACGTGCCTATAAGGGCAGATGTAGATATGATTTATAGGACTGCAGTAGTGCCATTTAAGGTATAACTTATTATAATATAATCGTTATAATTAATATTGACTGTAGCCTTGTTAAACTATAGTGTGATGATTAGCACTGTTAGTGTTAGCTAGAATAGATTAGTGAAGTGTTGATAAGCTTTACTAACTGAGTAATGAGGGATAATTGGGATCGTCCCGTAGGTGTCCCTGGTGGGCGGGGTTCCGCATTCTGTTTGGTGATTTTTTTCTTTGTCATAGCCTGATTCGACTCTAGGTGGGTAGCTAATCTGCTCTATGACTAAGTCTAGTTAGCTAAAGATCATTAGGCAAGGTGATAGGCTTACACTCAGCCAAAAGGATCAGTGACTAGTACTATCACCAGATGTGTTGTTTCTATCCTAGGTTCCCTACCAGATCCAAGGAAACGCAACAAAGTTTGGGAAAGAAAAAAACACCAGTTCAAGAGTCACTAGAACGTAACTTACGCTATACGGAAGTTGATTCATCAAAGAGAGTGATGCATACTGATGCACCACACAGCATCGGACAGTAGTAAAGAACCGAGAACCGGCTAAGAGTACCTAGTGTTAGTACAGTAACAATTAACATTAGTAAGTAGCCCTTATGAACTGAATGGTTCGATGTGCAACGAGGATGATCTGTCGACTAACTGACTAACTAACTAACTGCGTATACACTGCAAAAGACTTGTGCAGTTTGTTTAGAAACATTAGGAACGGACATTGTGTAGAGTGCAACCGGTCCATGATTAACTGTTCATACCACCGGTGTCTATTTCGGATGTTCATGAAATTGGATTACCAGAGGTCTACAGAGGCAAAGCAGTATCCGGCAAGATGGTTTCGGCACCGGGTGAGCTGTACTTGTTCTGACGTAACGTGATGTGGTCTATCTTTGCTGTGATCAGCTGACTGGGTGCTGTCTGAGAGTCAGATTCTACACCCTTTATAGAACACATCACACATTTTCTTCGCATACACGTCTCATATACGTTACACTTTTATTTTAATAAATTAATCTTTATTAATTTCTAGAAGCTAGAGTTGTTGAGTATGTTGCGTTGGGGAAGTATGAGAAGGGGGCATAGTACGACAGTGTGAGAGTGATAGGAAAAGGTGTCCATAGGCTGATGGAGTGTGTTGGACGGAAGCTGGTGGATTCTCCAGAATATTGAGAGGGAAAAAAATATTATAATGTGGGTGTCGGATCTCCTCACTCCTGGGACGACACTTTAAAGGAGGACACGACAACCCCCTTGAAATTTTGTGTTTAAAGTGAGACCCTGGGTTTCTAAGAACCGTAGCCCCCCGGACAAACCCGCAAGTGCTCAGTCTCACGCACACAAAGACAGACAAGACTGATAGCGAACTCTTGTGCATCAAGAGGACCACCCCAACAGACGCCGGTTAGCATCTGATGATGGTTGCACGCCCGAGTTTTTGTTTCTACACGCACAAACAGCACTCACACTCTTCTATTACAGCTATTACAAGTCGGGGACATGGGCTGGCTAGACAAACTGGGCTGACTTTAATGGGCTTTTTCAACTGGGCTTGTTTTACTGGGTCTCTCGATGGGAAATTGCGTACCTAACAATCCTCCCCTGTCGTACTTTCGTTGCAGACTGGCCACTGCCATCATACCTCCAGTAGCGCCCAGACACAGAACATGCAGGTTTTAGGTACCGGTTTTTTCCTCCTCATTTCGCCGCCAATTGGGCCGTCTCCGGGTTACGGAATCGGTGTTTTGGGTATATGTTGCGCGACTCACAGTTCGATAGCTCTCCTTCTGTAGTCCAGTCCGTGAACTCAACTCACACCCTCCCAAAGACCTATCAACCGAACCCACACAGGCCCCACACATGGGCATGTACCCCAGTTAATTTTTTTTTTAAAGTCCAAAGGCCACGACCTACTTTCATTTATAAAGGGATTTTCAAAAAAATATTTGTACACTCATAAGCTTCCACTGCCTCCGAAATGCCCAGATCCGAAGTTTGACGCGCTCCCTTCTGTCTGTTGGGAGTGGCGATCACGCATAACCCTCATGCATCGCACACCATAACTAGAATTGGGTTGGGCGCTCACTGCTTCCCGCCAACCAATGGTCTTTCGGATGTCCGCCATATTGCGTCAACAACATGACCCCCACTTGAAAGCAACAACATGACCCCCACTGGAAAGGCTTAAATAGCCTTGTCGACATCGCTATTTTTCATTCATAACACTGCATTTAGCACTGCTAACATGTCTGGTAGAGGTAAAGGCGAAATGAGACTCGGCAAAGGAGGCGCTAAGCGTTCTGTTCAGCGTTTCCCTTAGTTTCTGAGAACCATAGCCTTTCGGACAATCCCTCACGTGTTCAGTATCTCCAGCCCTGTACACGTTTCTTTTAAGGCTCTCAGTTTCTGAGAGAGAGAGAGAGAGAGAGAGAGAGAGAGAGAGAGAGAGAGAGAGAGAGAGAGAGAGAGAGAGAGAGAGAGAGAGAGAAGAGAGAGATTCCTCAGGACCTACAAACAAGTGCTCAGTCTGACGCAAAGATAGACAAGACACAGCGGTCTCTTGTGCATTGAGGAAGATTGTTGAACTGATTGATGCCCATAAATAGGTTGTCAACAGTGTCCACCTCAACTGACACGCATACCACTGAACTAGTTTTCAATGAAGGAGTGTTCCTTCTTTATTACTCAATGTCAATTGATGTGGACAATGTTGACCACCGATTTATTGGCATCCTCACTATGCTTTCAAATTATTGCGCGGACCTCAGAGAGAAGTGTCCAAGTAGTCGTTCAGACCCTTCTCCCCTCCTCATTTATATATAAACAACAAAGCGGCACCAGTCATCGTCTACGGCCATACCACGTTGAAAATACCGGTCTTCGTCCTATCACCAAAATGAGGCAACTAGCATTGTAGCCCTCCGAACAAGAGAAAGGCGTTGTGTGGGTTTCTGTGCTGAAAGTCGAGTGTCTGCACAGCCTGAGTGTTAGACGTGCGAGCTGTATGGTAGATGTAAGTGTATTGAGGTATTACATCTATATTGTTGTGATCATCGTTCTGTAATTTATATGTGAATAAATTCATCGAACGGTGTGTCGTTGAGTCTTACGTCAAATCACGTTGTACTTGTACTGTCTCACATGTGTTAGTTAGCGAGCCAAGTTTAAGACCCTGACATGTGTGAACGTGGTGGCATTCGTCCGGCTTTGAGATGAACTAAATGTGTGGACGTAGTAGCATTCGTCCGATTGTGAAATGAACATGTTTAATTAATCAACATTTAAAACTAGATTTTGTGAATGTAAATGTGATTGTTGAAGGCATTTTGATATATTACTACATTTTTTAAACATGGAGACTATTGGTAAACGTACAGTGCATTCATATTGTTTGATCTTGTAATCGTGTAAAACATTTGTGATTTGTGAAACTTGTCAACGTTTTGACCTTGTCGACATTGTGATCTTGTCGCCATTTTGACCTTGTCGTCATCTTGTAAACTTGATGGCTATGTCCTTACTGAATGTCAACTTGATGTAAGTGATGTGTCATCAATGTTGTAAAGTGTTGAGATATTTGTAGATTGTCTTTGTGAATTGAGTTCGGGAAAGCAGAAAGTTTTGGAAAGAAAGTGACTTGTGTTTTGAAAAAAAAAATTGTTGACAAACTTACGACCTACAATTACACTCAACGCCATACAAACCTAATCAACACTTAGTGACAAGCAGGCACACACCACCAAATAGACGCTAATTTATTCTCTCCAAAAACAAAGCAGGTTTTTCCGTACCATCTGAAACCTTGCCGTAGAGGTCATTTTGTGGTTCGAAGTAGCGACCCTACAGTTTCCTAGCCCGATTTCCAACCATCCTTCACCGCATCCAGGGCACTTGAGTATATTTTTTCTTTTCTTATACTTTAAGGATGCAGATGTAGGCACATATTGCACATAGAACAAAATTGTAATTGTTTTCTTTACTAACCACTTATAACAAATTTGTGTGGCTGGTATTTCATTGACATTTTCCATCATGTCTTCACTAAATGATTTCATTGATATGGGGTTAAAGTTGAAGTTAACAGGTGATGAATTAATGAAGTGGAGTGAGAATAAATACTCTGAATACCTCCTAGCACAGGAGAAAGCTAATGAACGCGAAGAAAGAGCAGCTGAAAGAGCTTTAAAACAGGCAGAGACTGAAAGGGCTGCCAAGCAAGTGGAGGCAGAAACAGCCAGAAAGCAAGCCGAATTATAAACAGCTACAAAGCAAGCCGAATTAGAACTGGCTTCAAAGCAAGCTGAGATAGAGGGTGAACTGAAGAAGGCAGAAATAGCAGCTCAGGGTAAGAGAGAAGAACTGGAGTTACAGTTAAAGATGAAACAGCTTGATACTGAGACTGCCATTAACAAAGAGTCTAAGAAATCTGAAAGACTGGAAAAAGAAAACCAGTACAAGAAATATCAAGGTATTGTACGTAATTATACCTCGGGTGACTGCATCGCAGCCTTTACCCAAAATTTTGAGACGTTAATGGAACATTACCAGGTTCCACTGTCTGAATGGAATATTGTCTATATGAGGAGCTTATCAGGGGAGCCTCTTAAAGTCATTGAAACCATCCCCAAAGACCTCAGAAAAGATTACCATTATCTGAAATCTAAGATTATGGCACATTTTATGTTAGATGAGGCAGGTTACAGAGAACAATTTAGTAAGTTGAGTCCAAAACCAACTCAGACATTCTCTGATTACCTCTGCTTAGTCCGAGATATATTTACTAAATGGACTTCAGCAGCCAAGATTGATAAGAACTATCAAAAATTAGAAGATCTAATTATCAGAGACAAAATCATATCATCCATTCCATCAGCATTTTCAAAATTTTTGCAAGAGAATGAGTGTACGAGTGTGGATGAGATTGAGAGACGTGGGTCGGCTTATTACATAGCCAATAAAAATTGTTTTGCCAGTGAAGCTACTGACATAAATTTTGTAGCAGCGGCTAACTATGACAAGCCCTATAGTAGGCAGAAACCTCATAAGCCTACTTCTGAGAAGTTTAATCACTGTATTTATTGTAAATACTCACATCATCAGAATGAAATGTGCGATAAGCACCCAGGATACCATACCTACCTACTAAACATGGTAAACAAACAAGATAAGGAGCGTAAATCCTTCAAAAGTTTGCGTAAATGCTTCCTCTGCAAGGCGTACGGACACCATCGGAAGGATTGTAAAGGCAGGCATATGACCAACAAAGCCAATGCCGCCTTGTTTGATAGTTCAGCGTCAGAGGACGAAGAACCAGAGAAACATCCTGTGAACTCAGCACAGGCGTTTAATATCTTTACTACAAATAAATGCTCTGTTTGTAACACCTTCTATGAAGATGGTATCTTAACTTGCGGTCACGCCATCTCTATTGCCAATGAAGAAGCTAATTTGGCAGTAGATTCAAAAAGCAAAATAATCATCCATCACGGATATGTAAATGGCAAGTCTGCTACAGTCCTTCGCGACACCGGCAGTTCACTTATTGGTCTGAAGAGAACGTTCATAATGCCTACAGACTATACAGGCAGGCACGTAACATGCAGAACATTCTCAGGCAATATTGAGAAATACCCACTAGCATGGGCATATATTGAAACACCTTTCCTCACTGGGAAAGTAAAGTGCGCTGCATTAACAAACCCAGTGTGTGATGCAATTATTGGAAATTTGCCAGAGGTGAATGATAAACCTCATGACATAACATCTATGTGTATTGATGATACTATAACATCACCATCAAATGTCATCATTGAAAATGTCTCACCACCCATTGAATGTATGGTAGCTAATGTAGCACTAAGTTCTCATACCATCATGGATAACATTGTTCCATCACCATCTGATATCATTGAATGTGTGAACGCAGTAACTAGAGCTACTGCTAGAGTGCAAGATAAAATTAATCAAACTGAGGCTATACAAATACTTAGCCCATCATCACTACCTACTAACACTATGAAGGAAACGTTTGTAACAGCGCAAAAAGCTGAGCCTTCATTAGCAAAGTACTTTAACCTGATCGGAAAAAAGCCAAAAGTAACCAAGAATGCAAAATGGCATTTTGCTGTACTTTTTGTTGCTGTATTCATTTTTGCTCACAGCAGTGGAGTAATAGAAAAGCTTAACGGGGATCTAAAGCACATGCTTGCAAAAGTAACGCAAGAGCACCCCAATAACTGGGATGTATATCTACCAGCTATTCTTTTTGCTTATCGTGAGGTACCACATTCGAGTACCGGTTTCTCTCCTTTTGAACTTATCTATGGTGCCAAACCACGTGGCCCATTGACCATTTATCACCAAATGTTGACTGACTCTACTCCAATACTTAAACCCATATCATCATACTTATATGTTACATCATTGCGTGAAAGAATCATCAAATCCTGTATTATTGCAAAGAATGCACTTAAACTATCTGGTGCTACTTATAGACAGTATGCTGACAAAGGTAACAGGACAATAACATTGACACCTGGACAGGACGTTCTTCTGCTACTACCTAGTGACAGACATCTATTGACTGATTCTTGGCAGGAACCTTTTAAAGTGACGAGACAGATTTCACCTGTTGACTATCGAAAGCTAAATAAAATAACTGTTCTAGATTTGGAGCCAATGGCAAACGCTGACGATCTTCTGACAGAACTGACAGACGCTAGGTTCTTCACGAAGATAGATATGACTAAAGGATATTATCAGATAGAAGTAGACGAACAGAGCAGACATCTGACAGCATTTGCTACACCGTGGGGACTGTACGAATGGTGCAAACTTCCAAATGGGCTAGTCAATGCCCCGGCCACATTCGTACGTATGACACGACTCCTGCTTCTAGACATTCCTAACATAATTTGCTATATCGACGACATCTGTGTTCACACAGAGACGATGACAGAGCACATTAAGACGTTAGAACAGACTTTTGAACGTATTAGACAGCACGGACTGACAGTAAAGCCTGCGAAAGTAGACATAGCCTACCAGGAAATATCCTTCTTGGGGTACAAAATATCCAACGGCTTTGTCATGACAGACGATAACATTGTGTCCAAGATACTAAAACTCTCACTTCCGACTACGAAGAAACAAGTCAGAAGTTTGTTGAGACTGATAAATTATTATCGGAAGTTCATCCCTAATTTTTCCGAACTGACCGAAGTATTCACTAACTTACTAACAAAAGATAAACCGGAGAAAATTGTAAGCAATACATGCCTAAATTCTGCAATTCATAAAGTATTAGCTTATTTTTCTGATGATAGCTTACATAATCCCATCCTGAAACTCCCCGATCTCCGTTTACCTTTCAGATTGCGGACAGACGCGAGCTCCGTGGCGATTGGAGCAGTCTTGTTGCAAGAGTACAACAACATCCTCCATCCAGTGTACCTCGTATCAAGGAAACTAAAGCCCAGAGAACGGGCGTGGTCTATCCCTCAATTGGAGGCCCTAGCTTTAGTGGTACGTATAACCAAATTATCCAGATTTCTTCTAGGACGTCATTTCATCGTGGAATCTGACAGCAGCCCGTTACGGTTTATTAATTCAGGAAAACCCTCAAATCATATGGTAGCGCGCTGGTCTTTGAAACTTCAGGATTACAGCTTTGAGGGTCGACATATTCCAGGCAGATCCAATTCAATTGCCGATCTTTTGTTCCGTTGTCCGACCGACCCAGTGAGCACCAATGTCTGAGTGCAGTGTGTACAAATACACTCAGACCGACACAGCCATTTATAAGTGAATAATTTTTTCTATTCACAAAAAGCTGTGCAATGTCTATAAGATTGTGATAGGGGTCACTCCCATTATATATAGTGTTCTTATTTTACAAATTCATGTAGTGATTGTCGTGTATAACTGTGTAGTGTGTGGTAGAAAGCGAACTATATTAATTGTATATACCAAGAACAAGAACAGTGTCACATTCGCTCAAAGACCTACCGTAAGCGAATTATCAAAGTTGACAGTGACATCTGCGTTTGGAAATACTCCAGAGATATTTTAAAGACGTGTGTGAACGTGTAAACTGAACATTGAAAAATACACCATTGCAGTAAACCGAAATCCATAATGTTCGGTAATGAAATATCCAACAAATGAACAGTCAATCGTAATCCAGAAGGTTTTGTAGTGAAACATCCGACACATGAACTGTGAGAGACTTGTAACAAAAGCAGACCGGAACAACTGTGTTCTGCAGGCTTAAACATCAGCTGATTTTAGTGTTCGTGTGTACTTCCGGAGTAGTTAGATATTTTGAGCAAAATTAGCAGACGACAAATAAAAAATCCAAAAATCTATGACGATTCTAAAATCTTTAGGAATCTATAAAATGTAATACACGAATTGTGTGTTTATATATTTCGTTAGTGTAATCTTAGAATCATATCTTGATTAATGTATTCATATTACCGACTTTTTCTCGTTAATATGAAGAAACGTCAAGCAATGACGCTAAGAAATAGAATAATGATTGTAAATTATTGTATTTCGTTAAGGTGAAAATTATTTCCCTTTCATTTATGTGTTTTTACAGCAAGCCACAAAGGGCCATAATTTTAAATATATTCAAATGTGTTGTGTATACATAGCCAAGTGTTGCCAGATTGTAAACACAACGGGTAGACACCTGCTGGGCATGGCAGAGGGTTGCCGACATTGCAGACCAACACAAGAGCTACTGACCAAATAAGGTCAGGGTTTGAGCGTTTTATGCGACTTATAAACAGCCGCATATCGGTCTGGCTAGATGGGTTTTGTTTCAAGAACCATATTATTATTTTTTTTCTCATTGCTGCGAGGTAGATGCGTGAAGCTGGTACTACCGATCTGACTGGGTCATTTATGCAATGAAGGTAGTCAGCCATCGAGAGGATGAAACCGAACATGTGTTAAAGGTTGAACACCACATGTCGTTGAATGCAACTTCCATTTCTTATATATTTCTATGGCATATGTGTATATTTTTATTTTGACACTAATGTATATAACTACAGAAGGGTAGACTCTGACAAGGTTAGAATATTAACCTAGTATGTACATATATTATACATGAAAGACGACATGTTTCATGAATTTGCCGGGGAGCATGTCAGAGTCCCGAAGGAGGACAGTGATGCAGGGACATCGTTACGCCCGCCAGGCGACTTAGCTCCCAGCAGGGAAGCAGCGACTTCGTTACGCCCGCCATGCGAGTGGTAGTTACTGGCCTACAAGATTGCTGGCTGACGAGCGACCAGCGGTCAGGCCAGGACGACGCTAAACGCACGCATGCCTCGTGACGCCACCTGAGGTGGGAGGCGAGTTGCGAACCAGGGGCAGACAGCCCTGGGACTTCGACTCGGACGGACGTATGATGAGAGAAAGGCGTTGTGTGGGTTTCTGTGCTGAAAGTCGAGTGTCTGCACAGCCTGAGTGTTAGACGTGTGAGCTGTATGGTAGATGTAAGTGTATTGAGGTATTACATCTATATTGTTGTGATCATCGTTCTGTAATTTATATGTGAATAAATTCATCGAACGGTGTGTCGTTGAGTCTTACGTCAAATCACGTTGTACTTGTACTGTCTCACATGTTTTAGTTAGCGAGCCAAGTTTAAGACCCTGACATGTGTTTTGGGTATATGTTGCGCGACTCACAGGTCGATAGCTCTACTTCTGTAGTCCAGTCCCAGAACTCAACTCACACCCACCCCAAGTCCCATCAACCCAACCCACACAGGCAATGACGCTAAGGGGCATGTACCCCAGTTTTTTTTTTTTTGTTTTTTTTTAAATTTAAGTCCGAAGGCCACGACCTGCTTTCATTTATAAAGGGATTCTCAAAAAAATATTTGTACTATCAGAAGCTTCCCCTGCCTCCAAAATGCCTAGATCCGAAGTTTGACGCGCTCCCTTCTGTCTGTTGGAAGTGGCGATCACGCATAACCCTCATGCAGCGCACACCATAACTAGAATTGGGTTGGGCGCTCACTGCTTCCCACCAACCAATGGTCTTTCGGATGTCCGCCATATTGCGTCAACAACATGACCCCCACTTGAAAGCAACAACATGACCCTCACTGGAAAGGCTTAGATAGCCTTGTCGACATCGCTATTTTTCATTCATAACACTGCATTTAGCACTGCTAACATGTCTGGTAGAGTTAAAGGCGACATGAGACTCGGCAAAGGAGGCGCTAAGCGTTCTGTTCAGCGTTTCCCTTAGTTTCTGAGAACCATAGCCTTTCGGACAATCCCTCACGTGTTCAGTCTCTCCAGCCCTGTACACGTTTCTTTTAAGGCTCTCAGTTTCTGAGAGAGAGAGATAGAGAGAGAGAGAGAGAGAGAGAGAGAGAGAGAGAGAGAGAGAGAGAGAGAGAGAGAGAGAGAGAGAGAGTCCTCCGGACCTACCCACAAGTGCTCAGTCTGACGCAAAGATAGACAAGACACAGCGGTCTCTTGTGCATTCAGGAAGATTGTTGAACTGATTGATGCCCATAAATAGGTTGTCAACAGTATCCACCTCAACTGACACGCATACCACTGAACTAGTTTTCAATGAAGGAGTGTTCCTTCTCTATTACTCAATGTCAATTGATGTGGACAATGTTGACCACCGATTTATTGGCATCCTCACTATGCTTTCAAATTATTGCGCGGACCTCAGAGAGAAGTGTCCAAATAGTCGTTCAGACCCTTCTCCCCCCTTCTCCCCTCCTCAGGTATATATAAACAACAAAGCGGCACCAGTCATCGTCTACAGTCATACCACGTTGAAAATACCGGTCTTCGTCCTATCACCAAAGTGAGGCAACTAGCATTGTAGCCCTCCGAACAAATCTACAGGTGATTAGTCTCCTAGTAAAACCGGCCACAACAACACAACACGTGTTGCTGGCCTTCTTATGTTTTAATTATCATCTCCTTGAAATTTTGTGTTTAAAGTGAGACCCTGGGTTTCTAAGAACCGCAGCCCCCCAGACAAACCCGCAAGTGCTCAGTCTCACGCACACAAAGACAGACAAGACTGATAGCGAACTCTTGTGCATCAAGAGGACCACCCCAACAGACGCCGGTTAGCATCTGATGATGGTTGCACGCCCGAGTTTTGTCTCTACACGCACAAACAGCACTCACACTCTTCTATTACAACTATTAGAGGTCGAGGACATGGGCTGGCTAGACAAACTGGGCTGGCTTTTATGGGCTTTTTCAACTGGGGTTGATTTACAGGGTCTCTCGATGAGAAATTGCGTACTTAACAATCCCCCCCCCCTTGTCGTACTTTCGTTGCAGACTGGCCACTGCCATCATACCTCCAGTCGCGCCCAGACACAGAACATGCAGGTTTTAGGTACCGGTTCTTTTCATCCTCATTTCGCCGCCAATTGGGCCGTCTCCGGGTTACGGAATCGGTGTTTTGGGTATATGTTGCGCGACTTCGATAGCTCGATAGCTCGATAGCTCTCCTTCTGTAGTCCAGTCCGTGAACTCAACTCACACCCTCCCCAAGTCCTATCAACCCAACCCACACAGGCCCCACACATGGGCATGTACCCCAGTTAATTTTTTTTAAGTCCGAAGGCCACGACCTACTTTCATTTATAAAGGGATTCTCAAAAAAATATTTGTACACTCAGAAGCTTCCACTGCCTCCGAAATGCCCAGATCCGAAGTTTGACGCGCTCCCTTCTGTCTGTTGGGAGTGGCGATCACGCATAACCCTCATGCATCGCACACCATAACTAGAATTGGGTTGGGCGCTCACTGCTTCCCGCCAACCAATGGTCTTTCGGATGTCCGCCATATTGCGTCAACAACATGACCCCCACTTGAAAGCAACAACATGACCCCCACTGGAAAGGCTTAAATAGCTGTTACAGTGGTGATGTTATAGCACAGGTTATATACAGGCACGTGATCATATAGGAAACAAGTCTCCGTTGTTCTAGAAACACTTTTTATTTGCCGAATCGTTCATCTACAGCATAATGGTGGTCTGCTCCAATCCTGATGTTTACTTTCTTGCTTGCTATCTGTCCCCCAAGTGACGTGTGTACCAGCCTAGATACACTTCTTCATTCGTGCACACACGTTCACCAGCTATGGTTTTCCCACTAGTCAAGGAATGCGCAGCATTCCTTAACTCTTTACTCCTAAGCTACTCCCTTTACTGTTACATATACCTCCCCTTCTTCAAGGAGAATTTTTCCCTGAAAAAATCTCAACCCCAACTCTTAACCGCTTAACTCTACATCTCTATACCACAATAACAACAATTCCATATATTTCCTAACTCAATTCTCATTCTCCTATCTTATCATAGCCAATTGCTAACCAGAGACAATAATACCGAAACTCTCTACAAAACTCGTTATAAAGTTCTCCACAAAACTCTCTACAAAACTCTCCATAAAGTTCTCCAGAAAACTCTCTACAAAACTCTCCATAAAGTTCTCTAGAAAACTCGCTACGAAACTCTCCATAAGCTAACCGCTTTTAAATTTAAAGTGTCCATCTAAATTATGATTGACAAAACTGAAGATATTCCCCTTATCTTTTATTTCTCACTTATTCACATTCTCACTATTCTAGGATAGACAGAAAAGATAGTTAGATTGGGTAGGTGCGCACCTAAAAAAATAAGAAAAAGTAAGGAAAAAGTAAGAAGTAATCACATTTCTCTTCCCATACATTCTCAAAACTTTATAAAATAAAGTTTCAAAATTTATCTTCAGTTTCCGTCAATAATAATTGTTATTATCAAAAAAATATGTTGATCCAAAACTACCAGCTTTTGTATTATTCACCTCGTCAAGTTCAAGTTTACCATTCCTTCAAAAAACCTCCAAATTATTAGTATACTGTTACGTACAGTCTTCTTCTTCCAATGTCTACCTATTTAAATGCCAAAACTCAACCTGGCATTCCCCCCATATTCTCCCATTAAACGCTGTTCAACCCAGCTCCTATTTTAACCCATGTATTTACATTGCGAACCACTTAATGTAGTCCCTAATTCACCCCCCCCCCCCACATGTAATATCAACATACTCCTCCATTACAACATATTGAGTTACTTCACTAACCACTACTTCTTCCCCCTTAACTCAATCATGTTTCACCCTCAATTTCTATTTATAAACGTTATATACGTTAAACGACTCAACTACTTTAAGTCATCTGTTTCCCAAAAACAACACTTCATTTTTCTTCTAACTGAACGTCAAACTAGTAATCATTTTAAACACCCTCAGGGTAACTCAATAAAACCAAAACTTTGTAAAAATAACCAGCTAAGTTAACTTATTCTTCACATTTCATAAATCACAATTGAAGTCCGAACAATTGACTAAACCATATCAACCCCCTCATTCTTTGACATCATCTTTATCCCCACACAATAATCAAATTAAACATATATAATGAAATGCAAGACCATATTATGACTACCCAATAATTATTTTCCGTTTTAGAAAAACTCCACACTTCAACTTAAAAATCAACATGATCATAAAGCATATATCAATAAGTCTTACGTTATTACGATATTATGTGTATTCATCCCAACAACTCTTGCTTAAGTTATTTACCAACTTCCTTCTTTGTAAACACAAAAATATCGTGTCTAACTTCTTCTTCTATCTGCAATCTGCAGAATATTCTACCACGCTATTTATCTATCTCTTCTCCATTTTCTTAATAACTTCAAATTTTTTTTCGATAAGTGCAATATCTACATCAATGTCGCTATCCTCCCGAGGAGAGCTATCTTCTTTCATATCAGCTTCTTCATCAGTTTCTGACTTTTCATCTATCTCTTGTTCCGCATCTGTATATCCATTACTAGCAACCGCTAATCTCTTCCTTTCTAAATCCACTCTAATTTTCCTGTCTTGCCGTCTCAACAAATTTTCAAATAGTGGCATATCTTCATCACTTGAAGAATTCACTCTAAGTTTCCTTTGCCTCTTAATTTCTTTTTCTTTCTGTCTATCCAACTTTCTTTTTACTGCCTGTCTTGTATTCATAAATGGAGGTTCTATTTTTTCCTTGACTGATTCTTCGCTAATATAATCGTCATACATGTTGTTTTCCTCTGTCATGATTGTTTTTGGTACTGTTTCTTCTTGTTCAGCTGTAGTAGATGCTGTTGTCACTTATTTCCCATTCTCTATAGGTATTGGATATACCGATTGTCTGACAATCTGTCCACCTGACAATATTTCTTCGGAACAATAATTATTATTATTACTCTCTGCATCCCTTCCTCATTATCCCGTCTTAAGTGCTCTACATGTGAACGTGCAACATGCCCTGTAATTTGATTCTTAATAGTATATGACACTGGACCCTTTTTTTCTAAAATATAATATCCCGGCACCCAATGAGCATCAAACTTAGAGTTTTTCCTATGTTTTTTGTAATACACCCTATCACCTATGTTGAACTCTTGTAAGTGTGCATTTTTATTTGCGTATTTCTTCTGTCTTTCTCTAGCCTTAATTATATTATTTCTTAAACGTACATGTGCTTTGTGCATCTCTTGCAACTTTGTTTCCTGAAAATCTTCCCCCAGATATTTTCTCCTAGGCTTTAATAAATTATCAATTGGCAATATTGGTTCTCTCCCATGTACTAAGTAAAATGGTGAGAAACCTGTTACTTCATTTTCGTGTGTACGTATCGCCGCTAATGCTATCCCCAAATAAAGATCCCAATCCATATCGTGTTCTTCTACATTTTTCGCTAGAATATTGTATAATGTTCTATGTTGTGCAACTTCCTTCTTTGTAAACACAAAAATATGGTGTCTAACTTCTTCTTCTATCTGCAATCTGCAGAATATTCTACCACGCTATTTATCTATCTCTTCTCCATTTTCTTAATAACTTCAAATTTTGTTTCGATAAGTGCAATATCTACATCAATGTCGCTATCCTCCCGAGGAGAGCTATCTTCTTTCATATCAGCTTCTTCATCAGTTTCTGACTTTTCCTACGGAAAGAAAAACAGTGGAAGAAGAATGGGAGATATTCAAATCAAGCATTTTAAATACTGCAAAAATAACATGCGGAACCACGAAAAAACGCAAAACACGGATAAAGAAAATAACAAGTTGGTGGAACGCAGAAGTAAAGAAAGCGGTAAAAGAAAAAAAGGAAAAATATAAAAAGTGGTTGAAGAGCAAACAGGAATGTGATTACAGAGAATACAGAATAGCGAGAAGACATGTGAGTAGAATAGTAAAGAGGGAAAAACAAAAAGACTGGGAAGAGTATGGAGAAACCCTAAATAAAAACTACAAGGAGGCAACCAGAAACTTCTACAAAAAGATAAGTGCAATGCGAACCAGAGGAGAACCCTTTGACCCAACTGAAATAATTAACAGCGAAAATGGAGAACCAATAAGTGAACAAAAACAGATCCTAATAAGATGGAAGCAGTATTTCGAACAACTTCTCAACATCCCATCAGATGTCACAGGAATTCAAGAGACCTACACAGATGTCACCGAGGAACTAGAACCAGACATACTAAAAGAAGAAATTATAGAAGCCATCAGATTGGCCCCATTAAACAAATCACCAGGACAGGATGAAATACCAAATGAACTAATTAAAGCAGCAAGGGAAGTAGGAACAGCTTGGCTACATAGACTATTCAACCATGTTTGGGTAGAACAACAGACACCACGAGACTGGGGAAATGCCATAATTATCCCAATTTGGAAAAACAAAGGCAGCAAAAGAGATTGCACACAATACAGAGGCATTTCACTGTTGAGTCATACTGGGAAAATATTTTGCAAAATTCTTGAAAAAAGATTACGAACTACTTTAGAACCCCAGCTAAGCGAAACGCAGCTTGGATTTAGGAAAAACAAAGGATGCACAGACGCCATTTTTGCTCTTAGACAACTTATAGAAAAATCAATTGAATTCAATGAAACACTCTACTTAGCCTTTGTCGACCAAGAAAAGGCATTTGATAGGGTAGATAGAAACAAGCTGTGGGAAATCCTTAAACAATATGGAGTGAGTACACATCTAACAAACCTATGCAGAAGTTTATACAACAACAGTGAATGCATAGTGAGAGCAACTGGAGAACACTCAGAACCCTTCACCATAAGATCTGGAGTACGACAAGGTTGTGTCCTGTCCCCTCTCTTGTTCATAACATATATAGACAACATATGTAAAGAAACCAGCCAAGCAGAGACAGCAAGAATACCGCATGACGAGAACACAGAAGAAGAACCATCTGCAAATCTAACCATTAGAGAACTCCTGTTTGCGGACGACCAAGCACTAATAGCAAAATCAGAAGCTGAATTACAAGACCACATGAATAGTCTAAACGAAATGTGTAGGGAACATAACATGAAAATTAGCACAAGCAAAACAGAGGTAATGACTATAACTAAAGAAGAACAAACAGCAACAATTCACCTAAACGAACATCCCTTGAAACAAGTAAAGAGCTTCAAGTACCTAGGAAGTATAATATCATCAAATGGCAGATCAGAAGACGAGATCGAAAATAGGTGCAATAAGGCAAATCAACTCATTGGACAAATGGCACCAATACTAAAGAACAAACATGTATCAATAACTACTAAGAAAGCACTTTACAACACAATCTTCCTACCAACTCTCTGCTACCAATGCCAAACCTGGACAATGACAGAAAAAGAGAAAAGAAAAATCACAACAGAAATGAGGTTTCTGAGAAGAATACTCAACGTATCAAGAAGAGATAAGATCAGAAATGAAGAAATCAGGACTAAAGTAGGGGTTAAAGCTGCTCTAGATTTTATTAGAAAGCAGCAAGTCAAATGGTTTGGCCATGCAAGTAGGCTACCAGTCAACAGCATGCCACAACAAGCAATGATGTACAGACCAGATGGAAACAGAGGAAGAGGCCGACCACGTAAACGTTGGACTGAGGGAATAACAGAATCCATGGGAATGTCGATATACGAAGCCCATAACCGGGCACTCTCACGAAGTTTATACTTCACCTCGACACCGCAAGGTACAAGAGGAACATGAGGAGATGAGATGTTCTATGTTGTCTCTCATTTTTAGCATTAGAAGTTGGTCTGTAATATGAAGTCCTAATGTGTTTTATATTCAAATCTTTTACCAATTTTTCAAACTTTCTATTTACAAATTCTTTCCCATTGTCTGTAAGTATTATTTGTGGACACCCAAACCTTGGTATAAATTCTTGTAAAAGCATATTTATAACTGAATCAGCACTCTTGTCTGGAATTGGATAAACTTCTGGCCAGAGACTATATGAATCAACTATATGTAATAGGTATACATTTCCCGATAATGTTTTTGGATGAGGACCTGAAATATCCAAACTTACTTTCTGCATTGGAAATTGAGGAATATCGGTATCTTGTAAAGGACATTTGATTATCTTCATGTTTCTTAACCTACACTTTTCACATGCTTCAACATATTCATATACGCTTTTGAATAAATTCGGCCAGTAATATTTACTGCTAATAGCCTTCACTAACTTATCTAGTCCAAAATGACCATTATTATCGTGATATGCCTTTAAGACTTCTTGTTCTAAATGTTTCGGAATATATTTTCTTACTCCTTCACCTTTTTCACTGATATAATATAATTGATTGTCCTCTTGTAACTCTACAAACTTTCTTTTAAAACTATTTTCCCCTGTTTCTTTCAGTTTTCTTTTTATCTGTACTATTTTTGGATCTAACTCTTGTTCTATTTTCATATCAAACTGTTCTAAATGTGGGTCTTCTGTTCTAGGTTCAGACTCTTGATCCGATGGTAAACTCTCAAATTCTTCCCTATTTATTATGGCAGAATCTAATATATTTACTTGCCAGTTTCGATCGTCTATCTCTGGTTCAGCTTCATCTTCCGTGTTTCCTGATGACTGTGTATATGGGATCCTAGACAAAAGATCGGCGCATGTATTATGTTTCCCTGAAACATATTCAACCTTAGCATTGTATCCCTGTAAATTCAATGCCCACGTTTGTATTTTCCTATTTTGTATTGGTGCTTCTAATATCGACTTTAATGGCATGTGGTCAGTTCTAATAATGAAATTGGCGTTATGTAAGTAGTAATTTAATTTTTGAAGAGCGTAGTGTATAGCATATGCTTCTTTCTCAATAATCGGCCATTTCTTTTGAGACTTGCTGAGTTTATGAGGCAAGAAATAGATTGGTCTTTCATTTTTAACCCCTGGTATTCCAGACTCTTTTCCTTTATATGGTTGAACCAAACATGCTCCTATTGCGTTGTCTGAAGCATCTGTGTACAGTATTAACTGTTTATTCAGGTCTGGATGTGTCAATAATGGTACCACTGTTAAGCTATCTTTTAAAAGCTCGAACGCTTTTTGACACTCATCATCCCACTTAAATCTAGCGTATTTACCCGTTAAATTCGTAATAGGTATTGCTATCCTTGAAAACGCTGGTACAAACCGCCTATAATATGCACACGTTCCTATAAATGCACGCACTTCCTTAACATTAGTTGGAGGAGGTAACTCTTTAATAACCTTTATCTTGTCCTGGTCTGGTTTAATACCTTCCCTATTTATTATATAGCCTAAATATTTTGTTTCTGTCTTTAAAAACTGGCACTTACTAAGCTTTAATTTAACGTCATGCCTTCTTAACCTGTCAAATACTAGTCTAATATGTTTCAAATGATTCTCCACATTCCCTTTCGTAAATATTAATATGTCATCTATATATGCCAGGGCAAAATTTTGCATACCGTCTAGTACTTCATTTATTAAGAACATATAGTGAGACGGTGCATTTTTGAGACCGAATGGCATACGTAAGAATTCGTAAGAACCCATATGAGTACAGAAAGCACTCTTCTTTTGAGCATCCTTCGACATAGGTATACACCAAAATCCTGATCTTGCGTCTAGTGTTGTGAAAAATGTGGAGCCATTAAGTAACCCCAAAATATCATCAATCACCGGCAATGGGTACGCTACATTCTTAGTAATTTTGTTCAAAGCCCTGTAGTCGCAACAGAACCTGTTCGAACCATCAGATTTGGCTACTATGACGACCGGAGATGACCATTCTGATTTTGATCTTGTTATTATGCCTGCTTTCAACATATCTTCTATTGCCTTTTCTACGACTTCTTTATTTCTTAATGGAGTTCTATATGGTTTTAAACTAATTGGTGGATGGTCTCCCGTATCTATTTCCATTGTAACTGTTTTTGTCTTTCCCAATTCTAAATCATTAATTGCAAACACATCCTGATTTTGTTTTATAAGTTGTTCTAATACTTCCTTATTTTCTGGCGGAGTTTTTAACTGTGCCAACAATTCTTGTTCCCTTGTCACTTTGTCTAGTGAATGTATTTGGGCTATATTTCTTCTGGATGGATGGATCAATTCATCCATTCTTACGTTCCCTTTTCTTCCGCATCCGCGTCTGTTATTAATTCTTCCACTAGAGGTTTCTGAATAACTTATTCCTGCCATATTTACTCTATCTGTTGCCAATATGTCACTAACGTTATGTTCTAGCTTGGCTATTACACATCCTCTGTATAATTTAATTTCTCTACCTGTGTTATTAATAACCATCACTGGAAATATTAAACTTTTATCCAATTCTATTATTCCATCCGGAACTTCCAAACCTGGCTCATCAATTATTTCTTTTTGCAATTCAGTGATTCTGACTATGTTTCCTGCTACATAATACGGGTTTCTCTTCAGCTTTGCTTGTATCAAATTAACTGACTGTGGTTTTAAATTCATGGTCGTTTTGACTCTAACTAGTGTCGACACATGCATATCTTCTTCTAAATCTACGTAAACATCTTGGAATTTTAATTTATGCAAATCAAATAAAAGTCTCACCCCATTTTTCAATAAAAAATCTCTACCCAATATCATATTTCTATTTAAATCTTTGACTACATGGAACATATGCCTGACATTTATCCCTCCTAATTTAAAGTTTATCATCGTTTGTCCTAGCACTTCTAATTTTTGTCCCGTTACCGAATGAAGATTCTCCTGAATTCTAAATATTTTACAATTTTTTAACATTCGATATAAAAATGCTTCTTTAATCACGCTAACTTGTGCTCCCGAATCAACTAATGTTCTAACTTTATATTTTCCTATTTCTACTATACATGAGCTAGGATCCACCATATTTAATGACAATTGTTTTATCTCAACTTGGGGAGATAATTTCTTATGTTTTTTATTTCTAAATGTCCTATTATACTCATCATTTGGGTTTTTAATACATTGATGCACCTTTTGGATCTTACTATCTTCCCTCCTACTGCCGATCCTGTTCAGTAAGCGGGATGCCAATTTCCCTGATTTCCTGACCTTCTAAAATTTCTCTGCATTTCTCCATAATTCCCATTTGCTGGTCTGCCATTTGCAGTTCTATTCTGTGTACTCGTCTGAACACCTCTATTAATTTGTGTATTCGATGGGACACGTCTGTTACCACAGAAGCGAAAAATGTGCCCACGTTGGTGACATCCCCAACAAACCACATTCGAGTTATTTGTGTTACCTTCCATGTTTCTTACAGTATTTCTCACTTGTCCTCCTCTACCTTGATTATATACGTTAGCGTTTTCTTTGTACCATCTGTATTTCTCCTCGTCCTCCTCTCCATTCATGTCTATACTGTCCTATTTCCATAGATTCTTCAATTCTATCTTACGAACTACTACCTAACTCTCGTCCTACGCTTAATCTAAACCTTCTCCTCAAGCTTTCCTCTTGTATAGCGATATCTACCGCTTGTGACAATCTTGCAGGATTCTCTCTTAATAATTTAAATTTTAATCCATCTGACCTAATCCCATCAACAAAAATCCCTACTAACATCCGTTCCACTTCTTCAGCTCGTACATTCTGTCCTAAAAATGACTCTTCAGCTAAATTGATTAACCTGTCACTGTATAGCTGTACACTTTCTGTAGTATTTTGTCTAGTCTGTCGCAATACTGAGAATGCGTGTTGTGAATCAGTAATTTCAGCGTATTTTCTTGCGAGATCATCTTTAAATTCTTCCCAGGTTTCACCTCCTCCCGCTTCTAGTTTTCTTCTTATATGGTCAGAAACTGGACTTGTACTTGTTCTGTATGCTAAATTCTTTTTCTCCTCATCTGTAGCGTTTACTAAATAAGCATGTTTCTCAATAGAAATGACCCATTTCTTAAACTGGTTTGCCTGTCCATTAAATCTCTCAACATCACTGCTTACATTTTGTTGTCTTAATACTGCGTCCAACCTTGATATTGCCCCACCAACTCCACTCAGTACCTGTGAAAAATCTTGGGGTTCCATCCTAAAATCTATAATGGAAATTATCAAGCAATATACCAATATTTCAAACAATATTAATTTCAAATTCAGCAGCAATACATAATCTGTTCAATTAATTACTCTAATATTATCTATTATCTAACTATACTAACAAAAGACTTCAATCGAAGATCCTGACGAAGAAAAATTCCTGTTCCAATCACGAATCCTGATAAAAGAACTTAAATGAAATCCTGATGAAGAAATTTCCAATTGATCCTGATACCAACAAAAAAACAGGACTCTGATCGACACCGTTGAAAGGAGCAGAACAAAGAAGAGCCTCTGGATTTCTTAATTCAATCGAAGTCGAAGTCAGTTCTTTCCAGTTGTTTTCTGTCGTTGATTGTGCTCGATATAACGCTCGATACAAGACTGCTTGATTACTTGCTCGATTGACTTTAATTTCCGTCAAGCAAGGTCACCTTCACGATTTTTCAACCGACAACTGCTCACGGTTTCAGCAAAACTCACTTCCCAACAGCATATCTGGCATTTTCATACGTTTCAGCGTAAAAATGATCAAGTCAACAATAATTGGATTCAAACCTGACGCTATCCACTCCGTTATTTGTTATGTGGGATTCCAACAACGGTCAGTTTAAATTGATTGTAACAAAATTTGACTTGAGACAAGTTGACTATATTCATCAATGCCTTCACTTAAGTGAAGTGACTGTAGAGAGTATTGAGGATCTCGATTCAATAATTATGGAATTTGCAATATAACCTTGACTTCACCTTCAACAGTCCAATGAGCTAAAACTCATAATTTTTACCATTCTTTGTTTTACTTGGAGTTTTATTTGGAGCAGCTTATCGTTCTGTTGTAACCAATTTATTTCTGGTACCTCGAGACTTTATAAGTTGTAAGATGTAATCAGCGAGTTCATCCTTACAACATTTTGTAATAATTTTTGATGCAAAACGGCACTACTTGATCTCATCATAAAATTAGCGTAGGTCAGTGATCAAGTTATTTCATACTATTAATCATATAAAAACATCAGTCTTTCAAAAAAAATAAGTTTATCAATCAAACCTTCTGAGCTGGCCTGAGAAATCGATCTCCTTTTTAAACAGAAACAGTGAGAAACCACAACAACTACCCCTGGGCGGGCTTTTAGCTGTTGCGTCTCTTATTATTATTTACTTAAAAACTTCCTTCTCCAGACGCACAGATAAAACAATCTTCGCTGGCGTTAATGCTCTCCACTACATCCCATATTTATCTTGAGGTCAACGGCACCAAATCAACCTTGTGTTACAGTGGTGATGTTATAGCACAGGTTATATACAGGCACGTGATCATATAGGAAACAAGTCTCCGTTGTTCTAGAAACACTCTTTATTTGCCGAATCGTTCATCTACAGCATAATGGTGGTCTGCTCCAATCCTGATGTTTACTTTCTTGCTTGCTATCTGTCCCCCAAGTGACGTGTGTGCCAGCCTAGATACACTTCTTCATTCGTGCACACACGTTCACCAGCTATGGTTTTTCCACTAGTCAAGGAATGCGCAGCATTCCTTAACTCTTTACTCCTAAGCTACTCCCTTTACTGTTACATAGCCTTGTCGACATCGCTATTTTTCATTCATAACACTGCATTTAGCACTGCTAACATGTCTGGTAGAGGTAAAGGCGACATGAGACTCGGCAAAGGAGGCGCTAAGCGTTCTGTTCAGCGTTTCCCTTAGTTTCTGAGAACCATAGCCTTTCGGACAATCCCTTACGTGTTCAGTCTTTCCAGCCCTGTACACGTTTCTTTTAAGGCTCTCAGTTTCTGAGAGAGAGAGAGAGAGAGAGAGAGAGAGAGAGAGAGAGAGAGAGAGAGAGAGAGAGAGAGAGAGTGAGAGAGAGAGAGAGAGAGAGAGAGAGAAAGAGAGAGAGTCCTCCGGACCTACAAACAAGTGCTCAGTCTGACGCAAAGATAGACAAGACACAGCGGTCTCTTGTGCATTTAGGAAGATTGTTGAACTTATTGATGCCCATAAATAGGTTGTCAACAGTGTCCACCTCAACTGACACGCATACCACTGAACTAGTTTTCAATGAAGGAGTGTTCCTTCTCTATTACTCAATGTCAATTGATGTGGACAATGTTGACCACCGATGAGGATGGCATCCTCACTATGCTTTCAAATTATTGCGCTGACCTTAGAGAGAAGTGTCCAAGTAGTCGTTCAGACCCTTCTCCCCTCCTCAGGTATATATAAACAACAAAGCGGCACCAGTCATCGTCTACGGCCATACCACGTTGAAAATACCAGTCTTCGTCCTATCACCAAAGTGAGGCAACTAGCATTGTAGCCCTCCGAACAAATCTACAGGTGATTAGTCTCCCAGTGAAACCGGCCACAACAACACAACACGTGTTGCTGGCCTTCTTATGTTTTAATTATCACCCCCTTGAAAATTTGTGTTTAAAGTGAGACCCTGGGTTTCTAGGAACCGTAGCCCCCCAGACAAACCCGCAAGTGCTCAGTCTCACGCACACAAAGACAGACAAGACTGATAGCGAACTCTTGTGCATCAAGAGGACCACCCCAACAGACGCCGGTTAGCATCTGATGATGGTTGCACGCCCGAGGTTTGTCTCTACACGCACAAACAGCACTCACACTCTTCTATTACAACTGTTTTAAGTCGGGGACATGGGCTGGCTAGACAAACTGGGCTGGCTTTAATGGGCTTTTTCAACTGGGCTTGTTTTACTGGGTCTCTCGATGGGAAATTGCGTACCTAACAATCCCCCCCCCCCCCTCTGTCGTACTTTCGTTGCAGACTGGCCACTGCCATCATACCTCTAGTCGCGCCCAGACACAGAACATGCAGGTTTTAGGTACCGGTTCTTTTTCTCCTCATTTCGCCGCCAATTGGGCCGTCTCCGGGTTACGGAATCGGTGTTTTGGGTATATGTTGCGCGACTCACAGGTCGATAGCTCTCCTTCTGTATTCCAGTCCCAGAACTCAACTCACACCCACCCCAAGACCCATCAACCCAACCCACACATGCCCCACACATGGGCATGTACTCCAGTTGTTGTTTTTTTTAAGTCCGAAGGCCACGACCTACTTTCAT
This sequence comes from Cepaea hortensis, assembly GCA_963921405.1. Classification (NCBI taxonomy): domain Eukaryota; kingdom Metazoa; phylum Mollusca; class Gastropoda; order Stylommatophora; family Helicidae; genus Cepaea; species Cepaea hortensis. The sequence continues at coordinate 17,105,278 of OY992883.1, forward strand.
TTATAAAGGGATTCTCAAAAAAATATTTGTACTCTCAGAAGCTTCCCCTGCCTCCGAAATGCCCAGATCCGAAGTTTGACGCGCTCCCTTCTGTCTGTTGGAAGTGGCGATCACGCATAACCCTCATGCATCGCACACCATAACTAGAATTGGGTTGGGCGCTCACTGCTTCCCGCCAACCAATGGTCTTTCGGATGTCCGCCATATTGCGTCAACAACATGACCCCCACTTGAAAGCAACAACATGACCCCCACTGGAAAGGCTTAAATAGCCTTGTCGACATCGCTATTTTTCATTCATAACACTGCATTTAGCACTGCTAACATGTCTGGTAGAGGTAAAGGCGACATGAGACTCGGCAAAGGAGGCGCTAAGCGTTCTGTTCAGCGTTTCCCTTAGTTTCTGAGAACCATAGCCTTTCGGACAATCCCTCACGTGTTCAGTCTCTCCAGCCCTGTACACGTTTCTTTTAAGGCTCTCAGTTCCTGAGAGAGAGAGAGAGAGAGAGAGAGAGAGAGAGAGAGAGAGAGAGAGAGAGAGAGTCCTCCGGACCTACAAACAAGTGCTCAGTCTAACGCAAAGATAGACAAGACACAGCGGTCTCTTGTGCATTGAGGAAGATTGTTGAACTAATTGATGCCCATAAATAGGTTGTCAACAGTGTCCACCTCAACTGACACGCATACCACTGAACTAGTTTTCAATGAAGGAGTGTTCCTTCTCTATTACTCAATGTCAATTGATGTGGACAATGTTGACCACCGATTTATTGGCATCCTCACTATGCTTTCAAATTATTGCGCGGACCTCAGAGAGAAGTGTCCAAGTAGTCGTTCAGACCCTTCTCCCCTCCTCAGGTATATATAAACAACAAAGCGGCACCAGTCATCGACTACGGCAACCCCGCGTTGAAAATACCGGTCTTCGTCCTATCACCAAAGTGAGGCAACTAGCATTGTAGCCCTCCGAACAAGAGAAAGGCGTTGTGTGGGTTTCTGTGCTGAAAGTCGAGTGTCTGCACAGCCTGAGTGTTAGACGTGCGAGCTGTATGGTAGATGTAAGTGTATTGAGGTATTACATCTATATTGTTGTGATCATCGTTCTGTAATTTATATGTGAATAAATTCATCGAACGGTGTGTCGTTGAGTTTTACGTCAAATCACGTTGTACTTGTACTGTCTCACATGTTTTAGTTAGCGAGCCAAGTTTAAGACCCTGACATGTGTGAACGTGGTGGCATTCGTCCGGCTTTGAGATGAACTAAATGTGTGGACGTAGTAGCATTCGTCCGATTGTGAAATGAACATGTTTAATTAATCAACATTTAAAACTAGATTTTGTGAACGTAAATGTGATTGTTGAAGGCATTTTGATATATTACTACATTTTTTAAACATGGAGACTATTGGTAAACGTACAGTGCATTCATATTGTTTGATCTTGTAATCGTGTAAAACATTTGTGATTTGTGAAACTTGTCAACGTTTTGACCTTGTCGACATTGTGATCTTGTCGCCATTTTGACCTTGTCGTCATCTTGTAAACTTGATGGCTATGTCCTTACTGAATGTCAACTTGATGTAAGTGATGTGTCATCAATGTTGTAAAGTGTTGAGATATTTGTAGATTGTCTTTGTGAATTGAGTTCGGGAAAGCAGAAAGTTTTGGAAAGAAAGTGACTTGTGTTTTGGAAAAAAAAATTGTTGACGGACAAACTTACGACCTACAATTACACTCAACGCCATACAAACCTAATCAACACTTAGTGACAAGCAGGCACACACCACCAAATAGACGCTAATTTATTCTCTCCAAAAACAAAGCAGGTTTTTCCGTACCATCTGAAACCTTGCCGTAGAGGTCATTTTGTGGTTCGAAGTAGCGACCCTACAGTTTCCTAGCCCGATTTCCAACCATCCTTCACCGCATCCAGGGCACTTGAGTATATTTTTTCTTTTCTTATACTTTAAGGATGCAGATGTAGGCACATATTGCACATAGAACAAAATTGTAATTGTTTTCTTTACTAACCACTTATAACAAATTTGTGTGGCTGGTATTTCATTGACATTTTCCATCATGTCTTCACTAAATGATTTCATTGATATGGGGTTAAAGTTGAAGTTAACAGATGATGAATTAATGAAGTGGAGTGAGAATAAATACTCTGAATACCTCCTAGCACAGGAGAAAGCTAATGAACGCGAAGAAAGAGCAGCTGAAAGAGCTTTAAAACAGGCAGAGACTGAAAGGGCTGCCAAGCAAGTGGAGGCAGAAACAGCCAGAAAGCAAGCCGAATTATAAACAGCTACAAAGCAAGCCGAATTAGAACTGGCTTCAAAGCAAGCTGAGATAGAGGGTGAACTGAAGAAGGCAGAAATAGCAGCTCAGGGTAAGAGAGAAGAACTGGAGTTACAGTTAAAGATGAAACAGCTTGATACTGAGACTGCCATTAACAAAGAGTCTAAGAAATCTGAAAGACTGGAAAAAGAAAACCAGTACAAGAAATATCAAGGTATTGTACGTAATTATACCTCGGGTGACTGCATCGCAGCCTTTACCAAAAATTTTGAGACGTTAATGGAACATTACCAGGTTCCACTGTCTGAATGGAATATTGTCTATATGAGGAGCTTATCAGGGGAGCCTCTTAAAGTCATTGAAACCATCCCCAAAGACCTCAGAAAAGATTACCATTATCTGAAATCTAAGATTATGGCACATTTTATGTTAGATGAGGCAGGTTACAGAGAACAATTTAGTAAGTTGAGTCCAAAACCAACTCAGACATTCTCTGATTACCTCTGCTTAGTCCGAGATATATTTACTAAATGGACTTCAGCAGCCAAAATTGATAAGAACTATCAAAAATTAGAAGATCTAATTATCAGAGACAAAATCATATCATCCATTCCATCAGCATTTTCAAAATGTTTGCAAGAGAATGAGTGTACGAGTGTGGATGAGATTGAGAGACGTGGGTCGGCTTATTACACAGCCAATAAAAATTGTTTTGCCAGTGAAGCTACTGACATAAATTTTGTAGCAGCGGCTAACTATGACAAGCCCTATAGTAGGCAGAAACCTCATAAGCCTACTTCTGAGAAGTTTAATCACTGTATTTATTGTAAATACTCACATCATCAGAATGAAATGTGCGATAAGCACACAGGATACCATACCTACCTACTAAACATGGTAAACAAACAAGATAAGGAGCGTAAATCCTTCAAAAGTTTGCGTAAATGCTTCCTCTGCAAGGCGTACGAACACCATCGGAAGGATTGTAAAGGCAGGCATATGACCAACAAAGCCAATGCCGCCTTGTTTGATAGTTCAGCGTCAGAGGACGAAGAACCAGAGAAACATCCTGTGAACTCAGCACAGGCGTTTGATATCTTTACTACAAATAAATGCTCTGTTTGTAACACCTTCTATGAAGATGGTATCTTAACTTGCGGTCACGCCATCTCTATTGCCAATGAAGAAGCTAATTTGGCAGTAGATTCAAAAAGCAAAATAATCATCCATCACGGATATGTAAATGGCAAGTCTGCTACAGTCCTTCGCGACACCGGCAGTTCACTTATTGGTCTGAAGAGAACGTTCATAATGCCTACAGACTATACAGGCAGGCACGTAACATGCAGAACATTCTCAGGCATTATTGAGAAATACCCACTAGCATGGGCATATATTGAAACACCTTTCCTCACTGGGAAAGTAATGTTCGCTGCATTAACAAACCCAGTGTGTGATGTAATTATTGGAAATTTGCCAGAGGTGAATGATAAACCTCATGACATAACATCTATGTGTATTGATGATACTATAACATCACCATCAAATGTCATCATTGAAAATGTCTCACCACCCATTGAATGTATGGTAGCTAATGTAGCACTAAGTTCTCATACCATCATGGATAACATTGTTCCATCACCATCTGATATCATTGAATGTGTGAACGCAGTAACTAGAGCTACTGCTAGAGTGCAAGATAAAATTAATCAAACTGAGGCTATACAAATACTTAGCCCATCATCACTACCTACTAACACTATGAAGGAAACGTTTGTAACAGCGCAAAAAGCTGAGCCTTCATTAGCAAAGTACTTTAACCTGATCGGAAAAAAGCCAAAAGTAACCAAGAATGCAAAATGGCATTTTGCTGTACTTTTTGTTGCTGTATTCATTTTTGCTCACAGCAGTGGAGTAATAGAAAAGCTTAACGGGGATCTAAAGCACATGCTTGCAAAAGTAACGCAAGAGCACCCCAATAACTGGGATGTATATCTACCAGCTATTCTTTTTGCTTATCGTGAGGTACCACATTCGAGTACCGGTTTCTCTCCTTTTGAACTTATCTATGGTGCCAAACCACGTGGCCCATTGACCATTTATCACCAAATGTTGACTGACTCTACTCCAATACTTAAACCCATATCATCATACTTATATGTTACATCATTGCGTGAAAGAATCATCAAATCCTGTATTATTGCAAAGAATGCACTTAAACTATCTGGTGCTACTTATAGACAGTATGCTGACAAAGGTAACAGGACAATAACATTGACACCTGGACAGGACGTTCTTCTGCTACTACCTAGTGACAGACATCTATTGACTGATTCTTGGCAGGAACCTTTTAAAGTGACGAGACAGATTTCACCTGTTGACTATCGAAAGCTAAATAAAATAACTGTTCTAGATTTGGAGCCAATGGCAAACGCTGACGATCTTCTGACAGAACTGACAGACGCTAGGTTCTTCACGAAGATAGATATGACTAAAGGATATTATCAGATAGAAGTAGACAAACAGAGCAGACATCTGATAGCATTTGCTACACCGTGGGGACTGTACGAATGGTGCAAACTTCCATTTGGGCTAGTCAATGCCCCGGCCACATTCGTACGTATGACACGACTCCTGCTTCTAGACATTCCTAACATAATTTGCTATATCGACGACATCTGTGTTCACACAGAGACGATGACAGAGCACATTAAGACGTTAGAACAGACTTTTGAACGTATTAGACAGCACGGACTGACAGTAAAGCCTGCGAAAGTAGACATAGCCTACCAGGAAATATCCTTCTTGGGGTACAAAATATCCAACGGCTTTGTCATGACAGACGATAACATTGTGTCCAAGATACTAAAACTCTCACTTCCGACTACGAAGAAACAAGTCAGAAGTTTGTTGAGACTGATAAATTATTATCGGAAGTTCATCCCTAATTTTTCCGAACTGACCGAAGTATTCACTAACTTACTAACAAAAGATAAACCGGAGAAAATTGTAAGCAATACATGCCTAAATTCTGCAATTCATAAAGTATTAGCTTATTTTTCTGATGATAGCTTACATAATCCCATCCTGAAACTTCCCGATCTCCGTTTACCTTTCAGATTGCGGACAGACGCGAGCTCCGTGGCGATTGGAGCAGTCTTGTTGCAAGAGTACAACAACATCCTCCATCCAGTGTACTTCGTATCAAGGAAACTAAAGCCCAGAGAACGGGCGTGGTCTATCCCTCAATTGGAGGCCCTAGCTTTAGTGGTACGTATAACCAAATTATCCAGATTTCTTCTAGGACGTCATTTCATCGTGGAATCTGACAGCAGCCCGTTACGGTTTATTAATTCAGGAAAACCCTCAAATCATATGGTAGCGCGCTGGTCTTTGAAACTTCAGGATTACAGCTTTGAGGGTCGACATATTCCAGGCAGATCCAATTCAATTGCCGATCTTTTGTTCCGTTATCCGACCGACCCAGTGAGCACCAATGTCTGAGTGCAGTGTGTACAAATACACTCAGACCGACACAGCCATTTATAAGTGAATAATTTTTTCTATTCACAAAAAGCTGTGCAATGTCTATAAGATTGTGATAGGGGTCACTCCCATTATATATAGTGTTCTTATTTTACTAATTCATGTAGTGATTGTCGTGTATAACTGTGTAGTGTGTGGTAGAAAGCGAACTATATTAATTGTATATACCAAGAACAAGAACAGTGTCACATTCGCTCAAAGACTTACCGTAAGCGAATTATCAAAGTTGACAGTGACATCTGCGTTTGGAAATACTCCAGAGATATTTTAAAGACGTGTGTGAACGTGTAAACTGAACATTGAAAAATACACCATTGCAGTAAACCGAAATCCATAATGTTCGGTAATGAAATATCCAACAAATGAACAGTCAATCGTAATCCAGAAGGTTTTGTAGTGAAACATCCGACACATGAACTGTGAGAGACTTGTAACAAAAGCAGACCGGAACAACTGTGTTCTGCAGGCTTAAACATCAGCTGATTTTAGTGTTCGTGTGTACTTCCGGAGTAGTTAGATATTTTGAGCAAAATTAGCAGACGACAAATAAAAAATCCAAAAATCTATGACGATTCTAAAATCTTTAGGAATCTATAAAATGTAATACACGAATTGTGTGTTTATATATTTCGTTAGTGTAATCTTAGAATCATATCTTGATTAATGTATTCATAATACCGACTTTTTCTCGTTAATATGAAGAAACGTCAAGCAATGACGCTAAGAAATAGAATAATGATTGTAAATTATTGTATTTCGTTAAGGTGAAAATTATTTCCCTTTCATTTATGTGTTATTACAGCAACCCACAAAGGGCCATAATTTTAAATATATTCAAATGTGTTGTGTATACATAGCCAAGTGTTGCCAGATTGTAAACACAACGGGTAGACACCTGCTGGGCATGGCAGAGGGTTGCCGACATTGCAGACCAACACAAGAGCTACTGACCAAATAAGGTCAGGGTTTGAGCGTTTTATGCGACTTATAAACAGCCGCATATCGGTCTGGCTAGATGGGTTTTGTTTCAAGAACCATATTATTATTTTTTTTCTCATTGCTGCGAGGTAGATGCGTGAAGCTGGTACTACCGATCTGACTGGGTCATTTATGCAATGAAGGTAGTCAGCCATCGAGAGGATGAAACCGAACATGTGTTAAAGGTTGAACACCACATGTCGTTGAATGCAACTTCCATTTCTTATATATTTCTATGGCATATGTGTATATTTTTATTTTGACACTAATGTATATAACTACAGAAGGGTAGACTCTGACAAGGTTAGAATATTAACCTAGTATGTACATATATTATACATGAAAGACGACATGTTTCATGAATTTGCCGGGGAGCATGTCAGAGTCCCGAAGGAGGACAGTGATGCAGGGACATCGTTACGCCCGCCAGGCGACTTAGCTCCCAGCAGGGAAGCAGCGACTTCGTTACGCCCGCCAGGCGAGTGGTAGTTACTGGCCTACAAGATTGCTGGCTGACGAGCGACCAGCGGTCAGGCCAGGACGACGCTAAACGCACGCATGCCTCGTGACGCCACCTGAGGTGGGAGGCGAGTTGCGAACCAGGGGCAGACAGCCCTGGGACTTCGACTCGGACGGACGTATGATGAGAGAAAATCGTTGTGTGGGTTTCTGTGCTGAAAGTCGAGTGTCTGCACAGCCTGAGTGTTAGACGTGTGAGCTGTATGGCAGATGTAAGTGTATTGAGGTATTACATCTATATTGTTGTGATCATCGTTCTGTAATTTATATGTGAATAAATTCATCGAACGGTGTGTCGTTGAGTCTTACGTCAAATCACGTTGTACTTGTACTGTCTCACATGTGTTAGTTAGCGAGCCAAGTTTAAGACCCTGACATGTGTTTTGGGTATATGTTGCGCGACTCACAGGTCGATAGCTCTACTTCTGTAGTCCAGTCCCAGAACTCAACTCACACCCACCCCAAGTCCCATCAACCCAACCCACACAGGCAATGACGCTAAGGGGCATGTACCCCAGTTTTTTTTTGTTTTTTTTTAAATTTAAGTCCGAAGGCCACGACCTGCTTTCATTTATAAAGGGATTCTCAAAAAAATATTTGTACTATCAGAAGCTTCCCCTGCCTCCAAAATGCCCAGATCCGAAGTTTGACGCGCTCCCTTCTGTCTGTTGGAAGTGGCGATCACGCATAACCCTCATGCAGCGCACACCATAACTAGAATTGGGTTGGGCGCTCACTGCTTCCCACCAACCAATGGTCTTTCGGATGTCCTCCATATTGCGTCAACAACATGACCCCCACTTGAAAGCAACAACATGACCCTCACTGGAAAGGCTTAGATAGCCTTGTCGACATCGCTATTTTTCATTCATAACACTGCATTTAGCACTGCTAACATGTCTGGTAGAGTTAAAGGCGACATGAGACTCGGCAAAGGAGGCGCTAAGCGTTCTGTTCAGCGTTTCCCTTAGTTTCTGAGAACCATAGCCTTTCGGACAATCCCTCACGTGTTCAGTCTCTCCAGCCCTGTACACGTTTCTTTTAAGGCTCTCAGTTTCTGAGAGAGAGAGATAGAGAGAGAGAGAGAGAGAGAGAGAGAGAGAGAGAGAGAGAGAGAGAGAGAGAGAGAGAGAGTCCTCCGGACCTACCCACAAGTGCTCAGTCTGACGCAAAGATAGACAAGACACAGCGGTCTCTTGTGCATTCAGGAAGATTGTTGAACTGATTGATGCCCATAAATAGGTTGTCAACAGTATCCACCTCAACTGACACGCATACCACTGAACTAGTTTTCAATGAAGGAGTGTTCCTTCTCTATTACTCAATGTCAATTGATGTGGACAATGTTGACCACCGATTTATTGGCATCCTCACTATGCTTTCAAATTATTGCGCGGACCTCAGAGAGAAGTGTCCAAATAGTCGTTCAGACCCTTCTCCCCCCTTCTCCCCTCCTCAGGTATATATAAACAACAAAGCGGCACCAGTCATCGTCTACAGTCATACCACGTTGAAAATACCGGTCTTCGTCCTATCACCAAAGTGAGGCAACTAGCATTGTAGCCCTCCGAACAAATCTACAGGTGATTAGTCTCCTAGTGAAACCGGCCACAACAACACAACACGTGTTGCTGGCCTTCTTATGTTTTAATTATCATCCCCTTGAAATTTTGTGTTTAAAGTGAGACCCTGGGTTTCTAAGAACCGCAGCCCCCCAGACAAACCCGCAAGTGCTCAGTCTCACGCACACAAAGACAGACAAGACTGATAGCGAACTCTTGTGCATCAAGAGGACCACCCCAACAGACGCCGGTTAGCATCTGATGATGGTTGCACGCCCGAGTTTTGTCTCTACACGCACAAACAGCACTCACACTCTTCTATTACAACTATTAGAGGTCGAGGACATGGGCTGGCTAGACAAACTGGGCTGGCTTTTATGGGCTTTTTCAACTGGGGTTGATTTACAGAGAAATTGCGTACTTAACAATCCCCCCCCCCCCCCTTGTCGTACTTTCGTTGCAGACTGGCCACTGCCATCATACCTCCAGTCGCGCCCAGACACAGAACATGCAGGTTTTAGGTACCGGTTCTTTTCATCCTCATTTCGCCGCCAATTGGGCCGTCTCCGGGTTACGGAATCGGTGTTTTGGGTATATGTTGCGCGACTTCGATAGCTCGATAGCTCGATAGCTCTCCTTCTGTAGTCCAGTCCGTGAACTCAACTCACACCCTCCCCAAGTCCTATCAACCCAACCCACACAGGCCCCACACATGGGCATGTACCCCAGTTAATTTTTTTTAAAGTCCGAAGGCCACGACCTACTTTCATTTATAAAGGGATTCTCAAAAAAATATTTGTACACTCAGAAGCTTCCACTGCCTTCTGTCTGTTGGGAGTGGCGATCACGCATAACCCTCATGCATCGCACACCATAACTAGAATTGGGTTGGGCGCTCACTGCTTCCCGCCAACCAATGGTCTTTCGGATGTCCGCCATATTGCGTCAACAACATGACCCCCACTTGAAAGCAACAACATGACCCCCACTGGAAAGGCTTAAATAGCTGTTACAGTGGTGATGTTATAGCACAGGTTATATACAGGCACGTGATCATATAGGAAACAAGTCTCCGTTGTTCTAGAAACACTTTTTATTTGCCGAATCGTTCATCTACAGCATAATGGTGGTCTGCTCCAATCCTGATGTTTACTTTCTTGCTTGCTATCTGTCCCCCAAGTGACGTGTGTGCCAGCCTAGATACACTTCTTCATTCGTGCACACACGTTCACCAGCTATGGTTTTCCCACTAGTCAAGGAATGCGCAGCATTCCTTAACTCTTTACTCCTAAGCTACTCCCTTTACTGTTACATATACCTCCCCTTCTTCAAGGAGAATTTTTCCCTGAAAAAATCTCAACCCCAACTCTTAACCGCTTAACTCTACATCTCTATACCACAATAACAACAATTCCATATATTTCCTAACTCAATTCTCATTCTCCTATCTCATCATAGCCAATTGCTAACCAGAGACAATAATACCGAAACTCTCTACAAAACTCGTTATAAAGTTCTCCACAAAACTCTCTACAAAACTCTCCATAAAGTTCTCCAGAAAACTCTCTACAAAACTCTCCATAAAGTTCTCTAGAAAACTCGCTACGAAACTCTCCATAAGCGAACCGCTTTTAAATTTAAAGTGTCCATCTAAATTATGATTGACAAAACTGAAGATATTCCCCTATCTTTTATTTCTCACTTATTCACATTCTCACTATTCTAGGATAGACAGAAAAGATAGTTAGATTGGGTAGGTGCGCACCTAAAAAAATAAGAAAAAGTAAGGAAAAAGTAAGAAGTAATCACATTTCTCTTCCCATACATTCTCAAAACTTTATAAAATAAAGTTTCAAAATTTATCTTCAGTTTCCGTCAATAATAATTGTTATTATCAAAAAAATATGTTGATCCAAAACTACCAGCTTTTGTATTATTCACCTCGTCAAGTTCAAGTTTACCATTCCTTCAAAAAAACCTCCAAATTATTAGTATACTGTTACGTACAGTCTTCTTCTTCCAATGTCTACCTATTTAAATGCCAAAACTCAACCTGGCATTCCCCCCATATTCTCCCATTAAACGCTGTTCAACCCAGCTCCTATTTTAACCCATGTATTTACATTGCGAACCACTTAATGTAGTCCCTAATTCACCCCCCCCCCCCCCACATGTAATATCAACATACTCCTCCATTACAACATATTGAGTTACTTCACTAACCACTACTTCTTCCCCCTTAACTCAATCATGTTTCACCCTCAATTTCTATTTATAAACGTTATATACGTTAAACGACTCAACTACTTTAAGTCATCTGTTTCCCAAAAACAACACTTCATTTTTCTTTTAACTGAACGTCAAACTAGTAATCATTTTAAACACCCTCAGGGTAACTCAATAAAACCAAAACTTTGTAAAAATAACCAGCTAAGTTAACTTATTCTTCACATTTCATAAATCACAATTGAAGTCCGAACAATTGACTAAACCATATCAACCCCCTCATTCTTTGACATCATCTTTATCCCCACACAATAATCAAATTAAACATATATAATGAAATGCAAGACCATATTATGACTACCCAATAATTATTTTCCGTTTTAGAAAAACTCCACACTTCAACTTAAAAATCAACATGATCATAAAGCATATATCAATAAGTCTTACGTTATTACGATATTATGTGTATTCATCCCAACAACTCTTGCTTAAGTTATTTACCAACTTCCTTCTTTGTAAACACAAAAATATCGTGTCTAACTTCTTCTTCTATCTGCAATCTGCAGAATATTCTACCACGCTATTTATCTATCTCTTCTCCATTTTCTTAATAACTTCAAATTTTTTTTCGATAAGTGCAATATCTACATCAATGTCGCTATCCTCCCGAGGAGAGCTATCTTCTTTCATATCAGCTTCTTCATCAGTTTCTGACTTTTCATCTATCTCTTGTTCCGCATCTGTATATCCATTACTAGCAACCGCTAATCTCTTCCTTTCTAAATCCAATCTAATTTTCCTGTCTTGCCGTCTCAACAAATTTTCAAATAGTGGCATATCTTCATCACTTGAAGAATTCACTCTAAGTTTCCTTTGCCTCTTAATTTCTTTTTCTTTCTGTCTATCCAACTTTCTTTTTACTGCCTGTCTTGTATTCATAAATGGAGGTTCTATTTTTTCCTTGACTGATTCTTCGCTAATATAATCGTCATACATGTTGTTTTCCTCTGTCATGATTGTTTTTGGTACTGTTTCTTCTTGTTCAGCTGTAGTAGATGCTGTTGTCACTTATTTCCCATTCTCTATAGGTATTGGATATACCGATTGTCTGACAATCTGTCCACCTGACAATATTTCTTCGGAACAATAATTATTATTATTACTCTCTGCATCCCTTCCTCATTATCCCGTCTTAAGTGCTCTACATGTGAACGTGCAACATGCCCTGTAATTTGATTCTTAATAGTATATGACACTGGACCCTTTTTTTCTAAAATATAATATCCCGGCACCCAATGAGCATCAAACTTAGAGTTTTTCCTATGTTTTTTGTAATACACCCTATCACCTATGTTGAACTCTTGTAAGTGTGCATTTTTATTTGCGTATTTCTTCTGTCTTTCTCTAGCCTTAATTATATTATTTCTTAAACGTACATGTGCTTTGTGCATCTCTTGCAACTTTGTTTCCTGAAAATCTTCCCCCAGATATTTTCTCCTAGGCTTTAATAAATTATCAATTGGCAATATTGGTTCTCTCCCATGTACTAAGTAAAATGGTGAGAAACCTGTTCCTTCATTTTCGTGTGTACGTATCGCCGCTAATGCTATCCCCAAATAAAGATCCCAATCCATATCGTGTTCTTCTACATTTTTCGCTAGAATATTGTATAATGTTCTATGTTGTCTCTCATTTTTAGCATTAGAAGTTGGTCTGTAATATGAAGTCCTAATGTGTTTTATATTCAAATCTTTTACCAATTTTTCAAACTTTCTATTTACAAATTCTTTCCCATTGTCTGTAAGTATTATTTGTGGACACCCAAACCTTGGTATAAATTCTTGTAAAAGCATATTTATAACTGAATCAGCACTCTTGTCTGGAATTGGATAAACTTCTGGCCAGAGACTATATGAATCAACTATATGTAATAGGTATACATTTCCCGATAATGTTTTTGGATGAGGACCTGAAATATCCAAACTTACTTTCTGCATTGGAAATTGAGGAATATCGGTATCTTGTAAAGGACATTTGATTATCTTCATGTTTCTTAACCTACACTTTTCACATGCTTCAACATATTCATATACGCTTTTGAATAAATTCGGCCAGTAATATTTACTGCTAATAGCCTTCACTAACTTATCTAGTCCAAAATGACCATTATTATCGTGATATGCCTTTAAGACTTCTTGTTCTAAATGTTTCGGAATATATTTTCTTACTCCTTCACCTTTTTCACTGATATAATATAATTGATTGTCCTCTTGTAACTCTACAAACTTTCTTTTAAAACTATTTTCCCCTGTTTCTTTCAGTTTTCTTTTTATCTGTACTATTTTTGGATCTAACTCTTGTTCTATTTTCATATCAAACTGTTCTAAATGTGGGTCTTCTGTTCTAGGTTCAGACTCTTGATCCGATGGTAAACTCTCAAATTCTTCCCTATTTATTATGGCAGAATCTAATATATTTACTTGCCAGTTTCGATCGTCTATCTCTGGTTCAGCTTCATCTTCCGTGTTTCCTGATGACTGTGTATATGGGATCCTAGACAAAAGATCGGCGCATGTATTATGTTTCCCTGAAACATATTCAACCTTAGCATTGTATCCCTGTAAATTCAATGCCCACGTTTGTATTTTCCTATTTTGTATTGGTGCTTCTAATATCGACTTTAATGGCATGTGGTCAGTTCTAATAATGAAATTGGCGTTATGTAAGTAGTAATTTAATTTTTGAAGAGCGTAGTGTATAGCATATGCTTCTTTCTCAATAATCGGCCATTTCTTTTGAGACTTGCTGAGTTTATGAGGCAAGAAATAGATTGGTCTTTCATTTTTAACCCCTGGTATTCCAGACTCTTTTCCTTTATATGGTTGAACCAAACATGCTCCTATTGCGTTGTCTGAAGCATCTGTGTACAGTATTAACTGTTTATTCAGGTCTGGATGTGTCAATAATGGTACCACTGTTAAGCTATCTTTTAAAAGCTCGAACGCTTTTTGACACTCATCATCCCACTTAAATCTAGCGTATTTACCCGTTAAATTCGTAATAGGTATTGCTATCCTTGAAAACGCTGGTACAAACCGCCTATAATATGCACACGTTCCTATAAATGCACGCACTTCCTTAACATTAGTTGGAGGAGGTAACTCTTTAATAACCTTTATCTTGTCCTGGTCTGGTTTAATACCTTCCCTATTTATTATATAGCCTAAATATTTTGTTTCTGTCTTTAAAAACTGGCACTTACTAAGCTTTAATTTAACGTCATGCCTTCTTAACCTGTCAAATACTAGTCTAATATGTTTCAAATGATTCTCCACATTCCCTTTCGTAAATATTAATATGTCATCTATATATGCCAGGGCAAAATTTTGCATACCGTCTAGTACTTCATTTATTAAGAACATATAGTGAGACGGTGCATTTTTGAGACCGAATGGCATACGTAAGAATTCGTAAGAACCCATATGAGTACAGAAAGCACTCTTCTTTTGAGCATCCTTCGACATAGGTATACACCAAAATCCTGATCTTGCGTCTAGTGTTGTGAAAAATGTGGAGCCATTAAGTAACCCCAAAATATCATCAATCACCGGCAATGGGTACGCTACATTCTTAGTAATTTTGTTCAAAGCCCTGTAGTCGCAACAGAACCTGTTCGAACCATCAGATTTGGCTACTATGACGACCGGAGATGACCATTCTGATTTTGATCTTGTTATTATGCCTGCTTTCAACATATCTTCTATTGCCTTTTCTACGACTTCTCTATTTCTTAATGGAGTTCTATATGGTTTTAAACTAATTGGTGGATGGTCTCCCGTATCTATTTCCATTGTAACTGTTTTTGTCTTTCCCAATTCTAAATCATTAATTGCAAACACATCCTGATTTTGTTTTATAAGTTGTTCTAATACTTCCTTATTTTCTGGCGGAGTTTTTAACTGTGCCAACAATTCTTGTTCCCTTGTCACTTTGTCTAGTGAATGTATTTGGGCTATATTTCTTCTGGATGGATGGATCAATTCATCCATTCTTACGTTCCCTTTTCTTCCGCATCCGCGTCTGTTATTAATTCTTCCACTAGAGGTTTCTGAATAACTTATTCCTGCCATATTTACTCTATCTGTTGCCAATATGTCACTAACGTTATGTTCTAGCTTGGCTATTACACATCCTCTGTATAATTTAATTTCTCTACCTGTGTTATTAATAACCATCACTGGAAATATTAAACTTTTATCCAATTCTATTATTCCATCCGGAACTTCCAAACCTGGCTCATCAATTATTTCTTTTTGCAATTCAGTGATTCTGACTATGTTTCCTGCTACATAATACGGGTTTCTCTTCAGCTTTGCTTGTATCAAATTAACTGACTGTGGTTTTAAATTCATGGTCGTTTTGACTCTAACTAGTGTCGACACATGCATATCTTCTTCTAAATCTACGTAAACATCTTGGAATTTTAATTTATGCAAATCAAATAAAAGTCTCACCCCATTTTTCAATAAAAAATCTCTACCCAATATCATATTTCTATTTAAATCTTTGACTACATGGAACATATGCCTGACATTTATCCCTCCTAATTTAAAGTTTATCATCGTTTGTCCTAGCACTTCTAATTTTTGTCCCGTTACCGAATGAAGATTCTCCTGAATTCTAAATATTTTACAATTTTTTAACATTCGATATAAAAATGCTTCTTTAATCACGCTAACTTGTGCTCCCGAATCAACTAATGTTCTAACTTTATATTTTCCTATTTCTACTATACATGAGCTAGGATCCACCATATTTAATGACAATTGTTTTATCTCAACTTGGGGAGATAATTTCTTATGTTTTTTATTTCTAAATGTCCTATTATACTCATCATTTGGGTTTTTAATACATTGATGCACCTTTTGGATCTTACTATCTTCCCTCCTACTGCCGATCCTGTTCAGTAAGCGGGATGCCAATTTCCCTGATTTCCTGACCTTCTAAAATTTCTCTGCATTTCTCCATAATTCCCATTTGCTGGTCTGCCATTTGCAGTTCTATTCTGTGTACTCGTCTGAACACCTCTATTAATTTGTGTATTCGATGGGACACGTCTGTTACCACAGAAGCGAAAAATGTGCCCACGTTGGTGACATCCCCAACAAACCACATTCGAGTTATTTGTGTTACCTTCCATGTTTCTTACAGTATTTCTCACTTGTCCTCCTCTACCTTGATTATATACGTTAGCGTTTTCTTTGTACCATCTGTATTTCTCCTCGTCCTCCTCTCCATTCATGTCTATACTGTCCTATTTCCATAGATTCTTCAATTCTATCTTACGAACTACTACCTAACTCTCGTCCTACGCTTAATCTAAACCTTCTCCTCAAGCTTTCCTCTTGTATAGCGATATCTACCGCTTGTGACAATCTTGCAGGATTCTCTCTTAATAATTTAAATTTTAATCCATCTGACCTAATCCCATCAACAAAAATCACTACTAACATCCGTTCCACTTCTTCAGCTCGTACATTCTGTCCTAAAAATGACTCTTCAGCTAAATTGATTAACCTGTCACTGTATAGCTGTACACTTTCTGTAGTATTTTGTCTAGTCTGTCGCAATACTGAGAATGCGTGTTGTGAATCAGTAATTTCAGCGTATTTTCTTGCGAGATCATCTTTAAATTCTTCCCAGGTTTCACCTCCTCCCGCTTCTAGTTTTCTTCTTATATGGTCAGAAACTGGACTTGTACTTGTTCTGTATGCTAAATTCTTTTTCTCCTCATCTGTAGCGTTTACTAAATAAGCATGTTTCTCAATAGAAATGACCCATTTCTTAAACTGGTTTGCCTGTCCATTAAATCTCTCAACATCACTGCTTACATTTTGTTGTCTTAATACTGCGTCCAACCTTGATATTGCCCCACCAACTCCACTCAGTACCTGTGAAAAATCTTGGGGTTCCATCCTAAAATCTATAATGGAAATTATCAAGCAATATACCAATATTTCAAACAATATTAATTTCAAATTCAGCAGCAATACATAATCTGTTCAATTAATTACTCTAATATTATCTATTATCTAACTATACTAACAAAAGACTCCAATCGAAGATCCCGACGAAGAAAAATTCCTGTTCCAATCACGAATCCTGATAAAAGAACTTAAATGAAATCCTGATGAAGAAATTTCCAATTGATCCTGATACCAACAAAAAATATACCATGACTGGTATATACCATGACTATGAAAATGATACCAGGACTCTGATCGACACCGTTGAAAGGAGCAGAACAAAGAAGAGCCTCTGGATTTCTTAATTCAATCGAAGTCGAAGTCAGTTCTTTCCAGTTGTTTTCTGTCGTTGATTGTGCTCGATATAACGCTCGATACAAGACTGCTTGATTACTTGCTCGATTGACTTTAATTTCCGTCAAGCAAGGTCACCTTCACGATTTTTCAACCGACAACTGCTCACGGTTTCAGCAAAACTCACTTCCCAACAGCATATCTGGCATTTTCATACGTTTCAGCGTAAAAATGATCAAGTCAACAATAATTGGATTCAAACCTGACGCTATCCACTCCGTTATTTGTTATGTGGGATTCCAACAACGGTCAGTTTAAATTGATTGTAACAAAATTTGACTTGAGACAAGTTGACTATATTCATCAATGCCTTCACTTAAGTGAAGTGACTGTAGAGAGTATTGAGGATCTCGATTCAATAATTATGGAATTTGCAATATAACCTTGACTTCACCTTCAACAGTCCAATGAGCTAAAACTCATAATTTTTACCATTCTTTGTTTTACTTGGAGTTTTATTTGGAGCAGCTTATCGTTCTGTTGTAACCAATTTATTTCTGGTACCTCGAGACTTTATAAGTTGTAAGATGTAATCAGCGAGTTCATCCTTACAACATTTTGTAATAATTTTTGATGCAAAACGGCACTACTTGATCTCATCATAAAATTAGCGTAGGTCAGTGATCAAGTTATTTCATACTATTAATCATATAAAAACATCAGTCTTTCAAAAAAAATAAGTTTATCAATCAAACCTTCTGAGCTGGCCTGAGAAATCGATCTCCTTTTTAAACAGAAACAGTGAGAAACCACAACAACTACCCCTGGGCGGGCTTTTAGCTGTTGCGTCTCTTATTATTATTTACTTAAAAACTTCCTTCTCCAGACGCACAGATAAAACAATCTTCGCTGGCGTTAATGCTCTCCACTACATCCCATATTTATCTTGAGGTCAACGGCACCAAATCAACCTCGTGTTACAGTGGTGATGTTATAGCACAGGTTATATACAGGCACATGATCATATAGGAAACAAGTCTCCGTTGTTCTAGAAACACTCTTTATTTGCCGAATCGTACATCTACAGCATAATGGTGGTCTGCTCCAATCCTGATATTTACTTTCTTGCTTGCTATCTGTCCCCCAAGTGACGTGTGTGCCAGCCTAGATACACTTCTTCATTCGTGCACACACGTTCACCAGCTATGGTTTTCCCACTAGTCAAGGAATGCGCAGCATTCCTTAACTCTTTACTCCTAAGCTACTCCCTTTACTGTTACATAGCCTTGTCGACATCGCTATTTTTCATTCATAACACTGCATTTAGCACTGCTAACATGTCTGGTAGAGGTAAAGGCGACATGAGACTCGGCAAAGGAGGCGCTAAGCGTTCTGTTCAGCGTTTCCCTTAGTTTCTGAGAACCATAGCCTTTCGGACAATCCCTCACGTGTTCAATCTTTCCAGCCCTGTACACGTTTCTTTTAAGGCTCTCAGTTTCTGAGAGAGAGAGAGAGAGAGAGAGAGAGAGAGAGAGAGAGAGAGAGAGAGAGAGAGAGAGAGAGAGAGAGAGTCCTCCGGACCTACAAACAAGTGCTCAGTCTGACGCAAAGATAGACAAGACACTGCGGTCTCTTGTGCATTCAGGAAGATTGTTGAACTTATTGATGCCCATAAATAGGTTGTCAACAGTGTCCACCTCAACTGACACGCATACCACTGAACTAGTTTTCAATGAAGGAGTGTTCCTTCTCTATTACTCAATGTCAATTGATGTGGACAATGTTGACCACCGATGAGGATGGCATCCTCACTATGCTTTCAAATTATTGCGCTGACCTTAGAGAGAAGTGTCCAAGTAGTCGTTCAGACCCTTCTCCCCTCCTCAGGTATATATAAACAACAAAGCGGCACCAGTCATCGTCTACGGCCATACCACGTTGAAAATACCAGTCTTCGTCCTATCACCAAAGTGAGGCAACTAGCATTGTAGCCCTCCGAACAAATCTACAGGTGATTAGTCTCCCAGTGAAACCGGCCACAACAACACAACACGTGTTGCTGGCCTTCTTATGTTTTAATTATCACCCCCTTGAAAATTTGTGTGTAAAGTGAGACCCTGGGTTTCTAGGAACCGTAGCCCCCCCAGACAAACCCGCAAGTGCTCAGTCTCACGCACACAAAGACAGACAAGACTGATAGCGAACTCTTGTGCATCAAGAGGACCACCCCAACAGACGCCGGTTAGCATCTGATGATGGTTGCACGCCCGAGGTTTGTCTCTACACGCACAAACAGCACTCACACTCTTCTATTACAACTGTTTTAAGTCGGGGACATGGGCTGGCTAGACAAACTGGGCTGGCTTTAATGGGCTTTTTCAACTGGGCTTGTTTTACTGGGTCTCTCGATGGGAAATTGCGTACCTAACAATCCCCACCCCCCCCCCCCCCTCTGTCGTACTTTCGTTGCAGACTGGCCACTGCCATCATACCTCTAGTCGCGCCCAGACACAGAACATGCAGGTTTTAGGTACCGGTTCTTTTTCTCCTCATTTCGCCTCCAATTGGGCCGTCTCCGGGTTACGGAATCGGTGTTTTGGGTATATGTTGCGCGACTCACAGGTCGATAGCTCTCCTTTGTATTCCAGTCCCAGAACTCAACTCACACCCACCCCAAGACCCATCAACCCAACCCACACATGCCCCACACATGGGCATGTACTCCAGTTGTTGTTTTTTTTTAAGTCCGAAGGCCACGACCTACTTTCATTTATAAAGGGATTCTCAAAAAAATATTTGTACTCTCAGAAGCTTCCCCTGCCTCCGAAATGCCCAGATCCGAAGTTTGACGCGCTCCCTTCTGTCTGTTGGAAGTGGCGATCACGCATAACCCTCATGCATCGCACACCATAACTAGAATTGGGTTGGGCGCTCACTGCTTCCCGCCAACCAATGGTCTTTCGGATGTCCGCCATATTGCGTCAACAACATGACCCCCACTTGAAAGCAACAACATGACCCCCACTGGAAAGGCTTAAATAGCCTTGTCGACATCGCTATTTTTCATTCATAACACTGCATTTAGCACTGCTAACATGTCTGGTAGAGGTAAAGGCGACATGAGACTCGGCAAAGGAGGCGCTAAGCGTTCTGTTCAGCGTTTCCCTTAGTTTCTGAGAACCATAGCCTTTCGGACAATCCCTCACGTGTTCAGTCTCTCCAGCCCTGTACACGTTTCTTTTAAGGCTCTCAGTTCCTGAGAGAGAGAGAGAGAGAGAGAGAGCGAGAGAGAGAGAGAGAGAGAGAGAGAGAGAGAGAGAGAGTCCTCCGGACCTACAAACAAGTGCTCAGTCTGACGCAAAGATAGACAAGACACAGCGGTCTCTTGTGCATTGAGGAAGATTGTTGAACTAATTGATGCCCATAAATAGGTTGTCAACAGTGTCCACCTCAACTGACACGCATACCACTGAACTAGTTTTCAACGTTGAAAATACCGGTCTTCGTCCTATCACCAAAGTGAGGCAACTAGCATTGTAGCCCTCCGAACAAGAGAAAGGCGTTGTGTGGGTTTCTGTGCTGAAAGTCGAGTGTCTGCACAGCCTGAGTGTTAGACGTGCGAGCTGTATGGTAGATGTAAGTGTATTGAGGTATTACATCTATATTGTTGTGATCATCGTTCTGTAATTTATATGTGAATAAATTCATCGAACGGTGTGTCGTTGAGTTTTACGTCAAATCACGTTGTACTTGTACTGTCTCACATGTGTTAGTTAGCGAGCCAAGTTTAAGACCCTGACATGTGTGAACGTGGTGGCTTTCGTCCGGCTTTGAGATGAACTAAATGTGTGGACGTAGTAGCATTCGTCCGATTGTGAAATGAACATGTTTAATTAATCAACATTTAAAACTAGATTTTGTGAATGTAAATGTGATTGTTGAAGGCATTTTGATATATTACTACATTTTTTAAACATGGAGACTATTGGTAAACGTACAGTGCATTCATATTGTTTGATCTTGTAATCGTGTAAAACATTTGTGATTTGTGAAACTTGTCAACGTTTTGACCTTGTCGACATTGTGATCTTGTCGCCATTTTGACCTTGTCGTCATCTTGTAAACTTGATGGCTATGTCCTTACTGAATGTCAACTTGATGTAAGTGATGTGTCATCAATGTTGTAAAGTGTTGAGATATTTGTAGATTGTCTTTGTGAATTGAGTTCGGGAAAGCAGAAAGTTTTGGAAAGAAAGTGACTTGTGTTTTGGAAAAAAAAATTGTTGACGGACAAACTTACGACCTACAATTACACTCAACGCCATACAAACCTAATCAACACTTAGTGACAAGCAGGCACACACCACCAAATAGACGCTAATTTATTCTCTCCAAAAACAAAGCAGGTTTTTCCGTACCATCTGAAACCTTGCCGTAGAGGTCATTTTGTGGTTCGAAGTAGCGACCCTACAGTTTCCTAGCCCGATTTCCAACCATCCTTCACCGCATCCAGGGCACTTGAGTATATTTTTTCTTTTCTTATACTTTAAGGATGCAGATGTAGGCACATATTGCACATAGAACAAAATTGTAATTGTTTTCTTTACTAACCACTTATAACAAATTTGTGTGGCTGGTATTTCATTGACATTTTCCATCATGTCTTCACTAAATGATTTCATTGATATGGGGTTAAAGTTGAAGTTAACAGATGATGAATTAATGAAGTGGAGTGAGAATAAATACTCTGAATACCTCCTAGCACAGGAGAAAGCTAATGAACGCGAAGAAAGAGCAGCTGAAAGAGCTTTAAAACAGGCAGAGACTGAAAGGGCTGCCAAGCAAGTGGAGGCAGAAACAGCCAGAAAGCAAGCCGAATTATAAACAGCTACAAAGCAAGCCGAATTAGAACTGGCTTCAAAGCAAGCTGAGATAGAGGGTGAACTGAAGAAGGCAGAAATAGCAGCTCAGGGTAAGAGAGAAGAACTGGAGTTACAGTTAAAGATGAAACAGCTTGATACTGAGACTGCCATTAACAAAGAGTCTAAGAAATCTGAAAGACTGGAAAAAGAAAACCAGTACAAGAAATATCAAGGTATTGTACGTAATTATACCTCGGGTGACTGCATCGCAGCCTTTACCCAAAATTTTGAGACGTTAATGGAACATTACCAGGTTCCACTGTCTGAATGGAATATTGTCTATATGAGGAGCTTATCAGGGGAGCCTCTTAAAGTCATTGAAACCATCCCCAAAGACCTCAGAAAAGATTACCATTATCTGAAATCTAAGATTATGGCACATTTTATGTTAGATGAGGCAGGTTACAGAGAACAATTTAGTAAGTTGAGTCCAAAACCAACTCAGACATTCTCTGATTACCTCTGCTTAGTCCGAGATATATTTACTAAATGGACTTCAGCAGCCAAAATTGATAAGAACTATCAAAAATTAGAAGATCTAATTATCAGAGACAAAATCATATCATCCATTCCATCAGCATTTTCAAAATTTTTGCAAGAGAATGAGTGTACGAGTGTGGATGAGATTGAGAGACGTGGGTCGGCTTATTACACAGCCAATAAAAATTGTTTTGCCAGTGAAGCTACTGACATAAATTTTGTAGCAGCGGCTAACTATGAAAAGCCCTATAGTAGGCAGAAACCTCATAAGCCTACTTCTGAGAAGTTTAATCACTGTATTTATTGTAAATACTCACATCATCAGAATGAAATGTGCGATAAGCACCCAGGATACCATACCTACCTACTAAACATGGTAAACAAACAAGATAAGGAGCGTAAATCCTTCAAAAGTTTGCGTAAATGCTTCCTCTGCAAGGCGTACGGACACCATCGGAAGGATTGTAAAGGCAGGCATATGACCAACAAAGCCAATGCCGCCTTGTTTGATAGTTCAGCGTCAGAGGACGAAGAACCAGAGAAACATCCTGTGAACTCAGCACAGGCGTTTGATATCTTTACTACAAATAAATGCTCTGTTTGTAACACCTTCTATGAAGATGGTATCTTAACTTGCGGTCACGCCATCTCTATTGCCAATGAAGAAGCTAATTTGGCAGTAGATTCAAAAAGCAAAATAATCATCCATCACGGATATGTAAATGGCAAGTCTGCTACAGTCCTTCGCGACACCGGCAGTTCACTTATTGGTCTGAAGAGAACGTTCATAATGCCTACAGACTATACAGGCAGGCACGTAACATGCAGAACATTCTCAGGCAATATTGAGAAATACCCACTAGCATGGGCATATATTGAAACACCTTTCCTCACTGGGAAAGTAATGTTCGCTGCATTAACAAACCCAGTGTGTGATGTAATTATTGGAAATTTGCCAGAGGTGAATGATAAACCTCATGACATAACATCTATGTGTATTGATGATACTATAACATCACCATCAAATGTCATCATTGAAAATGTCTCACCACCCATTGAATGTATGGTAGCTAATGTAGCACTAAGTTCTCATACCATCATGGATAACATTGTTCCATCACCATCTGATATCATTGAATGTGTGAACGCAGTAACTAGAGCTACTGCTAGAGTGCAAGATAAAATTAATCAAACTGAGGCTATACAAATACTTAGCCCATCATCACTACCTACTAACACTATGAAGGAAACGTTTGTAACAGCGCAAAAAGCTGAGCCTTCATTAGCAAAGTACTTTAACCTGATCGGAAAAAAGCCAAAAGTAACCAAGAATGCAAACTGGCATTTTGCTGTACTTTTTGTTGCTGTATTCATTTTTGCTCACAGCAGTGGAGTAATAGAAAAGCTTAACGGGGATCTAAAGCACATGCTTGCAAAAGTAACGCAAGAGCACCCCAATAACTGGGATGTATATCTACCAGCTATTCTTTTTGCTTATCGTGAGGTACCACATTCGAGTACCGGTTTCTCTCCTTTTGAACTTATCTATGGTGCCAAACCACGTGGCCCATTGACCATTTATCACCAAATGTTGACTGACTCTACTCCAATACTTAAACCCATATCATCATACTTATATGTTACATCATTGCGTGAAAGAATCATCAAATCCTGTATTATTGCAAAGAATGCACTTAAACTATCTGGTGCTACTTATAGACAGTATGCTGACAAAGGTAACAGGACAATAACATTGACACCTGGACAGGACGTTCTTCTGCTACTACCTAGTGACAGACATCTATTGACTGATTCTTGGCAGGAACCTTTTAAAGTGACGAGACAGATTTCACCTGTTGACTATCGAAAGCTAAATAAAATAACTGTTCTAGATTTGGAGCCAATGGCAAACGCTGACGATCTTCTGACAGAACTGACAGACGCTAGGTTCTTCACGAAGATAGATATGACTAAAGGATATTATCAGATAGAAGTAGACGAACAGAGCAGACATCTGACAGCATTTGCTACACCGTGGGGACTGTACGAATGGTGCAAACTTCCATTTGGGCTAGTCAATGCCCCGGCCACATTCGTACGTATGACACGACTCCTGCTTCTAGACATTCCTAACATAATTTGCTATATCGACGACATCTGTGTTCACACAGAGACGATGACAGAGCACATTAAGACGTTAGAACAGACTTTTGAACGTATTAGACAGCACGGACTGACAGTAAAGCCTGCGAAAGTAGACATAGCCTACCAGGAAATATCCTTCTTGGGGTACAAAATATCCAACGGCTTTGTCATGACAGACGATAACATTGTGTCCAAGATACTAAAACTCTCACTTCCGACTACGAAGAAACAAGTCAGAAGTTTGTTGAGACTGATAAATTATTATCGGAAGTTCATCCCTAATTTTTCCGAACTGACCGAAGTATTCACTAACTTACTAACAAAAGATAAACCGGAGAAAATTGTAAGCAATACATGCCTAAATTCTGCAATTCATAAAGTATTAGCTTATTTTTCTGATGATAGCTTACATAATCCCATCCTGAAACTTCCCGATCTCCGTTTACCTTTCAGATTGCGGACAGACGCGAGCTCCGTGGCGATTGGAGCAGTCTTGTTGCAAGAGTACAACAACATCCTCCATCCAGTGTACTTCGTATCAAGGAAACTAAAGCCCAGAGAACGGGCGTGGTCTATCCCTCATTTGGAGGCCCTAGCTTTAGTGGTACGTATAACCAAATTATCCAGATTTCTTCTAGGACGTCATTTCATCGTGGAATCTGACAGCAGCCCGTTACGGTTTATTAATTCAGGAAAACCCTCAAATCATATGGTAGCGCGCTGGTCTTTGAAACTTCAGGATTACAGCTTTGAGGGTCGACATATTCCAGGCAGATCCAATTCAATTGCCGATCTTTTGTTCCGTTGTCCGACCGACCCAGTGAGCACCAATGTCTGAGTGCAGTGTGTACAAATACACTCAGACCGACACAGCCATTTATAAGTGAATAATTTTTTCTATTCACAAAAAGCTGTGCAATGTCTATAAGATTGTGATAGGGGTCACTCCCATTATATATAGTGTTCTTATTTTACTAATTCATGTAGTGATTGTCGTGTATAACTGTGTAGTGTGTGGTAGAAAGCGAACTATATTAATTGTATATACCAAGAACAAGAACAGTGTCACATTCGCTCAAAGACTTACCGTAAGCGAATTATCAAAGTTGACAGTGACATCTGCGTTTGGAAATACTCCAGAGATATTTTAAAGACGTGTGTGAACGTGTAAACTGAACATTGAAAAATACACCATTGCAGTAAACCGAAATCCACAATGTTCGGTAATGAAATATCCAACAAATGAACAGTCAATCGTAATCCAGAAGGTTTTGTAGTGAAACATCCGACACATGAACTGTGAGAGACTTGTAACAAAAGCAGACCGGAACAACTGTGTTCTGCAGGCTTAAACATCAGCTGATTTTAGTGTTCGTGTGTACTTCCGGAGTAGTTAGATATTTTGAGCAAAATTAGCAGACGACAAATAAAAAATCCAAAAATCTATGACGATTCTAAAATCTTTAGGAATCTATAAAATGTAATACACGAATTGTGTGTTTATATATTTCGTTAGTGTAATCTTAGAATCATATCTTGATTAATGTATTCATAATACCGACTTTTTCTCGTTAATATGAAGAAACGTCAAGCAATGACGCTAAGAAATAGAATAATGATTGTAAATTATTGTATTTCGTTAAGGTGAAAATTATTTCCCTTTCATTTATGTGTTATTACAGCAACCCACAAAGGGCCATAATTTTAAATATATTCAAATGTGTTGTGTATACATAGCCAAGTGTTGCCAGATTGTAAACACAACGGGTAGACACCTGCTGGGCATGGCAGAGGGTTGCCGACATTGCAGACCAACACAAGAGCTACTGACCAAATAAGGTCAGGGTTTGAGCGTTTTATGCGACTTATAAACAGCCGCATATCGGTCTGGCTAGATGGGTTTTGTTTCAAGAACCATATTATTATTTTTTTTCTCATTGCTGCGAGGTAGATGCGTGAAGCTGGTACTACCGATCTGACTGGGTCATTTATGCAATGAAGGTAGTCAGCCATCGAGAGGATGAAACCGAACATGTGTTAAAGGTTGAACACCACATGTCGTTGAATGCAACTTCCATATCTTATATATTTCTATGGCATATGTGTAAATTTTTATTTTGACACTAATGTATATAACTACAGAAGGGTAGACTCTGACAAGGTTAGAATATTAACCTAGTATGTACATATATTATACATGAAAGACGACATGTTTCATGAATTTGCCGGGGAGCATGTCAGAGTCCCGAAGGAGGACAGTGATGCAGGGACATCGTTACGCCCGCCAGGCGACTTAGCTCCCAGCAGGGAAGCAGCGACTTCGTTACGCCCGCCAGGCGAGTGGTAGTTACTGGCCTACAAGATTGCTGGCTGACGAGCGACCAGCGGTCAGGCCAGGACGACGCTAAACGCACGCATGCCTCGTGACGCCACCTGAGGTGGGAGGCGAGTTGCGAACCAGGGGCAGACAGCCCTGGGACTTCGACTCGGACGGACGTATGATGAGAGAAAGGCGTTGTGTGGGTTTCTGTGCTGAAAGTCGAGTGTCTGCACAGCCTGAGTGTTAGACGTGTGAGCTGTATGGTAGATGTAAGTGTATTGAGGTATTACATCTATATTGTTGTGATCATCGTTCTGTAATTTATATGTGAATAAATTCATCGAACGGTGTGTCGTTGAGTCTTACGTCAAATCACGTTGTACTTGTACTGTCTCACATGTGTTAGTTAGCGAGCCAAGTTTAAGACCCTGACATGTGTTTTGGGTATATGTTGCGCGACTCACAGGTCAATAGCTCTACTTCTGTAGTCCAGTCCCAGAACTCAACTCACACCCACCCCAAGTCCCATCAACCCAACCCACACAGGCAATGACGCTAAGGGGCATGTACCCCAGTTTGTTTGTTTGTTTTTTTAAATTTAAGTCCGAAGGCCACGACCTGCTTTCATTTATAAAGGGATTCTCAAAAAAATATTTGTACTATCAGAAGCTTCCCCTGCCTCCAAAATGCCCAGATCCGAAGTTTGACGCGCTCCCTTCTGTCTGTTGGAAGTGGCGATCACGCATAACCCTCATGCAGCGCACACCATAACTAGAATTGGGTTGGGCGCTCACTGCTTCCCACCAACCAATGGTCTTTCGGATGTCCGCCATATTGCGTCAACAACATGACCCCCACTTGAAAGCAACAACATGACCCTCACTGGAAAGGCTTAGATAGCCTTGTCGACATCGCTATTTTTCATTCATAACACTGCATTTAGCACTGCTAACATGTCTGGTAGAGGTAAAGGCGACATGAGACTCGGCAAAGGAGGCGCTAAGCGTTCTGTTCAGCGTTTCCCTTACTTTCTGAGAACCATAGCCTTTCGGACAATCCCTCACGTGTTCAGTCTCTCCAGCCCTGTACACGTTTCTTTTAAGGCACTCAGTTTCTGAGAGAGAGAGAGATAGAGAGAGAGAGAGAGAGAGAGAGAGAGAGAGAGAGAGAGAGAGAGAGAGAGAGAGAGAGAGAGAGAGAGTCCTCCGGACCTACCCACAAGTGCTCAGTCTGACGCAAAGATAGACAAGACACAGCGGTCTCTTGTGCATTCAGGAAGATTGTTGAACTGATTGATGCCCATAAATAGGTTGTCAACAGTATCCACCTCAACTGACACGCATACCACTGAACTAGTTTTCAATGAAGGAGTGTTCCTTCTCTATTACTCAATGTCAATTGATGTGGACAATGTTGACCACCGATTTATTGGCATCCTCACTATGCTTTCAAATTATTGCGCGGACCTCAGAGAGAAGTGTCCAAATAGTCGTTCAGACCCTTCTCCCCCCTTCTCCCCTCCTCAGGTATATATAAACAACAAAGCGGCACCAGTCATCGTCTACGGCCATACCACGTTGAAAATATTGGTCTTCGTCCTATCACCAAAGTGAGGCAACTAGCATTGTAGCCCTCCGAACAAATCTACAGGTGATTAGTCTCCCAGTGAAACCGGCCACAACAACACAACACGTGTTGCTGGCCTTCTTATGTTTTAATTATCATCCCCTTGAAATTTTGTGTTTAAAGTGAGACCCTGGGTTTCTAAGAACCGCAGCCCCCCAGACAAACCCGCAAGTGCTCAGTCTCACGCACACAAAGACAGACAAGACTGATAGCGAACTCTTGTGCATCAAGAGGACCACCCCAACAGACGCCGGTTAGCATCTGATGATGGTTGCACGCCCGAGTTTTGTCTCTACACGCACAAACAGCACTCACACTCTTCTATTACAACTATTACAAGTCGGGGACATGGGCTGGCTAGACAAACTGGGCTGGCTTTAATGGGCTTTTTCAACTGGGCTTGTTTTACTGGGTCTCTCGATGGGAAATTGCGTACCTAACAATCCCCCCCCCCTCTGTCGTATTTCGTTGCAGACTGGCCACTGCCATCCTACCTCCAGTCGCGCCCAGACACAGAACATGCAGGTTTTAGGTACCGGTTCTTTTCCTCCTCATTTCGCCGCCAATTAGGCCGTCTCCGGGTTACGGAATCGGTGTCTTGGGTATATGTTGCGCGACTCACAGGTCGATAGCTCTCCTTCTGTAGTCCAGTCCCAGAACTAAACTCACACCCACCCCAAGACCCATCAACCCAACCCACACAGGCCCCACACATGGGCATGAACCCCAGTTTTTTTTTTTTTTTTTTTTTTTTTTTTTTTGTTAAAGTCCGAAGGCCACGACCTACTTTCATTTATAAAGGGATTCTCAAAAAAATATTTGTACTCTCAGAAGCTTCCCCTGCATCCGAAATGCCCAGATCCGAAGTTTGACGCGCTCCCTTCTGTCTGTTGGAAGTGGCGATCACGCATAACCCTCATGCAGCGCACACCATAACTAGAATTGGGTTGGGGGCTCACTGCTTCCCGCCAACCAATGGTCTTTCGGATGTCCGCCATATTGCGTCAACAACATGACCCCCACTTGAAAGCAACAACATGACCCCCACTGGAAAGGCTTAAATAGCCTTGTCGACATCGCGATTTTTCATTCATAACACTGCATTTAGCACTGCTTACATGTCTCGTAGAGGTAAAGGCGACATGAGACTCGGCAAAGGAGGCGCTAAGCGTTCTGTTCAGCGTTTCCCTTAGTTTCTGAGAACCATAGCCTTTCGGACAATCCCTCACGTGTTCAGTCTCTCCAGCCCTGTACACGTTTCTTTTAAGGCTCTCAGTTTCTGAGAGAGAGAGAGAGAGAGAGAGAGAGAGAGAGAGAGAGAGAGAGAGACAGAGAGACAGAGAGAGAGAGAGAGAGAGAGAGAGAGAGTCCTCCGGACCTACCCACAAGTGCTCAGTCTGACGCAAAGATAGACAAGACACAGCGGTCTCTTGTGCATTCAGGAAGATTGTTGAACTGATTGATGCCCATAAATAGGTTGTCAACAGTGTCCACCTCAACTGACACGCATACCACTGAACTAGTTTACAATGAAGGAGTGTTCCTTCTCTATTACTCAATGTCAATTGATGTGGACAATGTTGACCACCGATTTATTGGCATCCTCACTATGCTTTCAAATTATTGCGCGGACCTCAGAGAGAAGTGTCCAAGTAGTCGTTCAGACCCTTCTCCCCTCCTAAGGTATATATAAACAACAAAGCGGCACCAGTCATCGTCTACGACCATACCACGTTGAAAATACCGTTCTTCGTCCTATCACCAAAGTGAGGCAACTAGCATTGTAGCCCTCCGAACAAATCTGCAGGTGATTAGTCTCCCAGTGAAACCAGCCACAACAACACAACACGTGTTGCTGGCCTTCTTATGTTTTAACTATCACCCCCTTGAAATTTTGTGTTTAAAGTGAGACCCTGGGTTTCTAAGAACCGTAGCCCCCCGGACAAACCCGCAAGTGCTCAGTCTCACGCACACAAAGACAGACAAGACTGATAGCGAACTCTTGTACATCAAGAGGATCACCCCAACAGACACCGGTTAGCATCTGATGATGGTTGCACGCCCGAGTTTTGTCTCTACACGCACAAACAGCACTCACACTCTTCTATTACAACTGCTTCAAGTCGGGGACATGGGCTGGCTAGACAAACTGGGCTGGCTTTAATGGGCTTTTTCAACTGGGCTTGTTTTACTGGGTCTCTCGATGGGAAATTGCGTACCTAACAATCCCCCCCCCCCCCCTCTGTCGTACTTTCGTTGCAGACTGGCCACTGCCATCATACCTCCAGTCGCGCCCAGACACAGAACATGCAGGTTTTAGGTACCGGTTCTTTTCCTCCTCATTTCGCCGCCAATTGGGCCGTCTCCGGGTTACGGAATCGGTGTTTTGGGTATATGTTGCGCGACTCACAGGTCGATAGCTCTCCTTCTGTAGTCCAGTCCCAGAACTAAACTCACACCCACCCCAAGACCCATCAACCCAACCCACACAGGCCCCACACATGGGCATGTACCCCAGTTTTTTTTTTTTTTTTTTTTTTTTTTTTTTTTTTTTTTTTATTTATTTATTTTAAAGTCCGAAGGCCACGAGCTACTTTCATTTATATAGATATTCTCAAAAAAATGTTTCTACTCTCAGAAGCTTCCCCTGCCTCCGAAATGCCCAGATCCGAAGTTTGACGCGCACCCTTCTGTCTGTTGGAAGTGGCGATCACGCATAACCCTCATGCAGCGCACACCATAACTAGAATTGGGTTGGGCGCTCACTGCTTCCCGCCAACCAATGGTCTTTCGGATTACCGCCATATTGCGTCAACAACATGACCCCCACTTGAAAGCAACAACATGACCCCCACTGGAAAGGCTTAAATAGCCTTGTCGACATCGCGATTTTTCATTCATAACACTGCATTTAGCACTGCTTACATGTCTCATAGAGGTAAAGGCGACATGAGACTCGGCAAAGGAGGCGCTAAGCATTCTGTTCAGCGTTTCCCTTGGCTTCCGAGAACCATAGCGTTTCGGACAATCCCTCACGTGTTCAGTCTCTCCAGCCCTGTACACGTTTCTAGTTAAAGCTCTCAGTTTCTGAGAGAGAGAGAGAGAGAGAGAGAGAGAGAGAGAGAGAGAGAGAGAGAGAGAGAGAGAGAGAGAGTCCTCCGGACCTACCCACAAGTGCTCAGTCTGACGCAAAGATAGACAAGACACAGCGGTCTCTTGTGCATTCAGGAAGATTGTTGAACTGATTGATGCCCATAAATAGGTTGTCAACAGTGTCCACCTCAACTGACACGCATACCACTGAACTAGTTTTCAATGAAGGAGTGTTCCTTCTCTATTACTCAATGTCAATTGATGTGGACAATGTTGACCACCGATTTATTGGCATCCTCACTATGCTTTCAAATTATTGCGCGGACCTCAGAGAGAAGTGTCCAAGTAGTCGTTCAGACCCTTCTCCCCTCCTCAGGTATATATAAACAACAAAGCGGCACCAGTCATCGTCTACGGCCATACCACGTTGAAAATACCGTCTTCGTCCTATCACCAAAGTGAGGCAACTAGCATTGTAGCCCTCCGAACAAATCTACAGGTGATTAGTCTCCCAGTGAAACTGGCCGCAACAACACAACACGTGTTGCTGGCCTTCTTATGTTTTAATTATCACCCCCTTGAAATTTTGTGTTTAAAGTGAGACCCTGGGTTTCTAAGAACTGTAGCCACCCGGACAAACCCGCAAGTGCTCAGTCTCACGCACACAAAGACAGACAAGACTGATAGCGAACTCTTGTGCATCAAGAGGACCACCCCAACAGACGCCAGTTAGCATCTGATGATGGTTGCACGCCTGAGTTTTGTCTCTACACGCACAAACAGCACTCACACTCTTCTATTACAACTGTTTCAAGTCGGGGACATGGGCTGGCTAGACATACTGGGCTGGCTTTAATGGGCTTTTTCAACTGGGCTTGTTTTACTGGGTCTCTCGATGGGAAATTGCGTACCTAACAATCCCCCCCCCCCCTCTGTCGTACTTTCGTTGCAGACTGGCCACTGCCATCATACCTCCAGTCGCGCCCAGACACAGAACATGCAGGTTTTAGGTACCGGTTCTTTTCCTCCTCAATTCGCCGCCAATTGGGCCGTCTCCGGGTTACGGAATCGGTGTTTTTGGTATATGTTGCGCGACTCACAGGTCGATAGCTCTCCTTCTGTAGTCCAGTCCCAGAACTCAACTCACACCCACCCCAAGACCCATCAACCCAACCCACACAGGCCCCACACATGGGCATGTACACCAGTTTTTTTTTTTTTTTTTTTTTTTTAAAGTCCGAAGGCCACTACCTACTTTCATTTATAAAGGGATTCTCAAAAAAATATTTGTACTCTCAGAAGCTTCCCCTGCCTCCGAAATGCCCAGATCCGAAGTTTGACGCTCTCCATTCTGTCTGTTGGGAGTGGCGATCACGCATAACCCTCATGCAGCGCACACCATAACTAGAATTGGGTTGGGTGCTCACTGCTTCCCGCCAACCAATGGTCTTTCGGATGTCCGCCATATTGCGTCAACAACATGACCCCCACTTAAAAGCAACAACATGACCCCCACTGGAAAGATTTACATAGCCTTGTCGACATCGCTATTTTTCATTCATAACACTGCATTTAGCACTGCTAACATGTTTGGTAGAGGTAAAGGCGACATGAGACTCGGCAAAGGAGGCGCTAAGCCTTCTGGTCAGCGTTTTCTTTAGTTTCTGAGAACCATAGCCTTTCGGACAATCCCTCACGTGTTCAGTCTCTCCAGCCCTGTACACGTTTCTTTTAAGGATCTCAGTTTCTGAGAGAGAGAGAGAGAGAGAGAGAGAGAGAGAGAGAGAGAGAGAGAGAGAGAGAGAGAGAGAGAGAGAGAGAGTCCTCCGGACCTACCCATAAGTGCTCAGTCTGACGCAAAGATAGACAAGACACAGCGGTCTCTTGTGCATTCAGGAAGATTGTTGAACTGATTGATGCCCATAAATACGTTGTCAACAGTGTCCACCTCAATTGACACGCATACCACTGAACTAGTTTTCAATGAAGGAGTATTCCTTCTCTATTACTCAATGTCAATTGATGTGGACAATGTTGACCACCGATTTATTGGCATCCTCACTATGCTTTCAAATTATTGCGCGGACCTCAGAGAGAAGTGTCCAAGTAGTCGTTCAGACCCATCTCCCCTCCTCAGGTATATATAAACAACAAAGCGGCACCAGTCATCGTCTACGGCCATACCACGTTGAAAATACCGGTCTTCGTCCTATCATCAAAGTGAGGCAACTAGCATTGTAGCCCTCCGAACAAATCTACAGGTGATTAGTCTCCCAGTGAAACCGGCCACAACAACACAACACGTGTTGCTGGCCTTCTTATGTTTTAATTATCACCCCCTTGAAATTTTGTGTTTAAAGTGAGACCCTGGGTTTCTAAGAACCGTAGCCCCCCGGACAAACCCGCAAGTGCTCAGTCTCACGCACACAAAGACAGACAAGACTGATAGCGAACTCTTGTGCATCAAGAGGACCACCCTAACAGACACCGGTTAGCATCTGATGATGGTTGCACGCCCAAGTTTTGTCTCTACACGCACAAACAGCACTCACACTCTTCTATTACAACTGTTTCAAGTCGGGGACATGGGCTGGCTAGACAAACTGGGCTGGCTTTAATGGGCTTTTTCAACTGGGCTTGTTTTACTGGGTCTCTCGATGGGAAATTGCGTACCTAACAATACCCCCCATCTGTCGTACTTTCGTTGCAGACTGGCCACTGCCATCATACCTCCAGTCGCGACCAGACACAGAACATGCAGGTTTTAGGTTCCAGTTCTTTTCCGCCTCATTTCGCCGCCAATTGGGCCGTCTCCGGGTTACGGAATCGGTGTTTTGGTTATATGTTGCGCGACTCACAGGTCGATAGCTCTCCTTCTGTAGTCCAGAACCAGAACTCAACTCACACCCACCCCAAGACCCATCAACCCAACCCACACAGACCTCACACATTGGCATGTACCCCAGTTTTTTTTCTTTAAAGGTCCGAATGCCACGACCTACTTTCATTTATAAAGGGATTCTCAAAAAAAAAATTGTACTCTCAGAAGCTTCCCCTGCCTCCGAAATGCCCAGATCAGAAGTTTGACGCGCTCCCTTTTGTCTGTTGGGAGTGGCGATCACACATAACCCTCATGCAGCGCACACCATAACTAGAATTGGGTTGGGCGCTCACTGCTTCCCGCCAACCAATGGTCTTTCGGATGTCCGCCATATTGCGTCAACAACATTACCCCCACTTGAAAGCAACAACATGACCCCCACTGGAAAGGCTTAAATAGCCTTGTCGACATCGCGATTTTTCATTCATAACACTGCATTTAGCACTGCTAACATGTCTGGTAGAGGTAATGGCGACATGAGACTCGGCAAAGGGGCGCTACGCGTTCTGTTCAGCGTTTCCCTTAGTTTCTGAGAATCATAGCCTTTCGGACAATCCCTCACGTGTTCAGTTTCTCCAGCCCTGTACAAGTTTCTTTTAAGGCTCTCAGTTTCTGAGAGAGAGAGAGAGAGAGAGAGAGAGAGAGAGAGAGAGAGAGAGAGAGAGAGAGTCCTCCGGACCTACCCACAAATGCTCAGTCTGACGCAAAGATAGACAAGACACAGCGGTCTCTTGTGCATTCAGGAAGATTGTTGAACTGATTCATGCCCATAAAAAGGTTGTCAACAGTGTCCACCTCAACTGACACGCAAACCACTGAACTAGTTTTCAATGAAGGAGTGTTCCTTCTCTATTACTCAATGTCAATTGATGTAGACAATGTTGACCACCGATTTATTGGCATCCTCACTATGCTTTCAAATTATTGCGCGGACCTCAGAGAGAAGTGTCCAAGTAGTCGTTCAGACCCTTTTCCTCTCCTCGGGTATATATAAACAACAAAGCGGCACCAGTCATCGACTACGCCCATACCACGTTGAAAATACCGGTCTTCGTCCTATCACCAAAGTGAGGCAACTAGCATTGTAGCCCTCCGAACAAATCTACAGGTGATTAGTCTCCCAGTGAAACCGGCCACAACAACACAACACGTGTTGCTGGCCTTCTTATGTTTTAATTATCACCCCCTTGAAATTTTGTGTGTAAAGTGAGACCCTGGGTGTCTAAGAACCGTAGCCAACCGGATAAACCCGCAAGTGCTCAGTCTCACGCACACAAAGACAGACAAGACTGATAGCGAACTCTTGTGCATCAAGAGGACCACCCCAACAGACGCCGGTTAGCATCTGATGATGGTTGCACGCCCGAGTTTTTGTCTCTACACGCACAAACAGCACTCACACTCTTCTATTACAACTATTTCAAGTCGGGGACATGGGCTGGCTAGACAAACTGGGCTGGCTTTAATGGGCTTTTTCAACTGGGCTTGTTTTACTGGGTCTCTCGATGGGAAATTGCGTACCTAACAATTCCCCCCCCCCCTCTGTCGTACTTTCGTTGCAGACTGGCCACTGCTATCATACCTCCAGTCGCGCCCAGACACAGAACATGCAGGTTTTAGGTACCGGTTCTTTTCCTCCTCATTTCGCCGCCAATTGGGCCGTCTCCGGTTACGGAATCGGTGTTTTGGGTATATGTTGCGCGACTCACAGTTCGATAGCTCTCCTTCTGTAGTCCAGTCCCAGAACTCAACTCACACCCTCCCCAAGACCTATCAACCCAACCCACACAGGCCCCACACATGGGCATGTACCCCAGTTAATTTTTTTTTTTTTTTTTTTTTTAAAGTCCGAAGGCCACGACCTACTTTCATTTATAAAGGGATTCTCAAAAAAATATTTGTACTCTCAGAAGCTTCCCCTGCCTCCGAAATGCCCAGATCCGAAGTTTGACGCGCTCCCTTCTGTCTGTTGGGAGTGGCGATCACGCATAACCCTCATGCAGCGCACACCATAACTAGAATTGGGTTGGGCGCTCACTGCTTCCCGCCAACCAACGGTCTTTCGGATGTCCGCCATATTGCGTCAACAACATGACCCCCTCTTGAAAGCAACAACATGAACCCCACTGGAAAGGCTTAAATAGCCTTGTCGACATCGCTATTTTTCATTCATAACACTGCATTTAGCACTGCTAACATGTCTGGTAGAGGTAAAGGCGACATGAGATTCGGCAAAGGAGGCGCTAAGCGTTCTGTTCAGCGTTTCCCTTAATTTCTGAGAACCATAGCCTTTCGGACAATCCCTCACGTGTTCAGTCTCTCCAGCCCTGTACACGTTTCTTTTAAGGCTCTCAGTTTCTGAGAGAGAGAGAGAGAGAGAGAGAGAGAGAGAGAGAGAGAGAGAGAGAGAGAGAGAGTCCTCCTGACCTACCCACAAGTGCACAGTCTGACGCAAAGATAGACAAGACACAGCGGTCTCTTGTGCATTCAGGAAGATTGTTGAACTGATTGATGCCCATAAATAGGTTGTCAACAGTGTCCACCTCAACTGACACGCATACCACTGAACTAGTTTTCAATGAAGGAGTGTTCCTTCTCTATTACTCAATGTCAATTGATGTGGACAATGTTGACCACCGATTTATTGGCATCCTCACTATGCTTTCAAATTATTGCGCGGACCTCAGAGAGAAGTGTCCAAGTAGTCGTTCAGACCCTTCTCCCCTCCTAAGGTATATATAAACAACAAAGCGGCACCAGTCATCGTCTACGACCATACCACGTTGAAAATACCGGTCTTCGTCCTATCACCAAAGTGAGGCAACTAGCATTGTAGCCCTCCGAACAAATCTGCAGGTGATTAGTCTCCCAGTGAAACCAGCCACAACAACACAACACGTGTTGCTGGCCTTCTTATGTTTTAACTATCACCCCCTTGAAATTTTGTGTTTAAAGTGAGACCCTGGGTTTCTAAGAACCGTAGCCCCCCGGACAAACCCGCAAGTGCTCAGTCTCACGCACACAAAGACAGACAAGACTGATAGCGAACTCTTGTACATCAAGAGGATCACCCCAACAGACACCGGTTAGCATCTGATGATGGTTGCACGCCCGAGTTTTGTCTCTACACGCACAAACAGCACTCACACTCTTCTATTACAACTGCTTCAAGTCGGGGACATGGGCTGGCTAGACAAACTGGGCTGGCTTTAATGGGCTTTTTCAACTGGGCTTGTTTTACTGGGTCTCTCGATGGGAAATTGCGTACCTAACAATCCCCCCCCCCCCTCTGTCGTACTTTCGTTGCAGACTGGCCACTGCCATCATACCTCCAGTCGCGCCCAGACACAGAACATGCAGGTTTTAGGTACCGGTTCTTTTCCTCCTCATTTCGCCGCCAATTGGGCCGTCTCCGGGTTACGGAATCGGTGTTTTGGGTATATGTTGCGCGACTCACAGGTCGATAGCTCTCCTTCTGTAGTCCAGTCCCAGAACTAAACTCACACCCACCCCAAGACCCATCAACCCAACCCACACAGGCCCCACACATGGGCATGTACCCCAGTTTTTTTTTTTTTTTTTTTTTTTTTTTTTTTTTTTTTATTTATTTATTTTAAAGTCCGAAGGCCACGAGCAACTTTCATTTATATAGATATTCTCAAAAAAATGTTTCTACTCTCAGAAGCTTCCCCTGCCTCCGAAATGCCCAGATCCGAAGTTTGACGCGCACCCTTCTGTCTGTTGGAAGTGGCGATCACGCATAACCCTCATGCAGCGCACACCATAACTAGAATTGGGTTGGGCGCTCACTGCTTCCCGCCAACCAATGGTCTTTCGGATTACCGCCATATTGCGTCAACAACATGACCCCCACTTGAAAGCAACAACATGACCCCCACTGGAAAGGCTTAAATAGCCTTGTCGACATCGCGATTTTTCATTCATAACACTGCATTTAGCACTGCTTACATGTCTCATAGAGGTAAAGG
>OY992883.1:17146687-17429187 GCA_963921405.1 Cepaea hortensis
GGTTTCTAAGAACTGTAGCCACCCGGACAAACCCGCAAGTGCTCAGTCTCACGCACACAAAGACAGACAAGACTGATAGCGAACTCTTGTGCATCAAGAGGACCACCCCAACAGACGCCAGTTAGCATCTGATGATGGTTGCACGCCTGAGTTTTGTCTCTACACGCACAAACAGCACTCACACTCTTCTATTACAACTGTTTCAAGTCGGGGACATGGGCTGGCTAGACATACTGGGCTGGCTTTAATGGGCTTTTTCAACTGGGCTTGTTTTACTGGGTCTCTCGATGGGAAATTGCGTACCTAACAATCCCCCCCCCCTCTGTCGTACTTTCGTTGCAGACTGGCCACTGCCATCATACCTCCAGTCGCGCCCAGACACAGAACATGCAGGTTTTAGGTACCGGTTCTTTTCCTCCTCAATTCGCCGCCAATTGGGCCGTCTCCGGGTTACGGAATCGGTGTTTTTGGTATATGTTGCGCGACTCACAGGTCGATAGCTCTCCTTCTGTAGTCCAGTCCCAGAACTCAACTCACACCCACCCCAAGACCCATCAACCCAACCCACACAGGCCCCACACATGGGCATGTACACCAGTTTTTTTTTTTTTTTTTTTTTTTTTAAAGTCCGAAGGCCACTACCTACTTTCATTTATAAAGGGATTCTCAAAAAAATATTTGTACTCTCAGAAGCTTCCCCTGCCTCCGAAATGCCCAGATCCGAAGTTTGACGCTCTCCATTCTGTCTGTTGGGAGTGGCGATCACGCATAACCCTCATGCAGCGCACACCATAACTAGAATTGGGTTGGGTGCTCACTGCTTCCCGCCAACCAATGGTCTTTCGGATGTCCGCCATATTGCGTCAACAACATGACCCCCACTTAAAAGCAACAACATGACCCCCACTGGAAAGATTTACATAGCCTTGTCGACATCGCTATTTTTCATTCATAACACTGCATTTAGCACTGCTAACATGTTTGGTAGAGGTAAAGGCGACATGAGACTCGGCAAAGGAGGCGCTAAGCCTTCTGGTCAGCGTTTTCTTTAGTTTCTGAGAACCATAGCCTTTCGGACAATCCCTCACGTGTTCAGTCTCTCCAGCCCTGTACACGTTTCTTTTAAGGATCTCAGTTTCTGAGAGAGAGAGAGAGAGAGAGAGAGAGAGAGAGAGAGAGAGAGAGAGAGAGAGAGAGAGAGAGAGAGAGAGAGAGTCCTCCGGACCTACCCATAAGTGCTCAGTCTGACGCAAAGATAGACAAGACACAGCGGTCTCTTGTGCATTCAGGAAGATTGTTGAACTGATTGATGCCCATAAATACGTTGTCAACAGTGTCCACCTCAATTGACACGCATACCACTGAACTAGTTTTCAATGAAGGAGTATTCCTTCTCTATTACTCAATGTCAATTGATGTGGACAATGTTGACCACCGATTTATTGGCATCCTCACTATGCTTTCAAATTATTGCGCGGACCTCAGAGAGAAGTGTCCAAGTAGTCGTTCAGACCCTTCTCCCCTCCTCAGGTATATATAAACAACAAAGCGGCACCAGTCATCGTCTACGGCCATACCACGTTGAAAATACCGGTCTTCGTCCTATCATCAAAGTGAGGCAACTAGCATTGTAGCCCTCCGAACAAATCTACAGGTGATTAGTCTCCCAGTGAAACCGGCCACAACAACACAACACGTGTTGCTGGCCTTCTTATGTTTTAATTATCACCCCCTTGAAATTTTGTGTTTAAAGTGAGACCC
The DNA here is from genome assembly GCA_963921405.1 of Cepaea hortensis. Lineage (NCBI taxonomy): Eukaryota > Metazoa > Mollusca > Gastropoda > Stylommatophora > Helicidae > Cepaea > Cepaea hortensis. Next base: position 17,148,449 of record OY992883.1, read on the forward strand.
TGGGTTTCTAAGAACCGTAGCCCCCCGGACAAACCCGCAAGTGCTCAGTCTCACGCACACAAAGACAGACAAGACTGATAGCGAACTCTTGTGCATCAAGAGGACCACCCTAACAGACACCGGTTAGCATCTGATGATGGTTGCACGCCCAAGTTTTGTCTCTACACGCACAAACAGCACTCACACTCTTCTATTACAACTGTTTCAAGTCGGGGACATGGGCTGGCTAGACAAACTGGGCTGGCTTTAATGGGCTTTTTCAACTGGGCTTGTTTTACTGGGTCTCTCGATGGGAAATTGCGTACCTAACAATACCCCCCATCTGTCGTACTTTCGTTGCAGACTGGCCACTGCCATCATACCTCCAGTCGCGACCAGACACAGAACATGCAGGTTTTAGGTTCCAGTTCTTTTCCGCCTCATTTCGCCGCCAATTGGGCCGTCTCCGGGTTACGGAATCGGTGTTTTGGTTATATGTTGCGCGACTCACAGGTCGATAGCTCTCCTTCTGTAGTCCAGAACCAGAACTCAACTCACACCCACCCCAAGACCCATCAACCCAACCCACACAGACCTCACACATTGGCATGTACCCCAGTTTTTTTTCTTTAAAGGTCCGAATGCCACGACCTACTTTCATTTATAAAGGGATTCTCAAAAAAAAAATTGTACTCTCAGAAGCTTCCCCTGCCTCCGAAATGCCCAGATCAGAAGTTTGACGCGCTCCCTTTTGTCTGTTGGGAGTGGCGATCACACATAACCCTCATGCAGCGCACACCATAACTAGAATTGGGTTGGGCGCTCACTGCTTCCCGCCAACCAATGGTCTTTCGGATGTCCGCCATATTGCGTCAACAACATTACCCCCACTTGAAAGCAACAACATGACCCCCACTGGAAAGGCTTAAATAGCCTTGTCGACATCGCGATTTTTCATTCATAACACTGCATTTAGCACTGCTAACATGTCTGGTAGAGGTAATGGCGACATGAGACTCGGCAAAGGGGCGCTACGCGTTCTGTTCAGCGTTTCCCTTAGTTTCTGAGAATCATAGCTTTTCGGACAATCCCTCACGTGTTCAGTTTCTCCAGCCCTGTACAAGTTTCTTTTAAGGCTCTCAGTTTCTGAGAGAGAGAGAGAGAGAGAGAGAGAGAGAGAGAGAGAGAGAGAGAGAGAGAGAGAGAGAGAGAGAGAGAGAGAGAGAGAGAGAGAGAGAGTCCTCCGGACCTACCCACAAATGCTCAGTCTGACGCAAAGATAGACAAGACACAGCGGTCTCTTGTGCATTCAGGAAGATTGTTGAACTGATTCATGCCCATAAAAAGGTTGTCAACAGTGTCCACCTCAACTGACACGCAAACCACTGAACTAGTTTTCAATGAAGGAGTGTTCCTTCTCTATTACTCAATGTCAATTGATGTAGACAATGTTGACCACCGATTTATTGGCATCCTCACTATGCTTTCAAATTATTGCGCGGACCTCAGAGAGAAGTGTCCAAGTAGTCGTTCAGACCCTTTTCCTCTCCTCGGGTATATATAAACAACAAAGCGGCACCAGTCATCGACTACGCCCATACCACGTTGAAAATACCGGTCTTCGTCCTATCACCAAAGTGAGGCAACTAGCATTGTAGCCCTCCGAACAAATCTACAGGTGATTAGTCTCCCAGTGAAACCGGCCACAACAACACAACACGTGTTGCTGGCCTTCTTATGTTTTAATTATCACCCCCTTGAAATTTTGTGTGTAAAGTGAGACCCTGGGTGTCTAAGAACCGTAGCCAACCGGATAAACCCGCAAGTGCTCAGTCTCACGCACACAAAGACAGACAAGACTGATAGCGAACTCTTGTGCATCAAGAGGACCACCCCAACAGACGCCGGTTAGCATCTGATGATGGTTGCACGCCCGAGTTTTTGTCTCTACACGCACAAACAGCACTCACACTCTTCTATTACAACTATTTCAAGTCGGGGACATGGGCTGGCTAGACAAACTGGGCTGGCTTTAATGGGCTTTTTCAACTGGGCTTGTTTTACTGGGTCTCTCGATGGGAAATTGCGTACCTAACAATTCCCCCCCCCCCTCTGTCGTACTTTCGTTGCAGACTGGCCACTGCTATCATACCTCCAGTCGCGCCCAGACACAGAACATGCAGGTTTTAGGTACCGGTTCTTTTCCTCCTCATTTCGCCGCCAATTGGGCCGTCTCCGGTTACGGAGTCGGTGTTTTGGGTATATGTTGCGCGACTCACAGTTCGATAGCTCTCCTTCTGTAGTCCAGTCCCAGAACTCAACTCACACCCTCCCCAAGACCTATCAACCCAACCCACACAGGCCCCACACATGGGCATGTACCCCAGTTAATTTTTTTTTTTTTTTTTTTTTAAAGTCCGAAGGCCACGACCTACTTTCATTTATAAAGGGATTCTCAAAAAAATATTTGTACTCTCAGAAGCTTCCCCTGCCTCCGAAATGCCCAGATCCGAAGTTTGACGCGCTCCCTTCTGTCTGTTGGGAGTGGCGATCACGCATAACCCTCATGCAGCGCACACCATAACTAGAATTGGGTTGGGCGCTCACTGCTTCCCGCCAACCAACGGTCTTTCGGATGTCCGCCATATTGCGTCAACAACATGACCCCCTCTTGAAAGCAACAACATGAACCCCACTGGAAAGGCTTAAATAGCCTTGTCGACATCGCTATTTTTCATTCATAACACTGCATTTAGCACTGCTAACATGTCTGGTAGAGGTAAAGGCGACATGAGATTCGGCAAAGGAGGCGCTAAGCGTTCTGTTCAGCGTTTCCCTTAATTTCTGAGAACCATAGCCTTTCGGACAATCCCTCACGTGTTCAGTCTCTCCAGCCCTGTACACGTTTCTTTTAAGGCTCTCAGTTTCTGAGAGAGAGAGAGAGAGAGAGAGAGAGAGAGAGAGAGAGAGAGAGAGAGAGAGAGAGAGAGAGAGTCCTCCTGACCTACCCACAAGTGCACAGTCTGACGCAAAGATAGACAAGACACAGCGGTCTCTTGTGCATTCAGGAAGATTGTTGAACTGATTGATGCCCATAAATAGGTTGTCAACAGTGTCCACCTCAACTGACACGCATACCACTGAACTAGTTTTCAATGAAGGAGTGTTCCTTCTCTATTACTCAATGTCAATTGATGTGGACAATGTTGACCACCGATTTATTGGCATCCTCACTATGCTTTCAAATTATTGCGCGGACCTCAGAGAGAAGTGTCCAAGTAGTCGTTCAGACCCTTTTCCTCTCCTCGGGTATATATAAACAACAAAGCGGCACCAGTCATCGACTACGCCCATACCACGTTGAAAATACCGGTCTTCGTCCTATCACCAAAGTGAGGCAACTAGCATTGTAGCCCTCCGAACAAATCTACAGGTGATTAGTCTCCCAGTGAAACCGGCCACAACAACACAACACGTGTTGCTGGCCTTCTTATGTTTTAATTATCACCCCCTTGAAATTTTGTGTGTAAAGTGAGACCCTGGGTTTCTAAGAACCGTAGCCCCCCGGACAAACCCGCAAGTGCTCAGTCTCACGCACACAAAGACAGACAAGACTGATAGCGAACTCTTGTGCATCAAGAGGACCACCCCAACAGACGCCGGTTAGCATCTGATGATGGTTGCACGCCCGAGTTTTTGTCTCTACACGCACAAACAGCACTCACACTCTTCTATTACAACTATTACAAGTCGGGGACATGGGCTGGCTAGACAAACTGGGCTGGCTTTAATGGGCTTTTTCAACTGGGCTTGTTTTACTGGGTCTCTCGATGGGAAATTGCGTACCTAACAATTCCCCCCCCCCCTCTGTCGTACTTTCGTTGCAGACTGGCCACTGCTATCATACCTCCAGTCGCGCCCAGACACAGAAAATGCAGGTTTTAGGTACCGGTTCTTTTCCTCCTCATTTCGCCGCCAATTGGGCCGTCTCCGGTTACGGAATTGGTGTTTTGGGTATATGTTGCGCGACTCACAGTTCGATAGCTCTCCTTCTTTAGTCCAGTCCCAGAACTCAACTCATACCCTCCCCAAGACCTATCAACCCAACCCACACAGGCCCCACACATGGGCATGTACCCCAGTTAATTTTTTTTTTTTTTTTTTTAAAGTCCGAAGGCCACGACCTACTTTCATTTATAAAGGGATTCTCAAAAAAATATTTGTACTCTCAGAAGCTTCCCCTGCCTCCGAAATGCCCAGATCCAAAGTCTGACGCGCTCCCTTCTGTCTGTTGGGAGTGGCGATCACGCATAACCCTCATGCAGCGCACACCATAACTAGAATTGGGTTGGGCGCTCAATGCTTCCCGCCAACTAACGGTCTTTCGGATGTCCGCCATATTGCGTCAACAACATGACCCCCTCTTGAAAGCACCAACATGAACCCCACTGGAAAGACTTAAATAGCCTTGTCGACATCGCTATTTTTCATTCATAACACTGCATTTAGCACTGCTAACATGTCTGGTAGAGGTAAAGGCGACATGAGACTCGGCAAAGGAGGCGCTAAGCGTTCTGTTCAGCGTTTCCCTTAATTTCTGAGAACCATAGCCTTTCGGACAATCCCTCACGTGTTCAGTCTCTCCAGCCCTGTACACGTTTCTTTTAAGGCTCTCAGTTTTTGAGAGAGAGAGAGAGAGAGAGAGAGAGAGAGAGAGAGAGAGAGAGAGAGAGAGAGAGAGAGAGAGAGAGAGTCCTCCTGACCTACCCACAAGTGCACAGTCTGACGCAAAGATAGACAAGACACAGCGGTCTCTTGTGCATTCAGGAAGATTGTTGAACTGATTGATGCCCATAAATAGGTTGTCAACAGTGTCCACCTCAACTGACACGCATACCACTGAACTAGTTTTCAATGAAGGAGTGTTCCTTCTCTATTACTCAATGTCAATTGATGTGGACAATGTTGACCACCGATTTATTAGCATCCTCACTATGCTTTCAAATTATTGCGCGGACCTCAGAGAGAAGTGTCCAAGTAGTCGTTCAGACCCTTTTCCCCTCCTCGGGTATATATAAACAACAAAACGGCACCAGTCATCGACTACGGCCATACCACGTTGAAAATACCGGTCTTCGTCCTATCACCAAAGTGAGGCAACTAGCATTGTAGCCCTCCGAACAAATCTACAGGTGATTAGTCTCCCAGTGAAACCGGCCACAACAACACAACACGTGTTGCTGGCCTTCTTATGTTTTAATTATCACCCCCTTGAAATTTTGTGTGTAAAGTGAGACCCTGGGTGTCTAAGAACCGTAGCCCCCCGGATAAACCCGCAAGTGCTCAGTCTCACGCACACAAAGACAGACAAGACTGATAGCGAACTCTTGTGCATCAAGAGGACCACCCCAACAGACGCCGGTTAGCATCTGATGATGGTTGCACGCCCGAGTTTTTGTCTCTACACGCACAAACAGCACTCACACTCTTCTATTACAACTATTTCAAGTCGGGGACATGGGCTGGCTAGACAAACTGGGCTGGCTTTAATGGGCTTTTTCAACTGGGCTTGTTTTACTGGGTCTCTCGATGGGAAATTGCGTACCTAACAATTCCCCCCCCCCCTCTGTCGTACTTTCGTTGCAGACTGGCCACTGCTATCATACCTCCAGTCGCGCCCAGACACAGAACATGCAGGTTTTAGGTACTGGTTCTTTTCCTCCTCATTTCGCCGCCAATTGGGCCGTCTCCGGTTACGGAATCGGTGTTTTGGGTATATGTTGCGCGACTCACAGTTCGATAGCTCTCCTTCTGTAGTCCAGTCCCAGAACTCAACTCACATCCTCCCCAAGACCTATCAACCCAACCCACACAGGCCCCACACATGGGCATGTACCCCAGTAAATTTTTTTTTTTTTTTTTTTTTTTAAAGTCCGAAGGCCACGACCTACTTTCATTTATAAAGGGATTCTCAAAAAAATATTTGTACTCTCAGAAGCTTCCCCTGCCTCCGAAATGCCCAGATCCGAAGTTTGACGCGCTCCCTTCTGTCTGTTGGGAGTGGCGATCACGCATAACCCTCATGCAGCGCACACCATAACTAGAATTGGGTTGGGCGCTCACTGCTTCCCGCCAACCAACGGTCTTTCGGATGTCCGCCATATTGCGTCAACAACATGACCCCCTCTTGAAAGCAACAACATGAACCCCACTGGAAAGGCTTAAATAGCCTTGTCGACATCGCTATTTTTCATTCATAACACTGCATTTAGCACTGCTAACATGTCTGGTAGAGGTAAAGGCGACATGAGATTCGGCAAAGGAGGCGCTAAGCGTTCTGTTCAGCGTTTCCCTTAATTTCTGAGAACCATAGCCTTTCGGACAATCCCTCACGTGTTCAGTCTCTCCAGCCCTGTACACGTTTCTTTTAAGGCTCTCAGTTTCTGAGAGAGAGAGAGAGAGAGAGAGAGAGAGAGAGAGAGAGAGAGAGAGAGTCCTCCTGACCTACCCACAAGTGCACAGTCTGACGCAAAGATAGACAAGACACAGCGGTCTCTTGTGCATTCAGGAAGATTGTTGAACTGATTGATGCCCATAAATAGGTTGTCAACAGTGTCCACCTCAACTGACACGCATACCACTGAACTAGTTTTCAATGAAGGAGTGTTCCTTCTCTATTACTCAATGTCAATTGATGTGGACAATGTTGACCACCGATTTATTAGCATCCTCACTATGCTTTCAAATTATTGCGCGGACCTCAGAGAGAAGTGTCCAAGTAGTCGTTCAGACCCTTTTCCCCTCCTCGGGTATATATAAACAACAAAGCGGCACCAGTCATCGACTACGGCCATACCACGTTGAAAATACCGGTCTTCGTCCTATCACCAAAGTGAGGCAACTAGCATTGTAGCCCTCCGAACAAATCTACAGGTGATTAGTCTCCCAGTGAAACCGGCCACAACAACACAACACGTGTTGCTGGCCTTCTTATGTTTTAATTATCACCCCCTTGAAATTTTGTGTGTAAAGTGAGACCCTGGGTGTCTAAGAACCGTAGCCCCCCGGATAAACCCGCAAGTGCTCAGTCTCACGCACACAAAGACAGACAAGACTGATAGCGAACTCTTGTGCATCAAGAGGACCACCCCAACAGACGCCGGTTAGCATCTGATGATGGTTGCACGCCCGAGTTTTTGTCTCTACACGCACAAACAGCACTCACACTCTTCTATTACAACTATTTCAAGTCGGGGACATGGGCTGGCTAGACAAACTGGGCTGGCTTTAATGGGCTTTTTCAACTGGGCTTGTTTTACTGGGTCTCTCGATGGGAAATTGCGTACCTAACAATTCCCCCCCCCCCCCTCTGTCGTACTTTCGTTGCAGACTGGCCACTGCTATCATACCTCCAGTCGCGCCCAGACACAGAACATGCAGGTTTTAGGTACTGGTTCTTTTCCTCCTCATTTCGCCGCCAATTGGGCCGTCTCCGGTTACGGAATCGGTGTTTTGGGTATATGTTGCGCGACTCACAGTTCGATAGCTCTCCTTCTGTAGTCCAGTCCCAGAACTCAACTCACATCCTCCCCAAGACCTATCAACCCAACCCACACAGGCCCCACACATGGGCATGTACCCCAGTAAATTTTTTTTTTTTTTTTTTTTTTTAAAGTCCGAAGGCCACGACCTACTTTCATTTATAAAGGGATTCTCAAAAAAATATTTGTACTCTCAGAAGCTTCCCCTGCCTCCGAAATGCCCAGATCCGAAGTTTGACGCGCTCCCTTCTGTCTGTTGGGAGTGGCGATCACGCATAACCCTCATGCAGCGCACACCATAACTAGAATTGGGTTGGGCGCTCACTGCTTCCCGCCAACCAACGGTCTTTCGGATGTCCGCCATATTGCGTCAACAACATGACCCCCTCTTGAAAGCAACAACATGAACCCCACTGGAAAGGCTTAAATAGCCTTGTCGACATCGCTATTTTTCATTCATAACACTGCATTTAGCACTGCTAACATGTCTGGTAGAGGTAAAGGCGACATGAGATTCGGCAAAGGAGGCGCTAAGCGTTCTGTTCAGCGTTTCCCTTAATTTCTGAGAACCATAGCCTTTCGGACAATCCCTCACGTGTTCAGTCTCTCCAGCCCTGTACACGTTTCTTTTAAGGCTCTCAGTTTCTGAGAGAGAGAGAGAGAGAGAGAGAGAGAGAGAGAGAGAGAGAGAGAGAGAGAGAGAGAGTCCTCCTGACCTACCCACAAGTGCACAGTCTGACGCAAAGATAGACAAGACACAGCGGTCTCTTGTGCATTCAGGAAGATTGTTGAACTGATTGATGCCCATAAATAGGTTGTCAACAGTGTCCACCTCAACTGACACGCATACCACTGAACTAGTTTTCAATGAAGGAGTGTTCCTTCTCTATTACTCAATGTCAATTGATGTGGACAATGTTGACCACCGATTTATTGGCATCCTCACTATGCTTTCAAATTATTGCGCGGACCTCAGAGAGAAGTGTCCAAGTAGTCGTTCAGACCCTTTTCCCCTCCTCGGGTATATATAAACAACAAAGCGGCACCAGTCATCGACTACGCCCATACCACGTTGAAAATACCGGTCTTCGTCCTATCACCAAAGTGAGGCAACTAGCATTGTAGCCCTCCGAACAAATCTACAGGTGATTAGTCTCCCAGTGAAACCGGCCACCACAACACAACACGTGTTGCTGGCCTTCTTATGTTTTAATTATCACCCCCTTGAAATTTTGTGTGTAAAGTGAGACCCTGGGTTTCTAAGAACCGTAGCCCCCCGGACAAACCCGCAAGTGCTCAGTCTCACGCACACAAAGACAGACAAGACTGATAGCGAACTCTTGTGCATCAAGAGGACCACCCCAACAGACGCCGGTTAGCATCTGATGATGGTTGCACGCCCGAGTTTTTGTCTCTACACGCACAAACAGCACTCACACTCTTCTATTACAACTATTTCAAGTCGGGGACATGGGCTGGCTAGACAAACTGGGCTGGCTTTAATGGGCTTTTTCAACTGGGCTTGTTTTACTGGGTCTCTCGATGGGAAATTGCGTACCTAACAATTCCCCCCCCCCCCTCTGTCGTACTTTCGTTGCAGACTGGCCACTGCTATCATACCTCCAGTCGCGCCCAGACACAGAACATGCAGGTTTTAGGTACTGGTTCTTTTCCTCCTCATTTCGCCGCCAATTGGGCCGTCTCCGGTTACGGAATCGGTGTTTTGGGTATATGTTGCGCGACTCACAGTTCGATAGCTCTCCTTCTGTAGTCCAGTCCCAGAACTCAACTCACATCCTCCCCAAGACCTATCAACCCAACCCACACAGGCCCCACACATGGGCATGTACCCCAGTTAATTTTTTTTTTTTTTTTTTTTTTAAAGTCCGAAGGCCACGACCTACTTTCATTTATAAAGGGATTCTCAAAAAAATATTTGTACTCTCAGAAGCTTCCCCTGCCTCCGAAATGCCCAGATCCGAAGTTTGACGCGCTCCCTTCTGTCTGTTGGGAGTGGCGATCACGCATAACCCTCATGCAGCGCACACCATAACTAGAATTGGGTTTGGCGCTCACTGCTTCCCGCCAACCAACGGTCTTTCGGATGTCCGCCATATTGCGTCAACAACATGACCCCCTCTTGAAAGCAACAACATGAACCCCACTGGAAAGGCTTAAATAGCCTTGTCGACATCGCTATTTTTCATTCATAACACTGCATTTAGCACTGCTAACATGTCTGGTAGAGGTAAACGCGACATGAGATTCGGCAAAGGAGGCGCTAAGCGTTCTGTTCAGCGTTTCCCTTAATTTCTGAGAACCATAGCCTTTCGGACAATCCCTCACGTGTTCAGTCTCTCCAGCCCTGTACACGTTTCTTTTAAGGCTCTCAGTTTCTGAGAGAGAGAGAGAGAGAGAGAGAGAGAGAGAGAGAGAGAGAGAGAGAGTCCTCCTGACCTACCCACAAGTGCACAGTCTGACGCAAAGATAGACAAGACACAGCGGTCTCTTGTGCATTCAGGAAGATTGTTGAACTGATTGATGCCCATAAATAGGTTGTCAACAGTGTCCACCTCAACTGACACGCATACCACTGAACTAGTTTTCAATGAAGGAGTGTTCCTTCTCTATTACTCAATGTCAATTGATGTGGACAATGTTGACCACCGATTTATTGGCATCCTCACTATGCTTTCAAATTATTGCGCGGACCTCAGAGAGAAGTGTCCAAGTAGTCGTTCAGACCCTTTTCCCCTCCTCGGGTATATATAAACAACAAAGCGGCACCAGTCATCGACTACGCCCATACCACGTTGAAAATACCGGTCTTCGTCCTATCACCAAAGTGAGGCAACTAGCATTGTAGCCCTCCGAACAAATCTACAGGTGATTAGTCTCCCAGTGAAACCGGCCACCACAACACAACACGTGTTGCTGGCCTTCTTATGTTTTAATTATCACCCCCTTGAAATTTTGTGTGTAAAGTGAGACCCTGGGTTTCTAAGAACCGTAGCCCCCCGGACAAACCCGCAAGTGCTCAGTCTCACGCACACAAAGACAGACAAGACTGATAGCGAACTCTTGTGCATCAAAAGGACCACCCCAACAGACGCCTTAGCATCTGATGATGGTTGCACGCCCGAGTTTTTGTCTCTACACGCACAAACAGCACTCACACTCTTCTATTACAACTATTACAAGTCGGGGACATGGGCTGGCTAGACAAACTGGGCTGGCTTTAATGGGCTTTTTCAACTGGGCTTGTTTTACTGGGTCTCTCGATGGGAAATTGCGTACCTAACAATTCCCCCCCCCCCTCTGTCGTACTTTCGTTGCAGACTGGCCACTGCTATCATACCTCCAGTCGCGCCCAGACACAGAACATGCAGGTTTTAGGTACTGGTTCTTTTCCTCCTCATTTCGCCGCCAATTGGGCCGTCTCCGGTTACGGAATCGGTGTTTTGGGTATATGTTGCGCGACTCACAGTTCGATAGCTCTCCTTCTGTAGTCCAGTCCCAGAACTCAACTCACATCCTCCCCAAGACCTATCAACCCAACCCACACAGGCCCCACACATGGGCATGTACCCCAGTTAATTTTTTTTTTTTTTTTTTTTTTAAAGTCCGAAGGCCACGACCTACTTTCATTTATAAAGGGATTCTCAAAAAAATATTTGTACTCTCAGAAGCTTCCCCTGCCTCCGAAATGCCCAGATCCGAAGTTTGACGCGCTCCCTTCTGTCTGTTGGGAGTGGCGATCACGCATAACCCTCATGCAGCGCACACCATAACTAGAATTGGGTTGGGCGCTCACTGCTTCCCGCCAACCAACGGTCTTTCGGATGTCCGCCATATTGCGTCAACAACATGACCCCCTCTTGAAAGCAACAACATGAACCCCACTGGAAAGGCTTAAATAGCCTTGTCGACATCGCTATTTTTCATTCATAACACTGCATTTAGCACTGCTAACATGTCTGGTAGAGGTAAAGGCGACATGAGATTCGGCAAAGGAGGCGCTAAGCGTTCTGTTCAGCGTTTCCCTTAATTTCTGAGAACCATAGCCTTTCGGACAATCCCTCACGTGTTCAGTCTCTCCAGCCCTGTACACGTTTCTTTTAAGGCTCTCAGTTTCTGACAGAGAGAGAGAGAGAGAGAGAGAGAGAGAGAGAGAGAGAGAGAGAGAGAGAGAGAGAGAGTCCTCCTGACCTACCCACAAGTGCACAGTCTGACGCAAAGATAGACAAGACACAGCGGTCTCTTGTGCATTCAGGAAGATTGTTGAACTGATTGATGCCCATAAATAGGTTGTCAACAGTGTCCACCTCAACTGACACGCATACCACTGAACTAGTTTTCAATGAAGGAGTGTTCCTTCTCTATTACTCAATGTCAATTGATGTGGACAATGTTGACCACCGATTTATTGGCATCCTCACTATGCTTTCAAATTATTGCGCGGACCTCAGAGAGAAGTGTCCAAGTAGTCGTTCAGACCCTTTTCCCCTCCTCGGGTATATATAAACAACAAAGCGGCACCAGTCATCGACTACGCCCATACCACGTTGAAAATACCGGTCTTCGACCTATCACCAAAGTGAGGCAACTAGCATTGTAGCCCTCCGAACAAATCTACAGGTGATTAGTCTCCCAGTGAAACCGGCCACCACAACACAACACGTGTTGCTGGCCTTCTTATGTTTTAATTATCACCCCCTTGAAATTTTGTGTGTAAAGTGAGACCCTGGGTTTCTAAGAACCGTAGCCCCCCGGACAAACCCGCAAGTGCTCAGTCTCACGCACACAAAGACAGACAAGACTGATAGCGAACTCTTGTGCATCAAGAGGACCACCCCAACAGACGCCGGTTAGCATCTGATGATGGTTGCACGCCCGAGTTTTTGTCTCTACACGCACAAACAGCACTCACACTCTTCTATTACAACTATTTCAAGTCGGGGACATGGGCTGGCTAGACAAACTGGGCTGGCTTTAATGGGCTTTTTCAACTGGGCTTGTTTTACTGGGTCTCTCGATGGGAAATTGCGTACCTAACAATTCCCCCCCCCTCTGTCGTACTTTCGTTGCAGACTGGCCACTGCTATCATACCTCCAGTCGCGCCCAGACACAGAACATGCAGGTTTTAGGTACTGGTTCTTTTCCTCCTCATTTCGCCGCCAATTGGGCCGTCTCCGGTTACGGAATCGGTGTTTTGGGTATATGTTGCGCGACTCACAGTTCGATAGCTCTCCTTCTGTAGTCCAGTCCCAGAACTCAACTCACATCCTCCCCAAGACCTATCAACCCAACCCACACAGGCCCCACACATGGGCATGTACCCCAGTTAATTTTTTTTTTTTTTTTTTTTTTTTAAAGTCCGAAGGCCACGACCTACTTTCATTTATAAAGGGATTCTCAAAAAAATATTTGTACTCTCAGAAGCTTCCCCTGCCTCCGAAATGCCCAGATCCGAAGTTTGACGCGCTCCCTTCTGTCTGTTGGGAGTGGCGATCACGCATAACCCTCATGCAGCGCACACCATAACTAGAATTGGGTTTGGCGCTCACTGCTTCCCGCCAACCAACGGTCTTTCGGATGTCCGCCATATTGCGTCAACAACATGACCCCCTCTTGAAAGCAACAACATGAACCCCACTGGAAAGGCTTAAATAGCCTTGTCGACATCGCTATTTTTCATTCATAACACTGCATTTAGCACTGCTAACATGTCTGGTAGAGGTAAACGCGACATGAGATTCGGCAAAGGAGGCGCTAAGCGTTCTGTTCAGCGTTTCCCTTAATTTCTGAGAACCATAGCCTTTCGGACAATCCCTCACGTGTTCAGTCTCTCCAGCCCTGTACACGTTTCTTTTAAGGCTCTCAGTTTCTGAGAGAGAGAGAGAGAGAGAGAGAGAGAGAGAGAGAGAGAGAGAGAGAGAGAGAGAGAGAGAGTCCTCCTGACCTACCCACAAGTGCACAGTCTGACGCAAAGATAGACAAGACACAGCGGTCTCTTGTGCATTCAGGAAGATTGTTGAACTGATTGATGCCCATAAATAGGTTGTCAACAGTGTCCACCTCAACTGACACGCATACCACTGAACTAGTTTTCAATGAAGGAGTGTTCCTTCTCTATTACTCAATGTCAATTGATGTGGACAATGTTGACCACCGATTTATTGGCATCCTCACTATGCTTTCAAATTATTGCGCGGACCTCAGAGAGAAGTGTCCAAGTAGTCGTTCAGACCCTTTTCCCCTCCTCGGGTATATATAAACAACAAAGCGGCACCAGTCATCGACTACGCCCATACCACGTTGAAAATACCGGTCTTCGTCCTATCACCAAAGTGAGGCAACTAGCATTGTAGCCCTCCGAACAAATCTACAGGTGATTAGTCTCCCAGTGAAACCGGCCACCACAACACAACACGTGTTGCTGGCCTTCTTATGTTTTAATTATCACCCCCTTGAAATTTTGTGTGTAAAGTGAGACCCTGGGTTTCTAAGAACCGTAGCCCCCCGGACAAACCCGCAAGTGCTCAGTCTCACGCACACAAAGACAGACAAGACTGATAGCGAACTCTTGTGCATCAAAAGGACCACCCCAACAGACGCCGGTTAGCATCTGATGATGGTTGCACGCCCGAGTTTTTGTCTCTACACGCACAAACAGCACTCACACTCTTCTATTACAACTATTACAAGTCGGGGACATGGGCTGGCTAGACAAACTGGGCTGGCTTTAATGGGCTTTTTCAACTGGGCTTGTTTTACTGGGTCTCTCGATGGGAAATTGCGTACCTAACAATTCCCCCCCCCCCCCCTCTGTCGTACTTTCGTTGCAGACTGGCCACTGCTATCATACCTCCAGTCGCGCCCAGACACAGAACATGCAGGTTTTAGGTACTGGTTCTTTTCCTCCTCATTTCGCCGCCAATTGGGCCGTCTCCGGTTACGGAATCGGTGTTTTGGGTATATGTTGCGCGACTCACAGTTCGATAGCTCTCCTTCTGTAGTCCAGTCCCAGAACTCAACTCACATCCTCCCCAAGACCTATCAACCCAACCCACACAGGCCCCACACATGGGCATGTACCCCAGTTAATTTTTTTTTTTTTTTTTTTTTTAAAGTCCGAAGGCCACGACCTACTTTCATTTATAAAGGGATTCTCAAAAAAATATTTGTACTCTCAGAAGCTTCCCCTGCCTCCGAAATGCCCAGATCCGAAGTTTGACGCGCTCCCTTCTGTCTGTTGGGAGTGGCGATCACGCATAACCCTCATGCAGCGCACACCATAACTAGAATTGGGTTGGGCGCTCACTGCTTCCCGCCAACCAACGGTCTTTCGGATGTCCGCCATATTGCGTCAACAACATGACCCCCTCTTGAAAGCAACAACATGAACCCCACTGGAAAGGCTTAAATAGCCTTGTCGACATCGCTATTTTTCATTCATAACACTGCATTTAGCACTGCTAACATGTCTGGTAGAGGTAAAGGCGACATGAGATTCGGCAAAGGAGGCGCTAAGCGTTCTGTTCAGCGTTTCCCTTAATTTCTGAGAACCATAGCCTTTCGGACAATCCCTCACGTGTTCAGTCTCTCCAGCCCTGTACACGTTTCTTTTAAGGCTCTCAGTTTCTGAGAGAGAGAGAGAGAGAGAGAGAGAGAGAGAGAGAGAGAGAGAGAGAGAGAGAGAGAGAGAGAGAGAGAGAGTCCTCCTGACCTACCCACAAGTGCACAGTCTGACGCAAAGATAGACAAGACACAGCGGTCTCTTGTGCATTCAGGAAGATTGTTGAACTGATTGATGCCCATAAATAGGTTGTCAACAGTGTCCACCTCAACTGACACGCATACCACTGAACTAGTTTTCAATGAAGGAGTGTTCCTTCTCTATTACTCAATGTCAATTGATGTGGACAATGTTGACCACCGATTTATTGGCATCCTCACTATGCTTTCAAATTATTGCGCGGACCTCAGAGAGAAGTGTCCAAGTAGTCGTTCAGACCCTTTTCCCCTCCTCGGGTATATATAAACAACAAAGCGGCACCAGTCATCGACTACGCCCATACCACGTTGAAAATACCGGTCTTCGTCCTATCACCAAAGTGAGGCAACTAGCATTGTAGCCCTCCGAACAAATCTACAGGTGATTAGTCTCCCAGTGAAACCGGCCACCACAACACAACACGTGTTGCTGGCCTTCTTATGTTTTAATTATCACCCCCTTGAAATTTTGTGTGTAAAGTGAGACCCTGGGTTTCTAAGAACCGTAGCCCCCCGGACAAACCCGCAAGTGCTCAGTCTCACGCACACAAAGACAGACAAGACTGATAGCGAACTCTTGTGCATCAAAAGGACCACCCCAACAGACGCCGGTTAGCATCTGATGATGGTTGCACGCCCGAGTTTTTGTCTCTACACGCACAAACAGCACTCACACTCTTCTATTACAACTATTACAAGTCGGGGACATGGGCTGGCTAGACAAACTGGGCTGGCTTTAATGGGCTTTTTCAACTGGGCTTGTTTTACTGGGTCTCTCGATGGGAAATTGCGTACCTAACAATTCCCCCCCCCCCTCTGTCGTACTTTCGTTGCAGACTGGCCACTGCTATCATACCTCCAGTCGCGCCCAGACACAGAAAATGCAGGTTTTAGGTACCGGTTCTTTTCCTCCTCATTTCGCCGCCAATTGGGCCGTCTCCGGTTACGGAATCGTTGTTTTGGGTATATGTTGCGCGACTCAAAGTTCGATAGCTCTCCTTCTGTAGTCCAGTCCCAGAACTCAACTCATACCCTCCCCAAGACCTATCAACCCAACCCACACAGGCCCCACACATGGGCATGTACCCCAGTTAATTTTTTTTTTTTTTTTTTTTTTTTTTTTTTTTTTGTTTAAGTCCGAAGGCCACGACCTACTTTCATTTATAAAGGGATTCTCAAAAAAATATTTGTACTCTCAGAAGCTTCCCCTGCCTCCGAAATGCCCAGATCCGAAGTTTGACGCGCTCCCTTCTGTCAGTTGGGAGTGGCGATCACGCATAACCCTCATGCAGCGCACACCATAACTAGAATTGGGTTGGGCGCTCCCTGCTTCCCGCCAACCAACGGTCTTTCGGATGTCCGACATATTGCGTCAACAACATGACCCCCTCTTGAAAGCACCAACATGAACCCCACTGGAAAGGCTTAAATAGCCTTGTCGACATCGCTATTTTTCATTCATAACACTGCATTTAGCACTGCTAACATGTCTGGTAGAGGTAAAGGCGACATGAGACTCGGCAAAGGAGGCGCTAAGCGTTCTGTTCAGCGTTTCCCTTAATTTCTGAGAACCATAGCCTTTCGGACAATCCCTCACGTGTTCAGTCTCTCCAGCCCTGTACACGTTTCTTTTAAGGCTCTCAGTTTTTGAGAGAGAGAGAGAGAGAGAGAGAGAGAGAGAGAGAGAGAGAGAGAGAGAGAGAGAGAGAGAGAGAGAGTCCTCCTGACCTACCCACAAGTGCACAGTCTGACGCAAAGATAGACAAGACACAGCGGTCTCTTGTGCATTCAGGAAGATTGTTGAACTGATTGATGCCCATAAATAGGTTGTCAACAGTGTCCACCTCAACTGACACGCATACCACTGAACTAGTTTTCAATGAAGGAGTGTTCCTTCTCTATTACTCAATGTCAATTGATGTGGACAATGTTGACCACCGATTTATTGGCATCCTCACTATGCTTTCAAATTATTGCGCGGACCTCAGAGAGAAGTGTCCAAGTAGTCGTTCAGACCCTTTTCCCCTCCTCGGGTATATATAAACAACAAAGCGGCACCAGTCATCGACTACGGCCATACCACGTTGAAAATACCGGTCTTCGTCCTATCACCAAAGTGAGGCAACTAGCATTGTAGCCCTCCGAACAAATCTACAGGTGATTAGTCTCCCAGTGAAACCGGCCACAACAACACAACACGTGTTGCTGGCCTTCTTATGTTTTAATTATCACCCCCTTGAAATTTTGTGTGTAAAGTGAGACCCTGGGTTTCTAAGAACCGTAGCCCCCCGGACAAACCCGCAAGTGCTCAGTCTCACGCACACAAAGACAGACAAGACTGATAGCGAACTCTTGTGCATCAAAAGGACCACCCCAACAGACGCCGGTTAGCATCTGATGATGGTTGCACGCCCGAGTTTTTGTCTCTACACGCACAAACAGAACTCACACTCTTCTATTACAACTATTACAAGTCGGGGACATGGGCTGGCTAGACAAACTGGGCTGGCTTTAATGGGCTTTTTCAACTGGGCTTGTTTTACTGGGTCTCTCGATGGGAAATTGCGTACCTAACAATTCCCCCCCCCCCCTGTCGTACTTTCGTTGCAGACTGGCCACTGCTATCATACCTCCAGTCGCGCCCAGACACAGAAAATGCAGGTTTTAGGTACCGGTTCTTTTCCTCCTCATTTCGCCGCCAATTGGGCCGTCTCCGGTTACGGAATCGGTGTTTTGGGTATATGTTGCGCGACTCACAGTTCGATAGCTCTCCTTCTGTAGTCCAGTCCCAGAACTCAACTCATACCCTCCCCAAGACCTATCAACCCAACCCACACAGGCCCCACACATGGGCATGTACCCCAGTTAATTTTTTTTTTCTTTTTTTTTTTCTTTTTTTTTTTTTTTAAAGTCCGAAGGCCACGACCTACTTTCATTTATAAAGGGATTCTCAAAAAAATATGTGTACTCTCAGAAGCTTCCCCTGCCTCCGAAATGCCCAGATCCGAAGTTTGACGCGCTCCCTTCTGTCTGTTGGGAGTGGCGATCACGCATAACCCTCATGCAGCGCACACCATAACTAGAATTGGGTTGGGCGCTCACTGCTTCCCGCCAACCAACGGTCTTTCGGATGTCCGCCATATTGCGTCAACAACATGACCCCCTCTTGAAAGCACCAACATGAACCCCACTGGAAAGGCTTAAATAGCCTTGTCGACATCGCTATTTTTCATTCATAACACTGCATTTAGCACTGCTAACATGTCTGGTAGAGGTAAAGGCGACATGAGACTCGGCAAAGGAGGCGCTAAGCGTTCTGTTCAGCGTTTCCCTTAATTTCTGAGAACCATAGCCTTTCGGACAATCCCTCACGTGTTCAGTCTCTCCAGCCCTGTACACGTTTCTTTTAAGGCTCTCAGTTTTTGAGAGAGAGAGAGAGAGAGAGAGAGAGAGAGAGAGAGAGAGAGAGAGAGAGAGAGAGAGAGAGAGAGAGAGTCCTCCTGACCTACCCACAAGTGCACAGTCTGACGCAAAGATAGACAAGACACAGCGGTCTCTTGTGCATTCAGGAAGATTGTTGAACTGATTGATGCCCATAAATAGGTTGTCAACAGTGTCCACCTCAACTGACACGCATACCACTGAACTAGTTTTCAATGAAGGAGTGTTCCTTCTCTATTACTCAATGTCAATTGATGTGGACAATGTTGACCACCGATTTATTGGCATCCTCACTATGCTTTCAAATTATTGCGCGGACCTCAGAGAGAAGTGTCCAAGTAGTCGTTCAGACCCTTTTCCCCTCCTCGGGTATATATAAACAACAAAGCGGCACCAGTCATCGACTACGGCCATACCACGTTGAAAATACCGGTCTTCGTCCTATCACCAAAGTGAGGCAACTAGCATTGTAGCCCTCCGAACAAATCTACAGGTGATTAGTCTCCCAGTGAAACCGGCCACAACAACACAACACGTGTTGCTGGCCTTCTTATGTTTTAATTATCACCCCCTTGAAATTTTGTGTGTAAAGTGAGACCCTGGGTTTCTAAGAACCGTAGCCCCCCGGACAAACCCGCAAGTGCTCAGTCTCACGCACACAAAGACAGACAAGACTGATAGCGAACTCTTGTGCATCAAAAGGACCACCCCAACAGACGCCGGTTAGCATCTGATGATGGTTGCACGCCCGAGTTTTTGTCTCTACACGCACAAACAGAACTCACACTCTTCTATTACAACTATTACAAGTCGGGGACATGGGCTGGCTAGACAAACTGGGCTGGCTTTAATGGGCTTTTTCAACTGGGCTTGTTTTACTGGGTCTCTCGATGGGAAATTGTGTACCTAACAATTCCCCCCCCCCTGTCGTACTTTCGTTGCAGACTGGCCACTGCTATCATACCTCCAGTCGCGCCCAGACACAGAAAATGCAGGTTTTAGGTACCGGTTCTTTTCCTCCTCATTTCGCCGCCAATTGGGCCGTCTCCGGTTACGGAATCGGTGTTTTGGGTATATGTTGCGCGACTCACAGTTCGATAGCTCTCCTTCTGTAGTCCAGTCCCAGAACTCAACTCATACCCTCCCCAAGACCTATCAACCCAACCCACACAGGCCCCACACATGGGCATGTACCCCAGTTAATTTTTTTTTTTTTTTTTTTTTTTTTTAAGTCCGAAGGCCACGACCTACTTTCATTTATAAAGGGATTCTCAAAAAAAAATATTTGTACTCTCAGAAGCTTCCCCTGCCTCCGAAATGCCCAGATCCGAAGTTTGACGCGCTCCCTTCTGTCTGTTGGGAGTGGCGATCACGCATAACCCTCATGCAGCGCACACCATAACTAGAATTGGGTTGGGCGCTCACTGCTTCCCGCCAACCAACGGTCTTTCGGATGTCCGCCATATTGCGTCAACAACATGACCCCCTCTTGAAAGCACCAACATGAACCCCACTGGAAAGGCTTAAATAGCCTTGTCGACATCGCTATTTTTCATTCATAACACTGCATTTAGCACTGCTAACATGTCTGGTAGAGGTAAAGGCGACATGAGACTCGGCAAAGGAGGCGCTAAGCGTTCTGTTCAGCGTTTCCCTTAATTTCTGAGAACCATAGCCTTTCGGACAATCCCTCACGTGTTCAGTCTCTCCAGCCCTGTACACGTTTCTTTTAAGGCTCTCAGTTTTTGAGAGAGAGAGAGAGAGAGAGAGAGAGAGAGAGAGAGTCCTCCTGACCTACCCACAAGTGCACAGTCTGACGCAAAGATAGACAAGACACAGCGGTCTCTTGTGCATTCAGGAAGATTGTTGAACTGATTGATGCCCATAAATAGGTTGTCAACAGTGTCCACCTCAACTGACACGCATACCACTGAACTAGTTTTCAATGAAGGAGTGTTCCTTCTCTATTACTCAATGTCAATTGATGTGGACAATGTTGACCACCGATTTATTAGCATCCTCACTATGCTTTCAAATTATTGCGCGGACCTCAGAGAGAAGTGTCCAAGTAGTCGTTCAGACCCTTTTCCCCTCCTCGGGTATATATAAACAACAAAGCGGCACCAGTCATCGACTACGGCCATACCACGTTGAAAATACCGGTCTTCGTCCTATCACCAAAGTGAGGCAACTAGCATTGTAGCCCTCCGAACAAATCTACAGGTGATTAGTCTCCCAGTGAAACCGACCACAACAACACAACACGTGTTGCTGGCCTTCTTATGTTTTAATTATCACCCCCTTGAAATTTTGTGTGTAAAGTGAGACCCTGGGTTTCTAAGAACCGTAGCCCCCCGGACAAACCCGCAAGTGCTCGTCTCACGCACACAAAGACAGACAAGACTGATAGCGAACTCTTGTGCATCAAGAGGACCACCCCAACAGACGCCGGTTAGCATCTGATGATGGTTGCACGCCCGAGTTTTTGTCTCTACACGCACAAACAGCACTCACACTCTTCTATTACAACTATTACAAGTCGGGGACATGGGCTGGCTAGACAAACTGGGCTGGCTTTAATGGGCTTTTTCAACTGGGCTTGTTTTACTGGGTCTCTCGATGGGAAATTGCGTATCTAACAATTCCCCCCCCCCTGTCGTACTTTCGTTGCAGTCTGGCCACTGCTATCATACCTCCAGTCGCGCCCAGACACAGAAAATGCAGGTTTTAGGTACCGGTTCTTTTCCTCCTCATTTCGCCGCCAATTGGGCCGTCTCCGGTTACGGAATCGGTGTTTTGGGTATATGTTGCGCGACTCACAGTTCGATAGCTCTCCTTCTGTAGTCCAGTCCCAGAACTCAACTCATACCCTCCCCAAGACCTATCAACCCAACCCACACAGGCCCCACACATGGGCATGTACCCCAGTTAATTTTTTTTTTTTCTTTTTTTTCTTTTTTTTTTTTTTTAAAGTCCGAAGGCCACGACCTACTTTCATTTATAAAGGGATTCTCAAAAAAATATTTGTACTCTCAGAAGCTTCCCCTGCCTCCGAAATGCCCAGATCCGAAGTTTGACGCGCTCCCTTCTGTCTGTTGGGAGTGGCGATCACGCATAACCCTCATGCAGCGCACACCATAACTAGAATTGGGTTGGGCGCTCACTGCTTCCCGCCAACCAACGGTCTTTCGGATGTCCGCCATATTGCGTCAACAACATGACCCCCTCTTGAAAGCACCAACATGAACCCCACTGGAAAGGCTTAAATAGCCTTGTCGACATCGCTATTTTTCATTCATAACACTGCATTTAGCACTGCTAACATGTCTGGTAGAGGTAAAGGCGACATGAGACTCGGCAAAGGAGGCGCTAAGCGTTCTGTTCAGCGTTTCCCTTAATTTCTGAGAACCATAGCCTTTCGGACAATCCCTCACGTGTTCAGTCTCTCCAGCCCTGTACACGTTTCTTTTAAGGCTCTCAGTTTTTGAGAGAGAGAGAGAGAGAGAGAGAGAGAGAGAGAGAGTCCTCCTGACCTACCCACAAGTGCACAGTCTGACGCAAAGATAGACAAGACACAGCGGTCTCTTGTGCATTCAGGAAGATTGTTGAACTGATTGATGCCCATAAATAGGTTGTCAACAGTGTCCACCTCAACTGACACGCATACCACTGAACTAGTTTTCAATGAAGGAGTGTTCCTTCTCTATTACTCAATGTCAATTGATGTGGACAATGTTGACCACCGATTTATTGGCATCCTCACTATGCTTTCAAATTATTGCGCGGACCTCAGAGAGAAGTGTCCAAGTAGTCGTTCAGACCCTTTTCCCCTCCTCGGGTATATATAAACAACAAAGCGGCACCAGTCATCGACTACGGCCATACCACGTTGAAAATACCGGTCTTCGTCCTATCACCAAAGTGAGGCAACTAGCATTGTAGCCCTCCGAACAAATCTACAGGTGATTAGTCTCCCAGTGAAACCGGCCACAACAACACAACACGTGTTGCTGGCCTTCTTATGTTTTAATTATCACCCCCTTGAAATTTTGTGTGTAAAGTGAGACCCTGGGTTTCTAAGAACCGTAGCCCCCCGGACAAACCCGCAAGTGCTCAGTCTCACGCACACAAAGACAGACAAGACTGATAGCGAACTCTTGTGCATCAAAAGGACCACCCCAACAGTCGCCGGTTAGCATCTGATGATGGTTGCACGCCCGAGTTTTTGTCTCTACACGCACAAACAGAACTCACACTCTTCTATTACAACTATTACAAGTCGGGGACATGGGCTGGCTAGACAAACTGGGCTGGCTTTAATGGGCTTTTTCAACTGGGCTTGTTTTACTGGGTCTCTCGATGGGAAATTGCGTACCTAACAATCCCCCCCCCCCCTGTCGTACTTTCGTTGCAGACTGGCCACTGCTATCATACCTCCAGTCGCGCCCAGACACAGAAAATGCAGGTTTTAGGTACCGGTTCTTTTCCTCCTCATTTCGCCGCCAATTGGGCCGTCTCCGGTTACGGAATCGGTGTTTTGGGTATATGTTGCGCGACTCACAGTTCGATAGCTCTCCTTCTGTAGTCCAGTCCCAGAACTCAACTCATACCCTCCCCAAGACCTATCAACCCAACCCACACAGGCCCCACACATGGGCATGTACCCCAGTTAATTTTTTTTTTTTTTTAAAGTCCGAAGGCCACGACCTACTTTCATTTATAAAGGGATTCTCAAAAAAATATTTGTACTCTCAGAAGCTTCCCCTGCCTCCGAAATGCCCAGATCCGAAGTTTGACGCGCTCCCTTCTGTCTGTTGGGAGTGGCGATCACGCATAACCCTCATGCAGCGCACACCATAACTAGAATTGGGTTGGGCGCTCACTGCTTCCCGCCAACCAACGGTCTTTCGGATGTCCGCCATATTGCGTCAACAACATGACCCCCTCTTGAAAGCACCAACATGAACCCCACTGGAAAGGCTTAAATAGCCTTGTCGACATCGCTATTTTTCATTCATAACACTGCATTTAGCACTGCTAACATGTCTGGTAGAGGTAAAGGCGACATGAGACTCGGCAAAGGAGGCGCTAAGCGTTCTGTTCAGCGTTTCCCTTAATTTCTGAGAACCATAGCCTTTCGGACAATCCCTCACGTGTTCAGTCTCTCCAGCCCTGTACACGTTTCTTTTAAGGCTCTCAGTTTTTGAGAGAGAGAGAGAGAGAGAGAGAGAGAGAGAGAGAGAGAGTCCTCCTGACCTACCCACAAGTGCACAGTCTGACGCAAAGATAGACAAGACACAGCGGTCTCTTGTGCATTCAGGAAGATTGTTGAACTGATTGATGCCCATAAATAGGTTGTCAACAGTGTCCACCTCAACTGACACGCATACCACTGAACTAGTTTTCAATGAAGGAGTGTTCCTTCTCTATTACTCATTGTCAATTGATGTGGACAATGTTGACCACCGATTTATTGGCATCCTCACTATGCTTTCAAATTATTGCGCGGACCTCAGAGAGAAGTGTCCAAGTAGTCGTTCAGACCCTTTTCCCCTCCTCGGGTATATATAAACAACAAAGCGGCACCAGTCATCGACTACGGCCATACCACGTTGAAAATACCGGTCTTCGTCCTATCACCAAAGTGAGGCAACTAGCATTGTAGCCCTCCGAACAAATCTACAGGTGATTAGTCTCCCAGTGAAACCGGCCACAACAACACAACACGTGTTGCTAGCCTTCTTATGTTTTAATTATCACCCCCTTGAAATTTTGTGTGTAAAGTGAGACCCTGGGTTTCTAAGAACCGTAGCCCCCCGGACAAACCCGCAAGTGCTCAGTCTCACGCACACAAAGACAGACAAGACTGATAGCGAACTCTTGTGCATCAAAAGGACCACCCCAACAGACGCCGGTTAGCATCTGATGATGGTTGCACGCCCGAGTTTTTGTCTCTACACGCACAAACAGAACTCACACTCTTCTATTACAACTATTACAAGTCGGGGACATGGGCTGGCTAGACAAACTGGGCTGGCTTTAATGGGCTTTTTCAACTGGGCTTGTTTTACTGGGTCTCTCGATGGGAAATTGCGTACCTAACAATTCCCCCCCTGTCGTACTTTCGTTGCAGACTGGCCACTGCTATCATACCTCCAGTCGCGCCCAGACACAGAAAATGCAGGTTTTAGGTACCGGTTCTTTTCCTCCTCATTTCGCCGCCAATTGGGCCGTCTCCGGTTACGGAATTGGTGTTTTGGGTATATGTTGCGCGACTCACAGTTCGATAGCTCTCCTTCTGTAGTCCAGTCCCAGAACTCAACTCATACCCTCCCCAAGACCTATCAACCCAACCCACACAGGCCCCACACATGGGCATGTACCCCAGTTAATTTTTTTTTTTTTTTTTTTTTTCATTTTTTTAAGTCCGAAGGCCACGACCTACTTTCATTTATAAAGGGATTCTCAAAAAAATATTTGTACTCTCAGAAGCTTCCCCTGCCTCCGAAATGCCCAGATCCGAAGTTTGACGCGCTCCCTTCTGTCTGTTGGGAGTGGCGATCACGCATAACCCTCATGCAGCGCACACCATAACTAGAATTGGGTTGGGCGCTCACTGCTTCCCGCCAACCAACGGTCTTTCGGATGTCCGCCATATTGCGTCAACAACATGACCCCCTCTTGAAAGCACCAACATGAACCCCACTGGAAAGGCTTAAATAGCCTTGTCGACATCGCTATTTTTCATTCATAACACTGCATTTAGCACTGCTAACATGTCTGGTAGAGGTAAAGGCGACATGAGACTCGGCAAAGGAGGCGCTAAGCGTTCTGTTCAGCGTTTCCCTTAATTTCTGAGAACCATAGCCTTTCGGACAATCCCTCACGTGTTCAGTCTCTCCAGCCCTGTACACGTTTCTTTTAAGGCTCTCAGTTTTTGAGAGAGAGAGAGAGAGAGAGAGAGAGAGAGAGAGAGAGAGAGTCCTCCGGACCTACCCATAAGTGCTCAGTCTGACGCAAAGATAGACAAGACACAGCGGTCTCTTGTGCATTCAGGAAGATTGTTGAACTGATTGATGCCCATAAATACGTTGTCAACAGTGTCCACCTCAATTGACACGCATACCACTGAACTAGTTTTCAATGAAGGAGTATTCCTTCTCTATTACTCAATGTCAATTGATGTGGACAATGTTGACCACCGATTTATTGGCATCCTCACTATGCTTTCAAATTATTGCGCGGACCTCAGAGAGAAGTGTCCAAGTAGTCGTTCAGACCCTTCTCCCCTCCTCAGGTATATATAAACAACAAAGCGGCACCAGTCATCGTCTACGGCCATACCACGTTGAAAATACCGGTCTTCGTCCTATCATCAAAGTGAGGCAACTAGCATTGTAGCCCTCCGAACAAATCTACAGGTGATTAGTCTCCCAGTGAAACCGGCCACAACAACACAACACGTGTTGCTGGCCTTCTTATGTTTTAATTATCACCCCCTTGAAATTTTGTGTTTAAAGTGAGACCCTGGGTTTCTAAGAACCGTAGCCCCCCGGACAAACCCGCAAGTGCTCAGTCTCACGCACACAAAGACAGACAAGACTGATAGCGAACTCTTGTGCATCAAGAGGACCACCCTAACAGACACCGGTTAGCATCTGATGATGGTTGCACGCCCAAGTTTTGTCTCTACACGCACAAACAGCACTCACACTCTTCTATTACAACTGTTTCAAGTCGGGGACATGGGCTGGCTAGACAAACTGGGCTGGCTTTAATGGGCTTTTTCAACTGGGCTTGTTTTACTGGGTCTCTCGATGGGAAATTGCGTACCTAACAATACCCCCCATCTGTCGTACTTTCGTTGCAGACTGGCCACTGCCATCATACCTCCAGTCGCGACCAGACACAGAACATGCAGGTTTTAGGTTCCAGTTCTTTTCCGCCTCATTTCGCCGCCAATTGGGCCGTCTCCGGGTTACGGAATCGGTGTTTTGGTTATATGTTGCGCGACTCACAGGTCGATAGCTCTCCTTCTGTAGTCCAGAACCAGAACTCAACTCACACCCACCCCAAGACCCATCAACCCAACCCACACAGACCTCACACATTGGCATGTACCCCAGTTTTTTTTCTTTAAAGGTCCGAATGCCACGACCTACTTTCATTTATAAAGGGATTCTCAAAAAAAAAATTGTACTCTCAGAAGCTTCCCCTGCCTCCGAAATGCCCAGATCAGAAGTTTGACGCGCTCCCTTTTGTCTGTTGGGAGTGGCGATCACACATAACCCTCATGCAGCGCACACCATAACTAGAATTGGGTTGGGCGCTCACTGCTTCCCGCCAACCAATGGTCTTTCGGATGTCCGCCATATTGCGTCAACAACATTACCCCCACTTGAAAGCAACAACATGACCCCCACTGGAAAGGCTTAAATAGCCTTGTCGACATCGCGATTTTTCATTCATAACACTGCATTTAGCACTGCTAACATGTCTGGTAGAGGTAATGGCGACATGAGACTCGGCAAAGGGGCGCTACGCGTTCTGTTCAGCGTTTCCCTTAGTTTCTGAGAATCATAGCTTTTCGGACAATCCCTCACGTGTTCAGTTTCTCCAGCCCTGTACAAGTTTCTTTTAAGGCTCTCAGTTTCTGAGAGAGAGAGAGAGAGAGAGAGAGAGAGAGAGAGAGAGAGAGAGAGAGAGAGAGAGAGAGAGAGAGAGAGAGAGAGAGTCCTCCGGACCTACCCACAAATGCTCAGTCTGACGCAAAGATAGACAAGACACAGCGGTCTCTTGTGCATTCAGGAAGATTGTTGAACTGATTCATGCCCATAAAAAGGTTGTCAACAGTGTCCACCTCAACTGACACGCAAACCACTGAACTAGTTTTCAATGAAGGAGTGTTCCTTCTCTATTACTCAATGTCAATTGATGTAGACAATGTTGACCACCGATTTATTGGCATCCTCACTATGCTTTCAAATTATTGCGCGGACCTCAGAGAGAAGTGTCCAAGTAGTCGTTCAGACCCTTTTCCTCTCCTCGGGTATATATAAACAACAAAGCGGCACCAGTCATCGACTACGCCCATACCACGTTGAAAATACCGGTCTTCGTCCTATCACCAAAGTGAGGCAACTAGCATTGTAGCCCTCCGAACAAATCTACAGGTGATTAGTCTCCCAGTGAAACCGGCCACAACAACACAACACGTGTTGCTGGCCTTCTTATGTTTTAATTATCACCCCCTTGAAATTTTGTGTGTAAAGTGAGACCCTGGGTGTCTAAGAACCGTAGCCAACCGGATAAACCCGCAAGTGCTCAGTCTCACGCACACAAAGACAGACAAGACTGATAGCGAACTCTTGTGCATCAAGAGGACCACCCCAACAGACGCCGGTTAGCATCTGATGATGGTTGCACGCCCGAGTTTTTGTCTCTACACGCACAAACAGCACTCACACTCTTCTATTACAACTATTTCAAGTCGGGGACATGGGCTGGCTAGACAAACTGGGCTGGCTTTAATGGGCTTTTTCAACTGGGCTTGTTTTACTGGGTCTCTCGATGGGAAATTGCGTACCTAACAATTCCCCCCCCCCCTCTGTCGTACTTTCGTTGCAGACTGGCCACTGCTATCATACCTCCAGTCGCGCCCAGACACAGAACATGCAGGTTTTAGGTACCGGTTCTTTTCCTCCTCATTTCGCCGCCAATTGGGCCGTCTCCGGTTACGGAGTCGGTGTTTTGGGTATATGTTGCGCGACTCACAGTTCGATAGCTCTCCTTCTGTAGTCCAGTCCCAGAACTCAACTCACACCCTCCCCAAGACCTATCAACCCAACCCACACAGGCCCCACACATGGGCATGTACCCCAGTTAATTTTTTTTTTTTTTTTTTTTTTAAAGTCCGAAGGCCACGACCTACTTTCATTTATAAAGGGATTCTCAAAAAAATATTTGTACTCTCAGAAGCTTCCCCTGCCTCCGAAATGCCCAGATCCGAAGTTTGACGCGCTCCCTTCTGTCTGTTGGGAGTGGCGATCACGCATAACCCTCATGCAGCGCACACCATAACTAGAATTGGGTTGGGCGCTCACTGCTTCCCGCCAACCAACGGTCTTTCGGATGTCCGCCATATTGCGTCAACAACATGACCCCCTCTTGAAAGCAACAACATGAACCCCACTGGAAAGGCTTAAATAGCCTTGTCGACATCGCTATTTTTCATTCATAACACTGCATTTAGCACTGCTAACATGTCTGGTAGAGGTAAAGGCGACATGAGATTCGGCAAAGGAGGCGCTAAGCGTTCTGTTCAGCGTTTCCCTTAATTTCTGAGAACCATAGCCTTTCGGACAATCCCTCACGTGTTCAGTCTCTCCAGCCCTGTACACGTTTCTTTTAAGGCTCTCAGTTTCTGAGAGAGAGAGAGAGAGAGAGAGAGAGAGAGAGAGAGAGAGAGAGAGAGAGAGAGAGAGAGTCCTCCTGACCTACCCACAAGTGCACAGTCTGACGCAAAGATAGACAAGACACAGCGGTCTCTTGTGCATTCAGGAAGATTGTTGAACTGATTGATGCCCATAAATAGGTTGTCAACAGTGTCCACCTCAACTGACACGCATACCACTGAACTAGTTTTCAATGAAGGAGTGTTCCTTCTCTATTACTCAATGTCAATTGATGTGGACAATGTTGACCACCGATTTATTGGCATCCTCACTATGCTTTCAAATTATTGCGCGGACCTCAGAGAGAAGTGTCCAAGTAGTCGTTCAGACCCTTTTCCTCTCCTCGGGTATATATAAACAACAAAGCGGCACCAGTCATCGACTACGCCCATACCACGTTGAAAATACCGGTCTTCGTCCTATCACCAAAGTGAGGCAACTAGCATTGTAGCCCTCCGAACAAATCTACAGGTGATTAGTCTCCCAGTGAAACCGGCCACAACAACACAACACGTGTTGCTGGCCTTCTTATGTTTTAATTATCACCCCCTTGAAATTTTGTGTGTAAAGTGAGACCCTGGGTTTCTAAGAACCGTAGCCCCCCGGACAAACCCGCAAGTGCTCAGTCTCACGCACACAAAGACAGACAAGACTGATAGCGAACTCTTGTGCATCAAGAGGACCACCCCAACAGACGCCGGTTAGCATCTGATGATGGTTGCACGCCCGAGTTTTTGTCTCTACACGCACAAACAGCACTCACACTCTTCTATTACAACTATTACAAGTCGGGGACATGGGCTGGCTAGACAAACTGGGCTGGCTTTAATGGGCTTTTTCAACTGGGCTTGTTTTACTGGGTCTCTCGATGGGAAATTGCGTACCTAACAATTCCCCCCCCCCCTCTGTCGTACTTTCGTTGCAGACTGGCCACTGCTATCATACCTCCAGTCGCGCCCAGACACAGAAAATGCAGGTTTTAGGTACCGGTTCTTTTCCTCCTCATTTCGCCGCCAATTGGGCCGTCTCCGGTTACGGAATTGGTGTTTTGGGTATATGT
This sequence comes from Cepaea hortensis, assembly GCA_963921405.1. NCBI lineage: Eukaryota > Metazoa > Mollusca > Gastropoda > Stylommatophora > Helicidae > Cepaea > Cepaea hortensis. Next base: position 17,178,701 of record OY992883.1, read on the forward strand.
TGCGCGACTCACAGTTCGATAGCTCTCCTTCTTTAGTCCAGTCCCAGAACTCAACTCATACCCTCCCCAAGACCTATCAACCCAACCCACACAGGCCCCACACATGGGCATGTACCCCAGTTAATTTTTTTTTTTTTTTTTTTTTAAGTCCGAAGGCCACGACCTACTTTCATTTATAAAGGGATTCTCAAAAAAATATTTGTACTCTCAGAAGCTTCCCCTGCCTCCGAAATGCCCAGATCCAAAGTTTGACGCGCTCCCTTCTGTCTGTTGGGAGTGGCGATCACGCATAACCCTCATGCAGCGCACACCATAACTAGAATTGGGTTGGGCGCTCAATGCTTCCCGCCAACTAACGGTCTTTCGGATGTCCGCCATATTGCGTCAACAACATGACCCCCTCTTGAAAGCACCAACATGAACCCCACTGGAAAGACTTAAATAGCCTTGTCGACATCGCTATTTTTCATTCATAACACTGCATTTAGCACTGCTAACATGTCTGGTAGAGGTAAAGGCGACATGAGACTCGGCAAAGGAGGCGCTAAGCGTTCTGTTCAGCGTTTCCCTTAATTTCTGAGAACCATAGCCTTTCGGACAATCCCTCACGTGTTCAGTCTCTCCAGCCCTGTACACGTTTCTTTTAAGGCTCTCAGTTTTTGAGAGAGAGAGAGAGAGAGAGAGAGAGAGAGAGAGAGAGAGAGAGAGAGAGAGAGAGAGAGAGAGTCCTCCTGACCTACCCACAAGTGCACAGTCTGACGCAAAGATAGACAAGACACAGCGGTCTCTTGTGCATTCAGGAAGATTGTTGAACTGATTGATGCCCATAAATAGGTTGTCAACAGTGTCCACCTCAACTGACACGCATACCACTGAACTAGTTTTCAATGAAGGAGTGTTCCTTCTCTATTACTCAATGTCAATTGATGTGGACAATGTTGACCACCGATTTATTAGCATCCTCACTATGCTTTCAAATTATTGCGCGGACCTCAGAGAGAAGTGTCCAAGTAGTCGTTCAGACCCTTTTCCCCTCCTCGGGTATATATAAACAACAAAACGGCACCAGTCATCGACTACGGCCATACCACGTTGAAAATACCGGTCTTCGTCCTATCACCAAAGTGAGGCAACTAGCATTGTAGCCCTCCGAACAAATCTACAGGTGATTAGTCTCCCAGTGAAACCGGCCACAACAACACAACACGTGTTGCTGGCCTTCTTATGTTTTAATTATCACCCCCTTGAAATTTTGTGTGTAAAGTGAGACCCTGGGTGTCTAAGAACCGTAGCCCCCCGGATAAACCCGCAAGTGCTCAGTCTCACGCACACAAAGACAGACAAGACTGATAGCGAACTCTTGTGCATCAAGAGGACCACCCCAACAGACGCCGGTTAGCATCTGATGATGGTTGCACGCCCGAGTTTTTGTCTCTACACGCACAAACAGCACTCACACTCTTCTATTACAACTATTTCAAGTCGGGGACATGGGCTGGCTAGACAAACTGGGCTGGCTTTAATGGGCTTTTTCAACTGGGCTTGTTTTACTGGGTCTCTCGATGGGAAATTGCGTACCTAACAATTCCCCCCCCCCCTCTGTCGTACTTTCGTTGCAGACTGGCCACTGCTATCATACCTCCAGTCGCGCCCAGACACAGAACATGCAGGTTTTAGGTACTGGTTCTTTTCCTCCTCATTTCGCCGCCAATTGGGCCGTCTCCGGTTACGGAATCGGTGTTTTGGGTATATGTTGCGCGACTCACAGTTCGATAGCTCTCCTTCTGTAGTCCAGTCCCAGAACTCAACTCACATCCTCCCCAAGACCTATCAACCCAACCCACACAGGCCCCACACATGGGCATGTACCCCAGTAAATTTTTTTTTTTTTTTTTTTTTTTAAAGTCCGAAGGCCACGACCTACTTTCATTTATAAAGGGATTCTCAAAAAAATATTTGTACTCTCAGAAGCTTCCCCTGCCTCCGAAATGCCCAGATCCGAAGTTTGACGCGCTCCCTTCTGTCTGTTGGGAGTGGCGATCACGCATAACCCTCATGCAGCGCACACCATAACTAGAATTGGGTTGGGCGCTCACTGCTTCCCGCCAACCAACGGTCTTTCGGATGTCCGCCATATTGCGTCAACAACATGACCCCCTCTTGAAAGCAACAACATGAACCCCACTGGAAAGGCTTAAATAGCCTTGTCGACATCGCTATTTTTCATTCATAACACTGCATTTAGCACTGCTAACATGTCTGGTAGAGGTAAAGGCGACATGAGATTCGGCAAAGGAGGCGCTAAGCGTTCTGTTCAGCGTTTCCCTTAATTTCTGAGAACCATAGCCTTTCGGACAATCCCTCACGTGTTCAGTCTCTCCAGCCCTGTACACGTTTCTTTTAAGGCTCTCAGTTTCTGAGAGAGAGAGAGAGAGAGAGAGAGAGAGAGAGAGAGAGAGAGAGAGAGAGTCCTCCTGACCTACCCACAAGTGCACAGTCTGACGCAAAGATAGACAAGACACAGCGGTCTCTTGTGCATTCAGGAAGATTGTTGAACTGATTGATGCCCATAAATAGGTTGTCAACAGTGTCCACCTCAACTGACACGCATACCACTGAACTAGTTTTCAATGAAGGAGTGTTCCTTCTCTATTACTCAATGTCAATTGATGTGGACAATGTTGACCACCGATTTATTAGCATCCTCACTATGCTTTCAAATTATTGCGCGGACCTCAGAGAGAAGTGTCCAAGTAGTCGTTCAGACCCTTTTCCCCTCCTCGGGTATATATAAACAACAAAGCGGCACCAGTCATCGACTACGGCCATACCACGTTGAAAATACCGGTCTTCGTCCTATCACCAAAGTGAGGCAACTAGCATTGTAGCCCTCCGAACAAATCTACAGGTGATTAGTCTCCCAGTGAAACCGGCCACAACAACACAACACGTGTTGCTGGCCTTCTTATGTTTTAATTATCACCCCCTTGAAATTTTGTGTGTAAAGTGAGACCCTGGGTGTCTAAGAACCGTAGCCCCCCGGATAAACCCGCAAGTGCCCAGTCTCACGCACACAAAGACAGACAAGACTGATAGCGAACTCTTGTGCATCAAGAGGACCACCCCAACAGACGCCGGTTAGCATCTGATGATGGTTGCACGCCCGAGTTTTTGTCTCTACACGCACAAACAGCACTCACACTCTTCTATTACAACTATTTCAAGTCGGGGACATGGGCTGGCTAGACAAACTGGGCTGGCTTTAATGGGCTTTTTCAACTGGGCTTGTTTTACTGGGTCTCTCGATGGGAAATTGCGTACCTAACAATTCCCCCCCCCCCCTCTGTCGTACTTTCGTTGCAGACTGGCCACTGCTATCATACCTCCAGTCGCGCCCAGACACAGAACATGCAGGTTTTAGGTACTGGTTCTTTTCCTCCTCATTTCGCCGCCAATTGGGCCGTCTCCGGTTACGGAATCGGTGTTTTGGGTATATGTTGCGCGACTCACAGTTCGATAGCTCTCCTTCTGTAGTCCAGTCCCAGAACTCAACTCACATCCTCCCCAAGACCTATCAACCCAACCCACACAGGCCCCACACATGGGCATGTACCCCAGTAAATTTTTTTTTTTTTTTTTTTTTTTAAAGTCCGAAGGCCACGACCTACTTTCATTTATAAAGGGATTCTCAAAAAAATATTTGTACTCTCAGAAGCTTCCCCTGCCTCCGAAATGCCCAGATCCGAAGTTTGACGCGCTCCCTTCTGTCTGTTGGGAGTGGCGATCACGCATAACCCTCATGCAGCGCACACCATAACTAGAATTGGGTTGGGCGCTCACTGCTTCCCGCCAACCAACGGTCTTTCGGATGTCCGCCATATTGCGTCAACAACATGACCCCCTCTTGAAAGCAACAACATGAACCCCACTGGAAAGGCTTAAATAGCCTTGTCGACATCGCTATTTTTCATTCATAACACTGCATTTAGCACTGCTAACATGTCTGGTAGAGGTAAAGGCGACATGAGATTCGGCAAAGGAGGCGCTAAGCGTTCTGTTCAGCGTTTCCCTTAATTTCTGAGAACCATAGCCTTTCGGACAATCCCTCACGTGTTCAGTCTCTCCAGCCCTGTACACGTTTCTTTTAAGGCTCTCAGTTTCTGAGAGAGAGAGAGAGAGAGAGAGAGAGAGAGAGAGAGAGAGAGAGAGAGAGAGAGAGAGAGAGTCCTCCTGACCTACCCACAAGTGCACAGTCTGACGCAAAGATAGACAAGACACAGCGGTCTCTTGTGCATTCAGGAAGATTGTTGAACTGATTGATGCCCATAAATAGGTTGTCAACAGTGTCCACCTCAACTGACACGCATACCACTGAACTAGTTTTCAATGAAGGAGTGTTCCTTCTCTATTACTCAATGTCAATTGATGTGGACAATGTTGACCACCGATTTATTGGCATCCTCACTATGCTTTCAAATTATTGCGCGGACCTCAGAGAGAAGTGTCCAAGTAGTCGTTCAGACCCTTTTCCCCTCCTCGGGTATATATAAACAACAAAGCGGCACCAGTCATCGACTACGCCCATACCACGTTGAAAATACCGGTCTTCGTCCTATCACCAAAGTGAGGCAACTAGCATTGTAGCCCTCCGAACAAATCTACAGGTGATTAGTCTCCCAGTGAAACCGGCCACCACAACACAACACGTGTTGCTGGCCTTCTTATGTTTTAATTATCACCCCCTTGAAATTTTGTGTGTAAAGTGAGACCCTGGGTTTCTAAGAACCGTAGCCCCCCGGACAAACCCGCAAGTGCTCAGTCTCACGCACACAAAGACAGACAAGACTGATAGCGAACTCTTGTGCATCAAGAGGACCACCCCAACAGACGCCGGTTAGCATCTGATGATGGTTGCACGCCCGAGTTTTTGTCTCTACACGCACAAACAGCACTCACACTCTTCTATTACAACTATTTCAAGTCGGGGACATGGGCTGGCTAGACAAACTGGGCTGGCTTTAATGGGCTTTTTCAACTGGGCTTGTTTTACTGGGTCTCTCGATGGGAAATTGCGTACCTAACAATTCCCCCCCCCCCTCTGTCGTACTTTCGTTGCAGACTGGCCACTGCTATCATACCTCCAGTCGCGCCCAGACACAGAACATGCAGGTTTTAGGTACTGGTTCTTTTCCTCCTCATTTCGCCGCCAATTGGGCCGTCTCCGGTTACGGAATCGGTGTTTTGGGTATATGTTGCGCGACTCACAGTTCGATAGCTCTCCTTCTGTAGTCCAGTCCCAGAACTCAACTCACATCCTCCCCAAGACCTATCAACCCAACCCACACAGGCCCCACACATGGGCATGTACCCCAGTTAATTTTTTTTTTTTTTTTTTTTTTAAAGTCCGAAGGCCACGACCTACTTTCATTTATAAAGGGATTCTCAAAAAAATATTTGTACTCTCAGAAGCTTCCCCTGCCTCCGAAATGCCCAGATCCGAAGTTTGACGCGCTCCCTTCTGTCTGTTGGGAGTGGCGATCACGCATAACCCTCATGCAGCGCACACCATAACTAGAATTGGGTTTGGCGCTCACTGCTTCCCGCCAACCAACGGTCTTTCGGATGTCCGCCATATTGCGTCAACAACATGACCCCCTCTTGAAAGCAACAACATGAACCCCACTGGAAAGGCTTAAATAGCCTTGTCGACATCGCTATTTTTCATTCATAACACTGCATTTAGCACTGCTAACATGTCTGGTAGAGGTAAACGCGACATGAGATTCGGCAAAGGAGGCGCTAAGCGTTCTGTTCAGCGTTTCCCTTAATTTCTGAGAACCATAGCCTTTCGGACAATCCCTCACGTGTTCAGTCTCTCCAGCCCTGTACACGTTTCTTTTAAGGCTCTCAGTTTCTGAGAGAGAGAGAGAGAGAGAGAGAGAGAGAGAGAGAGAGAGAGAGTCCTCCTGACCTACCCACAAGTGCACAGTCTGACGCAAAGATAGACAAGACACAGCGGTCTCTTGTGCATTCAGGAAGATTGTTGAACTGATTGATGCCCATAAATAGGTTGTCAACAGTGTCCACCTCAACTGACACGCATACCACTGAACTAGTTTTCAATGAAGGAGTGTTCCTTCTCTATTACTCAATGTCAATTGATGTGGACAATGTTGACCACCGATTTATTGGCATCCTCACTATGCTTTCAAATTATTGCGCGGACCTCAGAGAGAAGTGTCCAAGTAGTCGTTCAGACCCTTTTCCCCTCCTCGGGTATATATAAACAACAAAGCGGCACCAGTCATCGACTACGCCCATACCACGTTGAAAATACCGGTCTTCGTCCTATCACCAAAGTGAGGCAACTAGCATTGTAGCCCTCCGAACAAATCTACAGGTGATTAGTCTCCCAGTGAAACCGGCCACCACAACACAACACGTGTTGCTGGCCTTCTTATGTTTTAATTATCACCCCCTTGAAATTTTGTGTGTAAAGTGAGACCCTGGGTTTCTAAGAACCGTAGCCCCCCGGACAAACCCGCAAGTGCTCAGTCTCACGCACACAAAGACAGACAAGACTGATAGCGAACTCTTGTGCATCAAAAGGACCACCCCAACAGACGCCGGTTAGCATCTGATGATGGTTGCACGCCCGAGTTTTTGTCTCTACACGCACAAACAGCACTCACACTCTTCTATTACAACTATTACAAGTCGGGGACATGGGCTGGCTAGACAAACTGGGCTGGCTTTAATGGGCTTTTTCAACTGGGCTTGTTTTACTGGGTCTCTCGATGGGAAATTGCGTACCTAACAATTCCCCCCCCCCCTCTGTCGTACTTTCGTTGCAGACTGGCCACTGCTATCATACCTCCAGTCGCGCCCAGACACAGAACATGCAGGTTTTAGGTACTGGTTCTTTTCCTCCTCATTTCGCCGCCAATTGGGCCGTCTCCGGTTACGGAATCGGTGTTTTGGGTATATGTTGCGCGACTCACAGTTCGATAGCTCTCCTTCTGTAGTCCAGTCCCAGAACTCAACTCACATCCTCCCCAAGACCTATCAACCCAACCCACACAGGCCCCACACATGGGCATGTACCCCAGTTAATTTTTTTTTTTTTTTTTTTTTTAAAGTCCGAAGGCCACGACCTACTTTCATTTATAAAGGGATTCTCAAAAAAATATTTGTACTCTCAGAAGCTTCCCCTGCCTCCGAAATGCCCAGATCCGAAGTTTGACGCGCTCCCTTCTGTCTGTTGGGAGTGGCGATCACGCATAACCCTCATGCAGCGCACACCATAACTAGAATTGGGTTGGGCGCTCACTGCTTCCCGCCAACCAACGGTCTTTCGGATGTCCGCCATATTGCGTCAACAACATGACCCCCTCTTGAAAGCAACAACATGAACCCCACTGGAAAGGCTTAAATAGCCTTGTCGACATCGCTATTTTTCATTCATAACACTGCATTTAGCACTGCTAACATGTCTGGTAGAGGTAAAGGCGACATGAGATTCGGCAAAGGAGGCGCTAAGCGTTCTGTTCAGCGTTTCCCTTAATTTCTGAGAACCATAGCCTTTCGGACAATCCCTCACGTGTTCAGTCTCTCCAGCCCTGTACACGTTTCTTTTAAGGCTCTCAGTTTCTGACAGAGAGAGAGAGAGAGAGAGAGAGAGAGAGAGAGAGAGAGAGAGAGAGAGAGAGAGAGAGAGAGAGAGAGAGTCCTCCTGACCTACCCACAAGTGCACAGTCTGACGCAAAGATAGACAAGACACAGCGGTCTCTTGTGCATTCAGGAAGATTGTTGAACTGATTGATGCCCATAAATAGGTTGTCAACAGTGTCCACCTCAACTGACACGCATACCACTGAACTAGTTTTCAATGAAGGAGTGTTCCTTCTCTATTACTCAATGTCAATTGATGTGGACAATGTTGACCACCGATTTATTGGCATCCTCACTATGCTTTCAAATTATTGCGCGGACCTCAGAGAGAAGTGTCCAAGTAGTCGTTCAGACCCTTTTCCCCTCCTCGGGTATATATAAACAACAAAGCGGCACCAGTCATCGACTACGCCCATACCACGTTGAAAATACCGGTCTTCGTCCTATCACCAAAGTGAGGCAACTAGCATTGTAGCCCTCCGAACAAATCTACAGGTGATTAGTCTCCCAGTGAAACCGGCCACCACAACACAACACGTGTTGCTGGCCTTCTTATGTTTTAATTATCACCCCCTTGAAATTTTGTGTGTAAAGTGAGACCCTGGGTTTCTAAGAACCGTAGCCCCCCGGACAAACCCGCAAGTGCTCAGTCTCACGCACACAAAGACAGACAAGACTGATAGCGAACTCTTGTGCATCAAGAGGACCACCCCAACAGACGCCGGTTAGCATCTGATGATGGTTGCACGCCCGAGTTTTTGTCTCTACACGCACAAACAGCACTCACACTCTTCTATTACAACTATTTCAAGTCGGGGACATGGGCTGGCTAGACAAACTGGGCTGGCTTTAATGGGCTTTTTCAACTGGGCTTGTTTTACTGGGTCTCTCGATGGGAAATTGCGTACCTAACAATTCCCCCCCCCCCCCTCTGTCGTACTTTCGTTGCAGACTGGCCACTGCTATCATACCTCCAGTCGCGCCCAGACACAGAACATGCAGGTTTTAGGTACTGGTTCTTTTCCTCCTCATTTCGCCGCCAATTGGGCCGTCTCCGGTTACGGAATCGGTGTTTTGGGTATATGTTGCGCGACTCACAGTTCGATAGCTCTCCTTCTGTAGTCCAGTCCCAGAACTCAACTCACATCCTCCCCAAGACCTATCAACCCAACCCACACAGGCCCCACACATGGGCATGTACCCCAGTTAATTTTTTTTTTTTTTTTTTTTTTTAAAGTCCGAAGGCCACGACCTACTTTCATTTATAAAGGGATTCTCAAAAAAATATTTGTACTCTCAGAAGCTTCCCCTGCCTCCGAAATGCCCAGATCCGAAGTTTGACGCGCTCCCTTCTGTCTGTTGGGAGTGGCGATCACGCATAACCCTCATGCAGCGCACACCATAACTAGAATTGGGTTTGGCGCTCACTGCTTCCCGCCAACCAACGGTCTTTCGGATGTCCGCCATATTGCGTCAACAACATGACCCCCTCTTGAAAGCAACAACATGAACCCCACTGGAAAGGCTTAAATAGCCTTGTCGACATCGCTATTTTTCATTCATAACACTGCATTTAGCACTGCTAACATGTCTGGTAGAGGTAAACGCGACATGAGATTCGGCAAAGGAGGCGCTAAGCGTTCTGTTCAGCGTTTCCCTTAATTTCTGAGAACCATAGCCTTTCGGACAATCCCTCACGTGTTCAGTCTCTCCAGCCCTGTACACGTTTCTTTTAAGGCTCTCAGTTTCTGAGAGAGAGAGAGAGAGAGAGAGAGAGAGAGAGAGAGAGAGAGAGAGAGAGAGAGAGAGAGTCCTCCTGACCTACCCACAAGTGCACAGTCTGACGCAAAGATAGACAAGACACAGCGGTCTCTTGTGCATTCAGGAAGATTGTTGAACTGATTGATGCCCATAAATAGGTTGTCAACAGTGTCCACCTCAACTGACACGCATACCACTGAACTAGTTTTCAATGAAGGAGTGTTCCTTCTCTATTACTCAATGTCAATTGATGTGGACAATGTTGACCACCGATTTATTGGCATCCTCACTATGCTTTCAAATTATTGCGCGGACCTCAGAGAGAAGTGTCCAAGTAGTCGTTCAGACCCTTTTCCCCTCCTCGGGTATATATAAACAACAAAGCGGCACCAGTCATCGACTACGCCCATACCACGTTGAAAATACCGGTCTTCGTCCTATCACCAAAGTGAGGCAACTAGCATTGTAGCCCTCCGAACAAATCTACAGGTGATTAGTCTCCCAGTGAAACCGGCCACCACAACACAACACGTGTTGCTGGCCTTCTTATGTTTTAATTATCACCCCCTTGAAATTTTGTGTGTAAAGTGAGACCCTGGGTTTCTAAGAACCGTAGCCCCCCGGACAAACCCGCAAGTGCTCAGTCTCACGCACACAAAGACAGACAAGACTGATAGCGAACTCTTGTGCATCAAAAGGACCACCCCAACAGACGCCGGTTAGCATCTGATGATGGTTGCACGCCCGAGTTTTTGTCTCTACACGCACAAACAGCACTCACACTCTTCTATTACAACTATTACAAGTCGGGGACATGGGCTGGCTAGACAAACTGGGCTGGCTTTAATGGGCTTTTTCAACTGGGCTTGTTTTACTGGGTCTCTCGATGGGAAATTGCGTACCTAACAATTCCCCCCCCCCCCCTCTGTCGTACTTTCGTTGCAGACTGGCCACTGCTATCATACCTCCAGTCGCGCCCAGACACAGAACATGCAGGTTTTAGGTACTGGTTCTTTTCCTCCTCATTTCGCCGCCAATTGGGCCGTCTCCGGTTACGGAATCGGTGTTTTGGGTATATGTTGCGCGACTCACAGTTCGATAGCTCTCCTTCTGTAGTCCAGTCCCAGAACTCAACTCACATCCTCCCCAAGACCTATCAACCCAACCCACACAGGCCCCACACATGGGCATGTACCCCAGTTAATTTTTTTTTTTTTTTTTTTTTTAAAGTCCGAAGGCCACGACCTACTTTCATTTATAAAGGGATTCTCAAAAAAATATTTGTACTCTCAGAAGCTTCCCCTGCCTCCGAAATGCCCAGATCCGAAGTTTGACGCGCTCCCTTCTGTCTGTTGGGAGTGGCGATCACGCATAACCCTCATGCAGCGCACACCATAACTAGAATTGGGTTGGGCGCTCACTGCTTCCCGCCAACCAACGGTCTTTCGGATGTCCGCCATATTGCGTCAACAACATGACCCCCTCTTGAAAGCAACAACATGAACCCCACTGGAAAGGCTTAAATAGCCTTGTCGACATCGCTATTTTTCATTCATAACACTGCATTTAGCACTGCTAACATGTCTGGTAGAGGTAAAGGCGACATGAGATTCGGCAAAGGAGGCGCTAAGCGTTCTGTTCAGCGTTTCCCTTAATTTCTGAGAACCATAGCCTTTCGGACAATCCCTCACGTGTTCAGTCTCTCCAGCCCTGTACACGTTTCTTTTAAGGCTCTCAGTTTCTGAGAGAGAGAGAGAGAGAGAGAGAGAGAGAGAGAGAGAGAGAGAGAGAGAGAGAGAGAGAGAGAGAGAGAGTCCTCCTGACCTACCCACAAGTGCACAGTCTGACGCAAAGATAGACAAGACACAGCGGTCTCTTGTGCATTCAGGAAGATTGTTGAACTGATTGATGCCCATAAATAGGTTGTCAACAGTGTCCACCTCAACTGACACGCATACCACTGAACTAGTTTTCAATGAAGGAGTGTTCCTTCTCTATTACTCAATGTCAATTGATGTGGACAATGTTGACCACCGATTTATTGGCATCCTCACTATGCTTTCAAATTATTGCGCGGACCTCAGAGAGAAGTGTCCAAGTAGTCGTTCAGACCCTTTTCCCCTCCTCGGGTATATATAAACAACAAAGCGGCACCAGTCATCGACTACGCCCATACCACGTTGAAAATACCGGTCTTCGTCCTATCACCAAAGTGAGGCAACTAGCATTGTAGCCCTCCGAACAAATCTACAGGTGATTAGTCTCCCAGTGAAACCGGCCACCACAACACAACACGTGTTGCTGGCCTTCTTATGTTTTAATTATCACCCCCTTGAAATTTTGTGTGTAAAGTGAGACCCTGGGTTTCTAAGAACCGTAGCCCCCCGGACAAACCCGCAAGTGCTCAGTCTCACGCACACAAAGACAGACAAGACTGATAGCGAACTCTTGTGCATCAAAAGGACCACCCCAACAGACGCCGGTTAGCATCTGATGATGGTTGCACGCCCGAGTTTTTGTCTCTACACGCACAAACAGCACTCACACTCTTCTATTACAACTATTACAAGTCGGGGACATGGGCTGGCTAGACAAACTGGGCTGGCTTTAATGGGCTTTTTCAACTGGGCTTGTTTTACTGGGTCTCTCGATGGGAAATTGCGTACCTAACAATTCCCCCCCCCCCCTCTGTCGTACTTTCGTTGCAGACTGGCCACTGCTATCATACCTCCAGTCGCGCCCAGACACAGAAAATGCAGGTTTTAGGTACCGGTTCTTTTCCTCCTCATTTCGCCGCCAATTGGGCCGTCTCCGGTTACGGAATCGTTGTTTTGGGTATATGTTGCGCGACTCAAAGTTCGATAGCTCTCCTTCTGTAGTCCAGTCCCAGAACTCAACTCATACCCTCCCCAAGACCTATCAACCCAACCCACACAGGCCCCACACATGGGCATGTACCCCAGTTAATTTTTTTTTTTTTTTTTTTTTTTTTTTTTTTTTTGTTTAAGTCCGAAGGCCACGACCTACTTTCATTTATAAAGGGATTCTCAAAAAAATATTTGTACTCTCAGAAGCTTCCCCTGCCTCCGAAATGCCCAGATCCGAAGTTTGACGCGCTCCCTTCTGTCAGTTGGGAGTGGCGATCACGCATAACCCTCATGCAGCGCACACCATAACTAGAATTGGGTTGGGCGCTCCCTGCTTCCCGCCAACCAACGGTCTTTCGGATGTCCGACATATTGCGTCAACAACATGACCCCCTCTTGAAAGCACCAACATGAACCCCACTGGAAAGGCTTAAATAGCCTTGTCGACATCGCTATTTTTCATTCATAACACTGCATTTAGCACTGCTAACATGTCTGGTAGAGGTAAAGGCGACATGAGACTCGGCAAAGGAGGCGCTAAGCGTTCTGTTCAGCGTTTCCCTTAATTTCTGAGAACCATAGCCTTTCGGACAATCCCTCACGTGTTCAGTCTCTCCAGCCCTGTACACGTTTCTTTTAAGGCTCTCAGTTTTTGAGAGAGAGAGAGAGAGAGAGAGAGAGAGAGAGAGAGAGAGAGAGAGAGAGAGAGAGAGAGAGAGAGAGTCCTCCTGACCTACCCACAAGTGCACAGTCTGACGCAAAGATAGACAAGACACAGCGGTCTCTTGTGCATTCAGGAAGATTGTTGAACTGATTGATGCCCATAAATAGGTTGTCAACAGTGTCCACCTCAACTGACACGCATACCACTGAACTAGTTTTCAATGAAGGAGTGTTCCTTCTCTATTACTCAATGTCAATTGATGTGGACAATGTTGACCACCGATTTATTGGCATCCTCACTATGCTTTCAAATTATTGCGCGGACCTCAGAGAGAAGTGTCCAAGTAGTCGTTCAGACCCTTTTCCCCTCCTCGGGTATATATAAACAACAAAGCGGCACCAGTCATCGACTACGGCCATACCACGTTGAAAATACCGGTCTTCGTCCTATCACCAAAGTGAGGCAACTAGCATTGTAGCCCTCCGAACAAATCTACAGGTGATTAGTCTCCCAGTGAAACCGGCCACAACAACACAACACGTGTTGCTGGCCTTCTTATGTTTTAATTATCACCCCCTTGAAATTTTGTGTGTAAAGTGAGACCCTGGGTTTCTAAGAACCGTAGCCCCCCGGACAAACCCGCAAGTGCTCAGTCTCACGCACACAAAGACAGACAAGACTGATAGCGAACTCTTGTGCATCAAAAGGACCACCCCAACAGACGCCGGTTAGCATCTGATGATGGTTGCACGCCCGAGTTTTTGTCTCTACACGCACAAACAGAACTCACACTCTTCTATTACAACTATTACAAGTCGGGGACATGGGCTGGCTAGACAAACTGGGCTGGCTTTAATGGGCTTTTTCAACTGGGCTTGTTTTACTGGGTCTCTCGATGGGAAATTGCGTACCTAACAATTCCCCCCCCCCTGTCGTACTTTCGTTGCAGACTGGCCACTGCTATCATACCTCCAGTCGCGCCCAGACACAGAAAATGCAGGTTTTAGGTACCGGTTCTTTACCTCCTCATTTCGCCGCCAATTGGGCCGTCTCCGGTTACGGAATCGGTGTTTTGGGTATATGTTGCGCGACTCACAGTTCGATAGCTCTCCTTCTGTAGTCCAGTCCCAGAACTCAACTCATACCCTCCCCAAGACCTATCAACCCAACCCACACAGGCCCCACACATGGGCATGTACCCCAGTTAATTTTTTTTTTCTTTTTTTTTTTCTTTTTTTTTTTTTTTAAAGTCCGAAGGCCACGACCTACTTTCATTTATAAAGGGATTCTCAAAAAAATATGTGTACTCTCAGAAGCTTCCCCTGCCTCCGAAATGCCCAGATCCGAAGTTTGACGCGCTCCCTTCTGTCTGTTGGGAGTGGCGATCACGCATAACCCTCATGCAGCGCACACCATAACTAGAATTGGGTTGGGCGCTCACTGCTTCCCGCCAACCAACGGTCTTTCGGATGTCCGCCATATTGCGTCAACAACATGACCCCCTCTTGAAAGCACCAACATGAACCCCACTGGAAAGGCTTAAATAGCCTTGTCGACATCGCTATTTTTCATTCATAACACTGCATTTAGCACTGCTAACATGTCTGGTAGAGGTAAAGGCGACATGAGACTCGGCAAAGGAGGCGCTAAGCGTTCTGTTCAGCGTTTCCCTTAATTTCTGAGAACCATAGCCTTTCGGACAATCCCTCACGTGTTCAGTCTCTCCAGCCCTGTACACGTTTCTTTTAAGGCTCTCAGTTTTTGAGAGAGAGAGAGAGAGAGAGAGAGAGAGAGAGAGAGAGAGAGAGAGAGAGAGAGAGAGAGAGAGAGAGAGAGAGAGAGTCCTCCTGACCTACCCACAAGTGCACAGTCTGACGCAAAGATAGACAAGACACAGCGGTCTCTTGTGCATTCAGGAAGATTGTTGAACTGATTGATGCCCATAAATAGGTTGTCAACAGTGTCCACCTCAACTGACACGCATACCACTGAACTAGTTTTCAATGAAGGAGTGTTCCTTCTCTATTACTCAATGTCAATTGATGTGGACAATGTTGACCACCGATTTATTGGCATCCTCACTATGCTTTCAAATTATTGCGCGGACCTCAGAGAGAAGTGTCCAAGTAGTCGTTCAGACCCTTTTCCCCTCCTCGGGTATATATAAACAACAAAGCGGCACCAGTCATCGACTACGGCCATACCACGTTGAAAATACCGGTCTTCGTCCTATCACCAAAGTGAGGCAACTAGCATTGTAGCCCTCCGAACAAATCTACAGGTGATTAGTCTCCCAGTGAAACCGGCCACAACAACACAACACGTGTTGCTGGCCTTCTTATGTTTTAATTATCACCCCCTTGAAATTTTGTGTGTAAAGTGAGACCCTGGGTTTCTAAGAACCGTAGCCCCCCGGACAAACCCGCAAGTGCTCAGTCTCACGCACACAAAGACAGACAAGACTGATAGCGAACTCTTGTGCATCAAAAGGACCACCCCAACAGACGCCGGTTAGCATCTGATGATGGTTGCACGCCCGAGTTTTTGTCTCTACACGCACAAACAGAACTCACACTCTTCTATTACAACTATTACAAGTCGGGGACATGGGCTGGCTAGACAAACTGGGCTGGCTTTAATGGGCTTTTTCAACTGGGCTTGTTTTACTGGGTCTCTCGATGGGAAATTGTGTACCTAACAATTCCCCCCCCCCTGTCGTACTTTCGTTGCAGACTGGCCACTGCTATCATACCTCCAGTCGCGCCCAGACACAGAAAATGCAGGTTTTAGGTACCGGTTCTTTTCCTCCTCATTTCGCCGCCAATTGGGCCGTCTCCGGTTACGGAATCGGTGTTTTGGGTATATGTTGCGCGACTCACAGTTCGATAGCTCTCCTTCTGTAGTCCAGTCCCAGAACTCAACTCATACCCTCCCCAAGACCTATCAACCCAACCCACACAGGCCCCACACATGGGCATGTACCCCAGTTAATTTTTTTTTTTTTTTTTTTTTTTTTTAAGTCCGAAGGCCACGACCTACTTTCATTTATAAAGGGATTCTCAAAAAAAAATATTTGTACTCTCAGAAGCTTCCCCTGCCTCCGAAATGCCCAGATCCGAAGTTTGACGCGCTCCCTTCTGTCTGTTGGGAGTGGCGATCACGCATAACCCTCATGCAGCGCACACCATAACTAGAATTGGGTTGGGCGCTCACTGCTTCCCGCCAACCAACGGTCTTTCGGATGTCCGCCATATTGCGTCAACAACATGACCCCCTCTTGAAAGCACCAACATGAACCCCACTGGAAAGGCTTAAATAGCCTTGTCGACATCGCTATTTTTCATTCATAACACTGCATTTAGCACTGCTAACATGTCTGGTAGAGGTAAAGGCGACATGAGACTCGGCAAAGGAGGCGCTAAGCGTTCTGTTCAGCGTTTCCCTTAATTTCTGAGAACCATAGCCTTTCGGACAATCCCTCACGTGTTCAGTCTCTCCAGCCCTGTACACGTTTCTTTTAAGGCTCTCAGTTTTTGAGAGAGAGAGAGAGAGAGAGAGAGAGAGAGAGAGAGTCCTCCTGACCTACCCACAAGTGCACAGTCTGACGCAAAGATAGACAAGACACAGCGGTCTCTTGTGCATTCAGGAAGATTGTTGAACTGATTGATGCCCATAAATAGGTTGTCAACAGTGTCCACCTCAACTGACACGCATACCACTGAACTAGTTTTCAATGAAGGAGTGTTCCTTCTCTATTACTCAATGTCAATTGATGTGGACAATGTTGACCACCGATTTATTAGCATCCTCACTATGCTTTCAAATTATTGCGCGGACCTCAGAGAGAAGTGTCCAAGTAGTCGTTCAGACCCTTTTCCCCTCCTCGGGTATATATAAACAACAAAGCGGCACCAGTCATCGACTACGGCCATACCACGTTGAAAATACCGGTCTTCGTCCTATCACCAAAGTGAGGCAACTAGCATTGTAGCCCTCCGAACAAATCTACAGGTGATTAGTCTCCCAGTGAAACCGACCACAACAACACAACACGTGTTGCTGGCCTTCTTATGTTTTAATTATCACCCCCTTGAAATTTTGTGTGTAAAGTGAGACCCTGGGTTTCTAAGAACCGTAGCCCCCCGGACAAACCCGCAAGTGCTCGTCTCACGCACACAAAGACAGACAAGACTGATAGCGAACTCTTGTGCATCAAGAGGACCACCCCAACAGACGCCGGTTAGCATCTGATGATGGTTGCACGCCCGAGTTTTTGTCTCTACACGCACAAACAGCACTCACACTCTTCTATTACAACTATTACAAGTCGGGGACATGGGCTGGCTAGACAAACTGGGCTGGCTTTAATGGGCTTTTTCAACTGGGCTTGTTTTACTGGGTCTCTCGATGGGAAATTGCGTATCTAACAATTCCCCCCCCCCTGTCGTACTTTCGTTGCAGTCTGGCCACTGCTATCATACCTCCAGTCGCGCCCAGACACAGAAAATGCAGGTTTTAGGTACCGGTTCTTTTCCTCCTCATTTCGCCGCCAATTGGGCCGTCTCCGGTTACGGAATCGGTGTTTTGGGTATATGTTGCGCGACTCACAGTTCGATAGCTCTCCTTCTGTAGTCCAGTCCCAGAACTCAACTCATACCCTCCCCAAGACCTATCAACCCAACCCACACAGGCCCCACACATGGGCATGTACCCCAGTTAATTTTTTTTTTTTCTTTTTTTTCTTTTTTTTTTTTTTTAAAGTCCGAAGGCCACGACCTACTTTCATTTATAAAGGGATTCTCAAAAAAATATTTGTACTCTCAGAAGCTTCCCCTGCCTCCGAAATGCCCAGATCCGAAGTTTGACGCGCTCCCTTCTGTCTGTTGGGAGTGGCGATCACGCATAACCCTCATGCAGCGCACACCATAACTAGAATTGGGTTGGGCGCTCACTGCTTCCCGCCAACCAACGGTCTTTCGGATGTCCGCCATATTGCGTCAACAACATGACCCCCTCTTGAAAGCACCAACATGAACCCCACTGGAAAGGCTTAAATAGCCTTGTCGACATCGCTATTTTTCATTCATAACACTGCATTTAGCACTGCTAACATGTCTGGTAGAGGTAAAGGCGACATGAGACTCGGCAAAGGAGGCGCTAAGCGTTCTGTTCAGCGTTTCCCTTAATTTCTGAGAACCATAGCCTTTCGGACAATCCCTCACGTGTTCAGTCTCTCCAGCCCTGTACACGTTTCTTTTAAGGCTCTCAGTTTTTGAGAGAGAGAGAGAGAGAGAGAGAGAGAGAGAGAGAGTCCTCCTGACCTACCCACAAGTGCACAGTCTGACGCAAAGATAGACAAGACACAGCGGTCTCTTGTGCATTCAGGAAGATTGTTGAACTGATTGATGCCCATAAATAGGTTGTCAACAGTGTCCACCTCAACTGACACGCATACCACTGAACTAGTTTTCAATGAAGGAGTGTTCCTTCTCTATTACTCAATGTCAATTGATGTGGACAATGTTGACCACCGATTTATTGGCATCCTCACTATGCTTTCAAATTATTGCGCGGACCTCAGAGAGAAGTGTCCAAGTAGTCGTTCAGACCCTTTTCCCCTCCTCGGGTATATATAAACAACAAAGCGGCACCAGTCATCGACTACGGCCATACCACGTTGAAAATACCGGTCTTCGTCCTATCACCAAAGTGAGGCAACTAGCATTGTAGCCCTCCGAACAAATCTACAGGTGATTAGTCTCCCAGTGAAACCGGCCACAACAACACAACACGTGTTGCTGGCCTTCTTATGTTTTAATTATCACCCCCTTGAAATTTTGTGTGTAAAGTGAGACCCTGGGTTTCTAAGAACCGTAGCCCCCCGGACAAACCCGCAAGTGCTCAGTCTCACGCACACAAAGACAGACAAGACTGATAGCGAACTCTTGTGCATCAAAAGGACCACCCCAACAGTCGCCGGTTAGCATCTGATGATGGTTGCACGCCCGAGTTTTTGTCTCTACACGCACAAACAGAACTCACACTCTTCTATTACAACTATTACAAGTCGGGGACATGGGCTGGCTAGACAAACTGGGCTGGCTTTAATGGGCTTTTTCAACTGGGCTTGTTTTACTGGGTCTCTCGATGGGAAATTGCGTACCTAACAATCCCCCCCCCCCCTGTCGTACTTTCGTTGCAGACTGGCCACTGCTATCATACCTCCAGTCGCGCCCAGACACAGAAAATGCAGGTTTTAGGTACCGGTTCTTTTCCTCCTCATTTCGCCGCCAATTGGGCCGTCTCCGGTTACGGAATCGGTGTTTTGGGTATATGTTGCGCGACTCACAGTTCGATAGCTCTCCTTCTGTAGTCCAGTCCCAGAACTCAACTCATACCCTCCCCAAGACCTATCAACCCAACCCACACAGGCCCCACACATGGGCATGTACCCCAGTTAATTTTTTTTTTTTTTTAAAGTCCGAAGGCCACGACCTACTTTCATTTATAAAGGGATTCTCAAAAAAATATTTGTACTCTCAGAAGCTTCCCCTGCCTCCGAAATGCCCAGATCCGAAGTTTGACGCGCTCCCTTCTGTCTGTTGGGAGTGGCGATCACGCATAACCCTCATGCAGCGCACACCATAACTAGAATTGGGTTGGGCGCTCACTGCTTCCCGCCAACCAACGGTCTTTCGGATGTCCGCCATATTGCGTCAACAACATGACCCCCTCTTGAAAGCACCAACATGAACCCCACTGGAAAGGCTTAAATAGCCTTGTCGACATCGCTATTTTTCATTCATAACACTGCATTTAGCACTGCTAACATGTCTGGTAGAGGTAAAGGCGACATGAGACTCGGCAAAGGAGGCGCTAAGCGTTCTGTTCAGCGTTTCCCTTAATTTCTGAGAACCATAGCCTTTCGGACAATCCCTCACGTGTTCAGTCTCTCCAGCCCTGTACACGTTTCTTTTAAGGCTCTCAGTTTTTGAGAGAGAGAGAGAGAGAGAGAGAGAGAGAGAGAGAGAGAGAGTCCTCCTGACCTACCCACAAGTGCACAGTCTGACGCAAAGATAGACAAGACACAGCGGTCTCTTGTGCATTCAGGAAGATTGTTGAACTGATTGATGCCCATAAATAGGTTGTCAACAGTGTCCACCTCAACTGACACGCATACCACTGAACTAGTTTTCAATGAAGGAGTGTTCCTTCTCTATTACTCATTGTCAATTGATGTGGACAATGTTGACCACCGATTTATTGGCATCCTCACTATGCTTTCAAATTATTGCGCGGACCTCAGAGAGAAGTGTCCAAGTAGTCGTTCAGACCCTTTTCCCCTCCTCGGGTATATATAAACAACAAAGCGGCACCAGTCATCGACTACGGCCATACCACGTTGAAAATACCGGTCTTCGTCCTATCACCAAAGTGAGGCAACTAGCATTGTAGCCCTCCGAACAAATCTACAGGTGATTAGTCTCCCAGTGAAACCGGCCACAACAACACAACACGTGTTGCTAGCCTTCTTATGTTTTAATTATCACCCCCTTGAAATTTTGTGTGTAAAGTGAGACCCTGGGTTTCTAAGAACCGTAGCCCCCCGGACAAACCCGCAAGTGCTCAGTCTCACGCACACAAAGACAGACAAGACTGATAGCGAACTCTTGTGCATCAAAAGGACCACCCCAACAGACGCCGGTTAGCATCTGATGATGGTTGCACGCCCGAGTTTTTGTCTCTACACGCACAAACAGAACTCACACTCTTCTATTACAACTATTACAAGTCGGGGACATGGGCTGGCTAGACAAACTGGGCTGGCTTTAATGGGCTTTTTCAACTGGGCTTGTTTTACTGGGTCTCTCGATGGGAAATTGCGTACCTAACAATTCCCCCCCTGTCGTACTTTCGTTGCAGACTGGCCACTGCTATCATACCTCCAGTCGCGCCCAGACACAGAAAATGCAGGTTTTAGGTACCGGTTCTTTTCCTCCTCATTTCGCCGCCAATTGGGCCGTCTCCGGTTACGGAATTGGTGTTTTGGGTATATGTTGCGCGACTCACAGTTCGATAGCTCTCCTTCTGTAGTCCAGTCCCAGAACTCAACTCATACCCTCCCCAAGACCTATCAACCCAACCCACACAGGCCCCACACATGGGCATGTACCCCAGTTAATTTTTTTTTTTTTTTTTTTTTCATTTTTTTAAGTCCGAAGGCCACGACCTACTTTCATTTATAAAGGGATT
Organism: Cepaea hortensis; assembly: GCA_963921405.1. Classification (NCBI taxonomy): domain Eukaryota; kingdom Metazoa; phylum Mollusca; class Gastropoda; order Stylommatophora; family Helicidae; genus Cepaea; species Cepaea hortensis. The sequence continues at coordinate 17,199,917 of OY992883.1, forward strand.
CTCAAAAAAATATTTGTACTCTCAGAAGCTTCCCCTGCCTCCGAAATGCCCAGATCCGAAGTTTGACGCGCTCCCTTCTGTCTGTTGGGAGTGGCGATCACGCATAACCCTCATGCAGCGCACACCATAACTAGAATTGGGTTGGGCGCTCACTGCTTCCCGCCAACCAACGGTCTTTCGGATGTCCGCCATATTGCGTCAACAACATGACCCCCTCTTGAAAGCACCAACATGAACCCCACTGGAAAGGCTTAAATAGCCTTGTCGACATCGCTATTTTTCATTCATAACACTGCATTTAGCACTGCTAACATGTCTGGTAGAGGTAAAGGCGACATGAGACTCGGCAAAGGAGGCGCTAAGCGTTCTGTTCAGCGTTTCCCTTAATTTCTGAGAACCATAGCCTTTCGGACAATCCCTCACGTGTTCAGTCTCTCCAGCCCTGTACACGTTTCTTTTAAGGCTCTCAGTTTTTGAGAGAGAGAGAGAGAGAGAGAGAGAGAGAGAGAGAGAGAGAGAGAGAGAGTCCTCCTGACCTACCCACAAGTGCACAGTCTGACGCAAAGATAGACAAGACACAGCGGTCTCTTGTGCATTCAGGAAGATTGTTGAACTGATTGATGCCCATAAATAGGTTGTCAACAGTGTCCACCTCAACTGACACGCATACCACTGAACTAGTTTTCAATGAAGGAGTGTTCCTTCTCTATTACTCAATGTCAATTGATGTGGACAATGTTGACCACCGATTTATTGGCATCCTCACTATGCTTTCAAATTATTGCGCGGACCTCAGAGAGAAGTGTCCAAGTAGTCGTTCAGACCCTTTTCCCCTCCTCGGGCATATATAAACAACAAAGCGGCACCAGTCATCGACTACGGCCATACCACGTTGAAAATACCGGTCTTCGTCCTATCACCAAAGTGAGGCAACTAGCATTGTAGCCCTCCGAACAAATCTACAGGTGATTAGTCTCCCAGTGAAACCGGCCACAACAACACAACACGTGTTGCTGGCCTTCTTATGTTTTAATTATCACCCCCTTGAAATTTTGTGTGTAAAGTGAGACCCTGGGTTTCTAAGAACCGTAGCCCCCCGGACAAACCCGCAAGTGCTCAGTCTCACGCACACAAAGACAGACAAGACTGATAGCGAACTCTTGTGCATCAAAAGGACCACCCCAACAGACGCCGGTTAGCATCTGATGATGGTTGCACGCCCGAGTTTTTGTCTCTACACGCACAAACAGAACTCACACTCTTCTATTACAACTATTACAAGTCGGGGACATGGGCTGGCTAGACAAACTGGGCTGGCTTTAATTGGCTTTTTCAACTGGGCTTGTTTTACTGGGTCTCTCGATGGGAAATTGCGTACCTAACAATCCCCCCCCCCCCTGTCGTACTTTCGTTGCAGACTGGCCACTGCTATCATACCTCCAGTCGCGCCCAGACACAGAAAATGCAGGTTTTAGGTACCGGTTCTTTACCTCCTCATTTCGCCGCCAATTGGGCCGTCTCCGGTTACGGAATCGGTGTTTTGGGTATATGTTGCGCGACTCACAGTTCGATAGCTCTCCTTCTGTAGTCCAGTCCCAGAACTCAACTCATACCCTCCCCAAGACCTATCAACCCAACCCACACAGGTCCCACACATGGGCATGTACCCCAGTTAATTTTTTTTTTTTCTTTTTTTTTTTTTTTTTTTTTTTTTTAAAGTCCGAAGGCCACGACCTACTTTCATTTATAAAGGGATTCTCAAAAAAATATTTGTACTCTCAGAAGCTTCCCCTGCCTCCGAAATGCCCAGATCCGAAGTTTGACGCGCTCCCTTCTGTCTGTTGGGAGTGGCGATCACGCATAACCCTCATGCAGCGCACACCATAACTAGAATTGGGTTGGGCGCTCACTGCTTCCCGCCAACCAACGGTCTTTCGGATGTCCGCCATATTGCGTCAACAACATGACCCCCTCTTGAAAGCACCAACATGAACCCCACTGGAAAGGCTTAAATAGCCTTGTCGACATCGCTATTTTTCATTCATAACACTGCATTTAGCACTGCTAACATGTCTGGTAGAGGTAAAGGCGACATGAGACTCGGCAAAGGAGGCGCTAAGCGTTCTGTTCAGCGTTTCCCTTAATTTCTGAGAACCATAGCCTTTCGGACAATCCCTCACGTGTTCAGTCTCTCCAGCCCTGTACACGTTTCTTTTAAGGCTCTCAGTTTTTGAGAGAGAGAGAGAGAGAGAGAGAGAGAGAGAGAGAGAGTCCTCCTGACCTACCCACAAGTGCACAGTCTGACGCAAAGATAGACAAGACACAGCGGTCTCTTGTGCATTCAGGAAGATTGTTGAACTGATTGATGCCCATAAATAGGTTGTCAACAGTGTCCACCTCAACTGACACGCATACCACTGAACTAGTTTTCAATGAAGGAGTGTTCCTTCTCTATTACTCAATGTCAATTGATGTGGACAATGTTGACCACCGATTTATTGGCATCCTCACTATGCTTTCAAATTATTGCGCGGACCTCAGAGAGAAGTGTCCAAGTAGTCGTTCAGACCCTTTTCCCCTCCTCGGGCATATATAAACAACAAAGCGGCACCAGTCATCGACTACGGCCATACCACGTTGAAAATACCGGTCTTCGTCCTATCACCAAAGTGAGGCAACTAGCATTGTAGCCCTCCGAACAAATCTACAGGTGATTAGTCTCCCAGTGAAACCGGCCACAACAACACAACACGTGTTGCTGGCCTTCTTATGTTTTAATTATCACCCCCTTGAAATTTTGTGTGTAAAGTGAGACCCTGGGTTTCTAAGAACCGTAGCCCCCCGGACAAACCCGCAAGTGCTCAGTCTCACGCACACAAAGACAGACAAGACTGATAGCGAACTCTTGTGCATCAAAAGGACCACCCCAACAGACGCCGGTTAGCATCTGATGATGGTTGCACGCCCGAGTTTTTGTCTCTACACGCACAAACAGAACTCACACTCTTCTATTACAACTATTACAAGTCGGGGACATGGGCTGGCTAGACAAACTGGGCTGGCTTTAATTGGCTTTTTCAACTGGGCTTGTTTTACTGGGTCTCTCGATGGGAAATTGCGTACCTAACAATCCCCCCCCCCTGTCGTACTTTCGTTGCAGACTGGCCACTGCTATCATACCTCCAGTCGCGCCCAGACACAGAAAATGCAGGTTTTAGGTACCGGTTCTTTACCTCCTCATTTCGCCGCCAATTGGGCCGTCTCCGGTTACGGAATCGGTGTTTTGGGTATATGTTGCGCGACTCACAGTTCGATAGCTCTCCTTCTGTAGTCCAGTCCCAGAACTCAACTCATACCCTCCCCAAGACCTATCAACCCAACCCACACAGGTCCCACACATGGGCATGTACCCCAGTTAATTTTTTTTTTTTCTTTTTTTTTTTTTTTTTTTTTTTTTAAAGTCCGAAGGCCACGACCTACTTTCATTTATAAAGGGATTCTCAAAAAAATATTTGTACTCTCAGAAGCTTCCCCTGCCTCCGAAATGCCCAGATCCGAAGTTTGACGCGCTCCCTTCTGTCTGTTGGGAGTGGCGATCACGCATAACCCTCATGCAGCGCACACCATAACTAGAATTGGGTTGGGCGCTCACTGCTTCCCGCCAACCAACGGTCTTTCGGATGTCCGCCATATTGCGTCAACAACATGACCCCCTCTTGAAAGCACCAACATGAACCCCACTGGAAAGGCTTAAATAGCCTTGTCGACATCGCTATTTTTCATTCATAACACTGCATTTAGCACTGCTAACATGTCTGGTAGAGGTAAAGGCGACATGAGACTCGGCAAAGGAGGCGCTAAGCGTTCTGTTCAGCGTTTCCCTTAATTTCTGAGAACCATAGCCTTTCGGACAATCCCTCACGTGTTCAGTCTCTCCAGCCCTGTACACGTTTCTTTTAAGGCTCTCAGTTTTTGAGAGAGAGAGAGAGAGAGAGAGAGAGAGAGAGAGAGAGAGAGTCCTCCTGACCTACCCACAAGTGCACAGTCTGACGCAAAGATAGACAAGACACAGCGGTCTCTTGTGCATTCAGGAAGATTGTTGAACTGATTGATGCCCATAAATAGGTTGTCAACAGTGTCCACCTCAACTGACACGCATACCACTGAACTAGTTTTCAATGAAGGAGTGTTCCTTCTCTATTACTCAATGTCAATTGATGTGGACAATGTTGACCACCGATTTATTGGCATCCTCACTATGCTTTCAAATTATTGCGCGGACCTCAGAGAGAAGTGTCCAAGTAGTCGTTCAGACCCTTTTCCCCTCCTCGGGTATATATAAACAACAAAGCGGCACCAGTCATCGACTACGGCCATACCACGTTGAAAATACCGGTCTTCGTCCTATCACCAAAGTGAGGCAACTAGCATTGTAGCCCTCCGAACAAATCTACAGGTGATTAGTCTCCCAGTGAAACCGGCCACAACAACACAACACGTGTTGCTGGCCTTCTTATGTTTTAATTATCACCCCCTTGAAATTTTGTGTGTAAAGTGAGACCCTGGGTTTCTAAGAACCGTAGCCCCCCGGACAAACCCGCAAGTGCTCAGTCTCACGCACACAAAGACAGACAAGACTGATAGCGAACTCTTGTGCATCAAAAGGACCACCCCAACAGACGCCGGTTAGCATCTGATGATGGTTGCACGCCCGAGTTTTTGTCTCTACACGCACAAACAGAACTCACACTCTTCTATTACAACTATTACAAGTCGGGGACATGGGCTGGCTAGACAAACTGGGCTGGCTTTAATGGGCTTTTTCAACTGGGCTTGTTTTACTGGGTCTCTCGATGGGAAATTGCGTACCTAACAATCCCCCCCCCCCCTGTCGTACTTTCGTTGCAGACTGGCCACTGCTATCATACCTCCAGTCGCGCCCAGACACAGAAAATGCAGGTTTTAGGTACCGGTTCTTTACCTCCTCATTTCGCCGCCAATTGGGCCGTCTCCGGTTACGGAATCGGTGTTTTGGGTATATGTTGCGCGACTCACAGTTCGATAGCTCTCCTTCTGTAGTCCAGTCCCAGAACTCAACTCATACCCTCCCCAAGACCTATCAACCCAACCCACACAGGCCCCACACATGGGCATGTACCCCAGTTAATTTTTTTTTTTTCTTTTTTTTTTTTTTTTTTTTTTTTAAAGTCCGAAGGCCACGACCTACTTTCATTTATAAAGGGATTCTCAAAAAAATATTTGTACTCTCAGAAGCTTCCCCTGCCTCCGAAATGCCCAGATCCGAAGTTTGACGCGCTCCCTTCTGTCTGTTGGGAGTGGCGATCACGCATAACCCTCATGCAGCGCACACCATAACTAGAATTGGGTTGGGCGCTCACTGCTTCCCGCCAACCAACGGTCTTTCGGATGTCCGCCATATTGCGTCAACAACATGACCCCCTCTTGAAAGCACCAACATGAACCCCACTGGAAAGGCTTAAATAGCCTTGTCGACATCGCTATTTTTCATTCATAACACTGCATTTAGCACTGCTAACATGTCTGGTAGAGGTAAAGGCGACATGAGACTCGGCAAAGGAGGCGCTAAGCGTTCTGTTCAGCGTTTCCCTTAATTTCTGAGAACCATAGCCTTTCGGACAATCCCTCACGTGTTCAGTCTCTCCAGCCCTGTACACGTTTCTTTTAAGGTTCTCAGTTTTTGAGAGAGAGAGAGAGAGAGAGAGAGAGAGAGAGAGAGAGAGAGAGAGAGAGAGAGAGAGAGTCCTCCTGACCTACCCACAAGTGCACAGTCTGACGCAAAGATAGACAAGACACAGCGGTCTCTTGTGCATTCAGGAAGATTGTTGAACTGATTGATGCCCATAAATAGGTTGTCAACAGTGTCCACCTCAACTGACACGCATACCACTGAACTAGTTTTCAATGAAGGAGTGTTCCTTCTCTATTACTCAATGTCAATTGATGTGGACAATGTTGACCACCGATTTATTGGCATCCTCACTATGCTTTCAAATTATTGCGCGGACCTCAGAGAGAAGTGTCCAAGTAGTCGTTCAGACCCTTTTCCCCTCCTCGGGCATATATAAACAACAAAGCGGCACCAGTCATCGACTACGGCCATACCACGTTGAAAATACCGGTCTTCGTCCTATCACCAAAGTGAGGCAACTAGCATTGTAGCCCTCCGAACAAATCTACAGGTGATTAGTCTCCCAGTGAAACCGGCCACAACAACACAACACGTGTTGCTGGCCTTCTTATGTTTTAATTATCACCCCCTTGAAATTTTGTGTGTAAAGTGAGACCCTGGGTTTCTAAGAACCGTAGCCCCCCGGACAAACCCGCAAGTGCTCAGTCTCACGCACACAAAGACAGACAAGACTGATAGCGAACTCTTGTGCATCAAAAGGACCACCCCAACAGACGCCGGTTAGCATCTGATGATGGTTGCACGCCCGAGTTTTTGTCTCTACACGCACAAACAGAACTCACACTCTTCTATTACAACTATTACAAGTCGGGGACATGGGCTGGCTAGACAAACTGGGCTGGCTTTAATGGGCTTTTTCAACTGGGCTTGTTTTACTGGGTCTCTCGATGGGAAATTGCGTACCTAACAATTCCCCCCCTGTCGTACTTTCGTTGCAGACTGGCCACTGCTATCATACCTCCAGTCGCGCCCAGACACAGAAAATGCAGGTTTTAGGTACCGGTTCTTTTCCTCCTCATTTCGCCGCCAATTGGGCCGTCTCCGGTTACGGAATTGGTGTTTTGGGTATATGTTGCGCGACTCACAGTTCGATAGCTCTCCTTCTGTAGTCCAGTCCCAGAACTCAACTCATACCCTCCCCAAGACCTATCAACCCAACCCACACAGGCCCCACACATGGGCATGTACCCCAGTTAATTTTTTTTTTTTTTTTTTTTTTTTTTATTTTTTTAAGTCCGAAGGCCACGACCTACTTTCATTTATAAAGGGATTCTCAAAAAAATATTTGTACTCTCAGAAGCTTCCCCTGCCTCCGAAATGCCCAGATCCGAAGTTTGACGCGCTCCCTTCTGTCTGTTGGGAGTGGCGATCACGCATAACCCTCATGCAGCGCACACCATAACTAGAATTGGGTTGGGCGCTCACTGCTTCCCGCCAACCAACGGTCTTTCGGATGTCCGCCATATTGCGTCAACAACATGACCCCCTCTTGAAAGCACCAACATGAACCCCACTGGAAAGGCTTAAATAGCCTTGTCGACATCGCTATTTTTCATTCATAACACTGCATTTAGCACTGCTAACATGTCTGGTAGAGGTAAAGGCGACATGAGACTCGGCAAAGGAGGCGCTAAGCGTTCTGTTCAGCGTTTCCCTTAATTTCTGAGAACCATAGCCTTTCGGACAATCCCTCACGTGTTCAGTCTCTCCAGCCCTGTACACGTTTCTTTTAAGGCTCTCAGTTTTTGAGAGAGAGAGAGAGAGAGAGAGAGAGAGAGAGTCCTCCTGACCTACCCACAAGTGCACAGTCTGACGCAAAGATAGACAAGACACAGCGGTCTCTTGTGCATTCAGGAAGATTGTTGAACTGATTGATGCCCATAAATAGGTTGTCAACAGTGTCCACCTCAACTGACACGCATACCACTGAACTAGTTTTCAATGAAGGAGTGTTCCTTCTCTATTACTCAATGTCAATTGATGTGGACAATGTTGACCACCGATTTATTGGCATCCTCACTATGCTTTCAAATTATTGCGCGGACCTCAGAGAGAAGTGTCCAAGTAGTCGTTCAGACCCTTTTCCCCTCCTCGGGTATATATAAACAACAAAGCGGCACCAGTCATCGACTACGGCCATACCACGTTGAAAATACCGGTCTTCGTCCTATCACCAAAGTGAGGCAACTAGCATTGTAGCCCTCCGAACAAATCTACAGGTGATTAGTCTCCCAGTGAAACCGGCCACAACAACACAACACGTGTTGCTGGCCTTCTTATGTTTTAATTATCACCCCCTTGAAATTTTGTGTGTAAAGTGAGACCCTGGGTTTCTAAGAACCGTAGCCCCCCGGACAAACCCGCAAGTGCTCAGTCTCACGCACACAAAGACAGACAAGACTGATAGCGAACTCTTGTGCATCAAAAGGACCACCCCAACAGACGCCGGTTAGCATCTGATGATGGTTGCACGCCCGAGTTTTTGTCTCTACACGCACAAACAGAACTCACACTCTTCTATTACAACTATTACAAGTCGGGGACATGGGCTGGCTAGACAAACTGGGCTGGCTTTAATGGGCTTTTTCAACTGGGCTTGTTTTACTGGGTCTCTCGATGGGAAATTGCGTACCTAACAATTCCCCCCCTGTCGTACTTTCGTTGCAGACTGGCCACTGCTATCATACCTCCAGTCGCGCCCAGACACAGAAAATGCAGGTTTTAGGTACCGGTTCTTTTCCTCCTCATTTCGCCGCCAATTGGGCCGTCTCCGGTTACGGAATTGGTGTTTTGGGTATATGTTGCGCGACTCACAGTTCGATAGCTCTCCTTCTGTAGTCCAGTCCCAGAACTCAACTCATACCCTCCCCAAGACCTATCAACCCAACCCACACAGGCCCCACACATGGGCATGTACCCCAGTTAATTTTTTTTTTTTTATTTTTTTTTTATTTTTTTAAGTCCGAAGGCCACGACCTACTTTCATTTATAAAGGGATTCTCAAAAAAATATTTGTACTCTCAGAAGCTTCCCCTGCCTCCGAAATGCCCAGATCCGAAGTTTGACGCGCTCCCTTCTGTCTGTTGGGAGTGGCGATCACGCATAACCCTCATGCAGCGCACACCATAACTAGAATTGGGTTGGGCGCTCACTGCTTCCCGCCAACCAACGGTCTTTCGGATGTCCGCCATATTGCGTCAACAACATGACCCCCTCTTGAAAGCACCAACATGAACCCCACTGGAAAGGCTTAAATAGCCTTGTCGACATCGCTATTTTTCATTCATAACACTGCATTTAGCACTGCTAACATGTCTGGTAGAGGTAAAGGCGACATGAGACTCGGCAAAGGAGGCGCTAAGCGTTCTGTTCAGCGTTTCCCTTAATTTCTGAGAACCATAGCCTTTCGGACAATCCCTCACGTGTTCAGTCTCTCCAGCCCTGTACACGTTTCTTTTAAGGCTCTCAGTTTTTGAGAGAGAGAGAGAGAGAGAGAGAGAGTCCTCCTGACCTACCCACAAGTGCACAGTCTGACGCAAAGATAGACAAGACACAGCGGTCTCTTGTGCATTCAGGAAGATTGTTGAACTGATTGATGCCCATAAATAGGTTGTCAACAGTGTCCACCTCAACTGACACGCATACCACTGAACTAGTTTTCAATGAAGGAGTGTTCCTTCTCTATTACTCAATGTCAATTGATGTGGACAATGTTGACCACCGATTTATTGGCATCCTCACTATGCTTTCAAATTATTGCGCGGACCTCAGAGAGAAGTGTCCAAGTAGTCGTTCAGACCCTTTTCCCCTCCTCGGGCATATATAAACAACAAAGCGGCACCAGTCATCGACTACGGCCATACCACGTTGAAAATACCGGTCTTCGTCCTATCACCAAAGTGAGGCAACTAGCATTGTAGCCCTCCGAACAAATCTACAGGTGATTAGTCTCCCAGTGAAACCGGCCACAACAACACAACACGTGTTGCTGGCCTTCTTATGTTTTAATTATCACCCCCTTGAAATTTTGTGTGTAAAGTGAGACCCTGGGTTTCTAAGAACCGTAGCCCCCCGGACAAACCCGCAAGTGCTCAGTCTCACGCACACAAAGACAGACAAGACTGATAGCGAACTCTTGTGCATCAAAAGGACCACCCCAACAGACGCCGGTTAGCATCTGATGATGGTTGCACGCCCGAGTTTTTGTCTCTACACGCACAAACAGAACTCACACTCTTCTATTACAACTATTACAAGTCGGGGACATGGGCTGGCTAGACAAACTGGGCTGGCTTTAATTGGCTTTTTCAACTGGGCTTGTTTTACTGGGTCTCTCGATGGGAAATTGCGTACCTAACAATCCCCCCCCCCCCTGTCGTACTTTCGTTGCAGACTGGCCACTGCTATCATACCTCCAGTCGCGCCCAGACACAGAAAATGCAGGTTTTAGGTACCGGTTCTTTTCCTCCTCATTTCGCCGCCAATTGGGCCGTCTCCGGTTACGGAATTGGTGTTTTGGGTATATGTTGCGCGACTCACAGTTCGATAGCTCTCCTTCTGTAGTCCAGTCCCAGAACTCAACTCATACCCTCCCCAAGACCTATCAACCCAACCCACACAGGCCCCACACATGGGCATGTACCCCAGTTAATTTTTTTTTTTTTATTTTTTTTTTATTTTTTTAAGTCCGAAGGCCACGACCTACTTTCATTTATAAAGGGATTCTCAAAAAAATATTTGTACTCTCAGAAGCTTCCCCTGCCTCCGAAATGCCCAGATCCGAAGTTTGACGCGCTCCCTTCTGTCTGTTGGGAGTGGCGATCACGCATAACCCTCATGCAGCGCACACCATAACTAGAATTGGGTTGGGCGCTCACTGCTTCCCGCCAACCAACGGTCTTTCGGATGTCCGCCATATTGCGTCAACAACATGACCCCCTCTTGAAAGCACCAACATGAACCCCACTGGAAAGGCTTAAATAGCCTTGTCGACATCGCTATTTTTCATTCATAACACTGCATTTAGCACTGCTAACATGTCTGGTAGAGGTAAAGGCGACATGAGACTCGGCAAAGGAGGCGCTAAGCGTTCTGTTCAGCGTTTCCCTTAATTTCTGAGAACCATAGCCTTTCGGACAATCCCTCACGTGTTCAGTCTCTCCAGCCCTGTACACGTTTCTTTTAAGGCTCTCAGTTTTTGAGAGAGAGAGAGAGAGAGAGAGAGAGTCCTCCTGACCTACCCACAAGTGCACAGTCTGACGCAAAGATAGACAAGACACAGCGGTCTCTTGTGCATTCAGGAAGATTGTTGAACTGATTGATGCCCATAAATAGGTTGTCAACAGTGTCCACCTCAACTGACACGCATACCACTGAACTAGTTTTCAATGAAGGAGTGTTCCTTCTCTATTACTCAATGTCAATTGATGTGGACAATGTTGACCACCGATTTATTGGCATCCTCACTATGCTTTCAAATTATTGCGCGGACCTCAGAGAGAAGTGTCCAAGTAGTCGTTCAGACCCTTTTCCCCTCCTCGGGCATATATAAACAACAAAGCGGCACCAGTCATCGACTACGGCCATACCACGTTGAAAATACCGGTCTTCGTCCTATCACCAAAGTGAGGCAACTAGCATTGTAGCCCTCCGAACAAATCTACAGGTGATTAGTCTCCCAGTGAAACCGGCCACAACAACACAACACGTGTTGCTGGCCTTCTTATGTTTTAATTATCACCCCCTTGAAATTTTGTGTGTAAAGTGAGACCCTGGGTTTCTAAGAACCGTAGCCCCCCGGACAAACCCGCAAGTGCTCAGTCTCACGCACACAAAGACAGACAAGACTGATAGCGAACTCTTGTGCATCAAAAGGACCACCCCAACAGACGCCGGTTAGCATCTGATGATGGTTGCACGCCCGAGTTTTTGTCTCTACACGCACAAACAGAACTCACACTCTTCTATTACAACTATTACAAGTCGGGGACATGGGCTGGCTAGACAAACTGGGCTGGCTTTAATTGGCTTTTTCAACTGGGCTTGTTTTACTGGGTCTCTCGATGGGAAATTGCGTACCTAACAATCCCCCCCCCCCCCCTGTCGTACTTTCGTTGCAGACTGGCCACTGCTATCATACCTCCAGTCGCGCCCAGACACAGAAAATGCAGGTTTTAGGTACCGGTTCTTTACCTCCTCATTTCGCCGCCAATTGGGCCGTCTCCGGTTACGGAATCGGTGTTTTGGGTATATGTTGCGCGACTCACAGTTCGATAGCTCTCCTTCTGTAGTCCAGTCCCAGAACTCAACTCATACCCTCCCCAAGACCTATCAACCCAACCCACACAGGTCCCACACATGGGCATGTACCCCAGTTAATTTTTTTTTTTTCTTTTTTTTTTTTTTTTTTTTTTTTTAAAGTCCGAAGGCCACGACCTACTTTCATTTATAAAGGGATTCTCAAAAAAATATTTGTACTCTCAGAAGCTTCCCCTGCCTCCGAAATGCCCAGATCCGAAGTTTGACGCGCTCCCTTCTGTCTGTTGGGAGTGGCGATCACGCATAACCCTCATGCAGCGCACACCATAACTAGAATTGGGTTGGGCGCTCACTGCTTCCCGCCAACCAACGGTCTTTCGGATGTCCGCCATATTGCGTCAACAACATGACCCCCTCTTGAAAGCACCAACATGAACCCCACTGGAAAGGCTTAAATAGCCTTGTCGACATCGCTATTTTTCATTCATAACACTGCATTTAGCACTGCTAACATGTCTGGTAGAGGTAAAGGCGACATGAGACTCGGCAAAGGAGGCGCTAAGCGTTCTGTTCAGCGTTTCCCTTAATTTCTGAGAACCATAGCCTTTCGGACAATCCCTCACGTGTTCAGTCTCTCCAGCCCTGTACACGTTTCTTTTAAGGCTCTCAGTTTTTGAGAGAGAGAGAGAGAGAGAGAGAGAGAGAGAGAGAGAGAGTCCTCCTGACCTACCCACAAGTGCACAGTCTGACGCAAAGATAGACAAGACACAGCGGTCTCTTGTGCATTCAGGAAGATTGTTGAACTGATTGATGCCCATAAATAGGTTGTCAACAGTGTCCACCTCAACTGACACGCATACCACTGAACTAGTTTTCAATGAAGGAGTGTTCCTTCTCTATTACTCAATGTCAATTGATGTGGACAATGTTGACCACCGATTTATTGGCATCCTCACTATGCTTTCAAATTATTGCGCGGACCTCAGAGAGAAGTGTCCAAGTAGTCGTTCAGACCCTTTTCCCCTCCTCGGGTATATATAAACAACAAAGCGGCACCAGTCATCGACTACGGCCATACCACGTTGAAAATACCGGTCTTCGTCCTATCACCAAAGTGAGGCAACTAGCATTGTAGCCCTCCGAACAAATCTACAGGTGATTAGTCTCCCAGTGAAACCGGCCACAACAACACAACACGTGTTGCTGGCCTTCTTATGTTTTAATTATCACCCCCTTGAAATTTTGTGTGTAAAGTGAGACCCTGGGTTTCTAAGAACCGTAGCCCCCCGGACAAACCCGCAAGTGCTCAGTCTCACGCACACAAAGACAGACAAGACTGATAGCGAACTCTTGTGCATCAAAAGGACCACCCCAACAGACGCCGGTTAGCATCTGATGATGGTTGCACGCCCGAGTTTTTGTCTCTACACGCACAAACAGAACTCACACTCTTCTATTACAACTATTACAAGTCGGGGACATGGGCTGGCTAGACAAACTGGGCTGGCTTTAATGGGCTTTTTCAACTGGGCTTGTTTTACTGGGTCTCTCGATGGGAAATTGCGTACCTAACAATCCCCCCCCCCTGTCGTACTTTCGTTGCAGACTGGCCACTGCTATCATACCTCCAGTCGCGCCCAGACACAGAAAATGCAGGTTTTAGGTACCGGTTCTTTACCTCCTCATTTCGCCGCCAATTGGGCCGTCTCCGGTTACGGAATCGGTGTTTTGGGTATATGTTGCGCGACTCACAGTTCGATAGCTCTCCTTCTGTAGTCCAGTCCCAGAACTCAACTCATACCCTCCCCAAGACCTATCAACCCAACCCACACAGGCCCCACACATGGGCATGTACCCCAGTTAATTTTTTTTTTTTCTTTTTTTTTTTTTTTTTTTTTTTTAAAGTCCGAAGGCCACGACCTACTTTCATTTATAAAGGGATTCTCAAAAAAATATTTGTACTCTCAGAAGCTTCCCCTGCCTCCGAAATGCCCAGATCCGAAGTTTGACGCGCTCCCTTCTGTCTGTTGGGAGTGGCGATCACGCATAACCCTCATGCAGCGCACACCATAACTAGAATTGGGTTGGGCGCTCACTGCTTCCCGCCAACCAACGGTCTTTCGGATGTCCGCCATATTGCGTCAACAACATGACCCCCTCTTGAAAGCACCAACATGAACCCCACTGGAAAGGCTTAAATAGCCTTGTCGACATCGCTATTTTTCATTCATAACACTGCATTTAGCACTGCTAACATGTCTGGTAGAGGTAAAGGCGACATGAGACTCGGCAAAGGAGGCGCTAAGCGTTCTGTTCAGCGTTTCCCTTAATTTCTGAGAACCATAGCCTTTCGGACAATCCCTCACGTGTTCAGTCTCTCCAGCCCTGTACACGTTTCTTTTAAGGTTCTCAGTTTTTGAGAGAGAGAGAGAGAGAGAGAGAGAGAGAGAGAGAGAGAGAGAGAGAGAGAGAGAGTCCTCCTGACCTACCCACAAGTGCACAGTCTGACGCAAAGATAGACAAGACACAGCGGTCTCTTGTGCATTCAGGAAGATTGTTGAACTGATTGATGCCCATAAATAGGTTGTCAACAGTGTCCACCTCAACTGACACGCATACCACTGAACTAGTTTTCAATGAAGGAGTGTTCCTTCTCTATTACTCAATGTCAATTGATGTGGACAATGTTGACCACCGATTTATTGGCATCCTCACTATGCTTTCAAATTATTGCGCGGACCTCAGAGAGAAGTGTCCAAGTAGTCGTTCAGACCCTTTTCCCCTCCTCGGGTATATATAAACAACAAAGCGGCACCAGTCATCGACTACGGCCATACCACGTTGAAAATACCGGTCTTCGTCCTATCACCAAAGTGAGGCAACTAGCATTGTAGCCCTCCGAACAAATCTACAGGTGATTAGTCTCCCAGTGAAACCGGCCACAACAACACAACACGTGTTGCTGGCCTTCTTATGTTTTAATTATCACCCCCTTGAAATTTTGTGTGTAAAGTGAGACCCTGGGTTTCTAAGAACCGTAGCCCCCCGGACAAACCCGCAAGTGCTCAGTCTCACGCACACAAAGACAGACAAGACTGATAGCGAACTCTTGTGCATCAAAAGGACCACCCCAACAGACGCCGGTTAGCATCTGATGATGGTTGCACGCCCGAGTTTTTGTCTCTACACGCACAAACAGAACTCACACTCTTCTATTACAACTATTACAAGTCGGGGACATGGGCTGGCTAGACAAACTGGGCTGGCTTTAATGGGCTTTTTCAACTGGGCTTGTTTTACTGGGTCTCTCGATGGGAAATTGCGTACCTAACAATTCCCCCCCTGTCGTACTTTCGTTGCAGACTGGCCACTGCTATCATACCTCCAGTCGCGCCCAGACACAGAAAATGCAGGTTTTAGGTACCGGTTCTTTTCCTCCTCATTTCGCCGCCAATTGGGCCGTCTCCGGTTACGGAATTGGTGTTTTGGGTATATGTTGCGCGACTCACAGTTCGATAGCTCTCCTTCTGTAGTCCAGTCCCAGAACTCAACTCATACCCTCCCCAAGACCTATCAACCCAACCCACACAGGCCCCACACATGGGCATGTACCCCAGTTAATTTTTTTTTTTTTTTTTTTTTTTTTTATTTTTTTAAGTCCGAAGGCCACGACCTACTTTCATTTATAAAGGGATTCTCAAAAAAATATTTGTACTCTCAGAAGCTTCCCCTGCCTCCGAAATGCCCAGATCCGAAGTTTGACGCGCTCCCTTCTGTCTGTTGGGAGTGGCGATCACGCATAACCCTCATGCAGCGCACACCATAACTAGAATTGGGTTGGGCGCTCACTGCTTCCCGCCAACCAACGGTCTTTCGGATGTCCGCCATATTGCGTCAACAACATGACCCCCTCTTGAAAGCACCAACATGAACCCCACTGGAAAGGCTTAAATAGCCTTGTCGACATCGCTATTTTTCATTCATAACACTGCATTTAGCACTGCTAACATGTCTGGTAGAGGTAAAGGCGACATGAGACTCGGCAAAGGAGGCGCTAAGCGTTCTGTTCAGCGTTTCCCTTAATTTCTGAGAACCATAGCCTTTCGGACAATCCCTCACGTGTTCAGTCTCTCCAGCCCTGTACACGTTTCTTTTAAGGCTCTCAGTTTTTGAGAGAGAGAGAGAGAGAGAGAGAGAGAGAGAGTCCTCCTGACCTACCCACAAGTGCACAGTCTGACGCAAAGATAGACAAGACACAGCGGTCTCTTGTGCATTCAGGAAGATTGTTGAACTGATTGATGCCCATAAATAGGTTGTCAACAGTGTCCACCTCAACTGACACGCATACCACTGAACTAGTTTTCAATGAAGGAGTGTTCCTTCTCTATTACTCAATGTCAATTGATGTGGACAATGTTGACCACCGATTTATTGGCATCCTCACTATGCTTTCAAATTATTGCGCGGACCTCAGAGAGAAGTGTCCAAGTAGTCGTTCAGACCCTTTTCCCCTCCTCGGGTATATATAAACAACAAAGCGGCACCAGTCATCGACTACGGCCATACCACGTTGAAAATACCGGTCTTCGTCCTATCACCAAAGTGAGGCAACTAGCATTGTAGCCCTCCGAACAAATCTACAGGTGATTAGTCTCCCAGTGAAACCGGCCACAACAACACAACACGTGTTGCTGGCCTTCTTATGTTTTAATTATCACCCCCTTGAAATTTTGTGTGTAAAGTGAGACCCTGGGTTTCTAAGAACCGTAGCCCCCCGGACAAACCCGCAAGTGCTCAGTCTCACGCACACAAAGACAGACAAGACTGATAGCGAACTCTTGTGCATCAAAAGGACCACCCCAACAGACGCCGGTTAGCATCTGATGATGGTTGCACGCCCGAGTTTTTGTCTCTACACGCACAAACAGAACTCACACTCTTCTATTACAACTATTACAAGTCGGGGACATGGGCTGGCTAGACAAACTGGGCTGGCTTTAATGGGCTTTTTCAACTGGGCTTGTTTTACTGGGTCTCTCGATGGGAAATTGCGTACCTAACAATTCCCCCCCTGTCGTACTTTCGTTGCAGACTGGCCACTGCTATCATACCTCCAGTCGCGCCCAGACACAGAAAATGCAGGTTTTAGGTACCGGTTCTTTTCCTCCTCATTTCGCCGCCAATTGGGCCGTCTCCGGTTACGGAATTGGTGTTTTGGGTATATGTTGCGCGACTCACAGTTCGATAGCTCTCCTTCTGTAGTCCAGTCCCAGAACTCAACTCATACCCTCCCCAAGACCTATCAACCCAACCCACACAGGCCCCACACATGGGCATGTACCCCAGTTAATTTTTTTTTTTTTATTTTTTTTTTATTTTTTTAAGTCCGAAGGCCACGACCTACTTTCATTTATAAAGGGATTCTCAAAAAAATATTTGTACTCTCAGAAGCTTCCCCTGCCTCCGAAATGCCCAGATCCGAAGTTTGACGCGCTCCCTTCTGTCTGTTGGGAGTGGCGATCACGCATAACCCTCATGCAGCGCACACCATAACTAGAATTGGGTTGGGCGCTCACTGCTTCCCGCCAACCAACGGTCTTTCGGATGTCCGCCATATTGCGTCAACAACATGACCCCCTCTTGAAAGCACCAACATGAACCCCACTGGAAAGGCTTAAATAGCCTTGTCGACATCGCTATTTTTCATTCATAACACTGCATTTAGCACTGCTAACATGTCTGGTAGAGGTAAAGGCGACATGAGACTCGGCAAAGGAGGCGCTAAGCGTTCTGTTCAGCGTTTCCCTTAATTTCTGAGAACCATAGCCTTTCGGACAATCCCTCACGTGTTCAGTCTCTCCAGCCCTGTACACGTTTCTTTTAAGGCTCTCAGTTTTTGAGAGAGAGAGAGAGAGAGAGAGAGAGTCCTCCTGACCTACCCACAAGTGCACAGTCTGACGCAAAGATAGACAAGACACAGCGGTCTCTTGTGCATTCAGGAAGATTGTTGAACTGATTGATGCCCATAAATAGGTTGTCAACAGTGTCCACCTCAACTGACACGCATACCACTGAACTAGTTTTCAATGAAGGAGTGTTCCTTCTCTATTACTCAATGTCAATTGATGTGGACAATGTTGACCACCGATTTATTGGCATCCTCACTATGCTTTCAAATTATTGCGCGGACCTCAGAGAGAAGTGTCCAAGTAGTCGTTCAGACCCTTTTCCCCTCCTCGGGCATATATAAACAACAAAGCGGCACCAGTCATCGACTACGGCCATACCACGTTGAAAATACCGGTCTTCGTCCTATCACCAAAGTGAGGCAACTAGCATTGTAGCCCTCCGAACAAATCTACAGGTGATTAGTCTCCCAGTGAAACCGGCCACAACAACACAACACGTGTTGCTGGCCTTCTTATGTTTTAATTATCACCCCCTTGAAATTTTGTGTGTAAAGTGAGACCCTGGGTTTCTAAGAACCGTAGCCCCCCGGACAAACCCGCAAGTGCTCAGTCTCACGCACACAAAGACAGACAAGACTGATAGCGAACTCTTGTGCATCAAAAGGACCACCCCAACAGACGCCGGTTAGCATCTGATGATGGTTGCACGCCCGAGTTTTTGTCTCTACACGCACAAACAGAACTCACACTCTTCTATTACAACTATTACAAGTCGGGGACATGGGCTGGCTAGACAAACTGGGCTGGCTTTAATGGGCTTTTTCAACTGGGCTTGTTTTACTGGGTCTCTCGATGGGAAATTGCGTACCTAACAATTCCCCCCCTGTCGTACTTTCGTTGCAGACTGGCCACTGCTATCATACCTCCAGTCGCGCCCAGACACAGAAAATGCAGGTTTTAGGTACCGGTTCTTTTCCTCCTCATTTCGCCGCCAATTGGGCCGTCTCCGGTTACGGAATTGGTGTTTTGGGTATATGTTGCGCGACTCACAGTTCGATAGCTCTCCTTCTGTAGTCCAGTCCCAGAACTCAACTCATACCCTCCCCAAGACCTATCAACCCAACCCACACAGGCCCCACACATGGGCATGTACCCCAGTTAATTTTTTTTATTTTTTTTTTTTTTTTATTTTTTTAAGTCCGAAGGCCACGACCTACTTTCATTTATAAAGGGATTCTCAAAAAAATATTTGTACTCTCAGAAGCTTCCCCTGCCTCCGAAATGCCCAGATCCGAAGTTTGACGCGCTCCCTTCTGTCTGTTGGGAGTGGCGATCACGCATAACCCTCATGCAGCGCACACCATAACTAGAATTGGGTTGGGCGCTCACTGCTTCCCGCCAACCAACGGTCTTTCGGATGTCCGCCATATTGCGTCAACAACATGACCCCCTCTTGAAAGCACCAACATGAACCCCACTGGAAAGGCTTAAATAGCCTTGTCGACATCGCTATTTTTCATTCATAACACTGCATTTAGCACTGCTAACATGTCTGGTAGAGGTAAAGGCGACATGAGACTCGGCAAAGGAGGCGCTAAGCGTTCTGTTCAGCGTTTCCCTTAATTTCTGAGAACCATAGCCTTTCGGACAATCCCTCACGTGTTCAGTCTCTCCAGCCCTGTACACGTTTCTTTTAAGGCTCTCAGTTTTTGAGAGAGAGAGAGAGAGAGAGAGAGAGAGAGTCCTCCTGACCTACCCACAAGTGCACAGTCTGACGCAAAGATAGACAAGACACAGCGGTCTCTTGTGCATTCAGGAAGATTGTTGAACTGATTGATGCCCATAAATAGGTTGTCAACAGTGTCCACCTCAACTGACACGCATACCACTGAACTAGTTTTCAATGAAGGAGTGTTCCTTCTCTATTACTCAATGTCAATTGATGTGGACAATGTTGACCACCGATTTATTGGCATCCTCACTATGCTTTCAAATTATTGCGCGGACCTCAGAGAGAAGTGTCCAAGTAGTCGTTCAGACCCTTTTCCCCTCCTCGGGTATATATAAACAACAAAGCGGCACCAGTCATCGACTACGGCCATACCACGTTGAAAATACCGGTCTTCGTCCTATCACCAAAGTGAGGCAACTAGCATTGTAGCCCTCCGAACAAATCTACAGGTGATTAGTCTCCCAGTGAAACCGGCCACAACAACACAACACGTGTTGCTGGCCTTCTTATGTTTTAATTATCACCCCCTTGAAATTTTGTGTGTAAAGTGAGACCCTGGGTTTCTAAGAACCGTAGCCCCCCGGACAAACCCGCAAGTGCTCAGTCTCACGCACACAAAGACAGACAAGACTGATAGCGAACTCTTGTGCATCAAAAGGACCACCCCAACAGACGCCGGTTAGCATCTGATGATGGTTGCACGCCCGAGTTTTTGTCTCTACACGCACAAACAGAACTCACACTCTTCTATTACAACTATTACAAGTCGGGGACATGGGCTGGCTAGACAAACTGGGCTGGCTTTAATGGGCTTTTTCAACTGGGCTTGTTTTACTGGGTCTCTCGATGGGAAATTGCGTACCTAACAATTCCCCCCCTGTCGTACTTTCGTTGCAGACTGGCCACTGCTATCATACCTCCAGTCGCGCCCAGACACAGAAAATGCAGGTTTTAGGTACCGGTTCTTTTCCTCCTCATTTCGCCGCCAATTGGGCCGTCTCCGGTTACGGAATTGGTGTTTTGGGTATATGTTGCGCGACTCACAGTTCGATAGCTCTCCTTCTGTAGTCCAGTCCCAGAACTCAACTCATACCCTCCCCAAGACCTATCAACCCAACCCACACAGGCCCCACACATGGGCATGTACCCCAGTTAATTTTTTTTTTTTTTATTTTTTTTTTATTTTTTTAAGTCCGAAGGCCACGACCTACTTTCATTTATAAAGGGATTCTCAAAAAAATATTTGTACTCTCAGAAGCTTCCCCTGCCTCCGAAATGCCCAGATCCGAAGTTTGACGCGCTCCCTTCTGTCTGTTGGGAGTGGCGATCACGCATAACCCTCATGCAGCGCACACCATAACTAGAATTGGGTTGGGCGCTCACTGCTTCCCGCCAACCAACGGTCTTTCGGATGTCCGCCATATTGCGTCAACAACATGACCCCCTCTTGAAAGCACCAACATGAACCCCACTGGAAAGGCTTAAATAGCCTTGTCGACATCGCTATTTTTCATTCATAACACTGCATTTAGCACTGCTAACATGTCTGGTAGAGGTAAAGGCGACATGAGACTCGGCAAAGGAGGCGCTAAGCGTTCTGTTCAGCGTTTCCCTTAATTTCTGAGAACCATAGCCTTTCGGACAATCCCTCACGTGTTCAGTCTCTCCAGCCCTGTACACGTTTCTTTTAAGGCTCTCAGTTTTTGAGAGAGAGAGAGAGAGAGAGAGAGAGAGTCCTCCTGACCTACCCACAAGTGCACAGTCTGACGCAAAGATAGACAAGACACAGCGGTCTCTTGTGCATTCAGGAAGATTGTTGAACTGATTGATGCCCATAAATAGGTTGTCAACAGTGTCCACCTCAACTGACACGCATACCACTGAACTAGTTTTCAATGAAGGAGTGTTCCTTCTCTATTACTCAATGTCAATTGATGTGGACAATGTTGACCACCGATTTATTGGCATCCTCACTATGCTTTCAAATTATTGCGCGGACCTCAGAGAGAAGTGTCCAAGTAGTCGTTCAGACCCTTTTCCCCTCCTCGGGCATATATAAACAACAAAGCGGCACCAGTCATCGACTACGGCCATACCACGTTGAAAATACCGGTCTTCGTCCTATCACCAAAGTGAGGCAACTAGCATTGTAGCCCTCCGAACAAATCTACAGGTGATTAGTCTCCCAGTGAAACCGGCCACAACAACACAACACGTGTTGCTGGCCTTCTTATGTTTTAATTATCACCCCCTTGAAATTTTGTGTGTAAAGTGAGACCCTGGGTTTCTAAGAACCGTAGCCCCCCGGACAAACCCGCAAGTGCTCAGTCTCACGCACACAAAGACAGACAAGACTGATAGCGAACTCTTGTGCATCAAAAGGACCACCCCAACAGACGCCGGTTAGCATCTGATGATGGTTGCACGCCCGAGTTTTTGTCTCTACACGCACAAACAGAACTCACACTCTTCTATTACAACTATTACAAGTCGGGGACATGGGCTGGCTAGACAAACTGGGCTGGCTTTAATTGGCTTTTTCAACTGGGCTTGTTTTACTGGGTCTCTCGATGGGAAATTGCGTACCTAACAATCCCCCCCCCCCTGTCGTACTTTCGTTGCAGACTGGCCACTGCTATCATACCTCCAGTCGCGCCCAGACACAGAAAATGCAGGTTTTAGGTACCGGTTCTTTACCTCCTCATTTCGCCGCCAATTGGGCCGTCTCCGGTTACGGAATCGGTGTTTTGGGTATATGTTGCGCGACTCACAGTTCGATAGCTCTCCTTCTGTAGTCCAGTCCCAGAACTCAACTCATACCCTCCCCAAGACCTATCAACCCAACCCACACAGGCCCCACACATGGGCATGTACCCCAGTTAATTTTTTTTTTTTCTTTTTTTTTTTTTTTTTTTTTTTTTTAAAGTCCGAAGGCCACGACCTACTTTCATTTATAAAGGGATTCTCAAAAAAATATTTGTACTCTCAGAAGCTTCCCCTGCCTCCGAAATGCCCAGATCCGAAGTTTGACGCGCTCCCTTCTGTCTGTTGGGAGTGGCGATCACGCATAACCCTCATGCAGCGCACACCATAACTAGAATTGGGTTGGGCGCTCACTGCTTCCCGCCAACCAACGGTCTTTCGGATGTCCGCCATATTGCGTCAACAACATGACCCCCTCTTGAAAGCACCAACATGAACCCCACTGGAAAGGCTTAAATAGCCTTGTCGACATCGCTATTTTTCATTCATAACACTGCATTTAGCACTGCTAACATGTCTGGTAGAGGTAAAGGCGACATGAGACTCGGCAAAGGAGGCGCTAAGCGTTCTGTTCAGCGTTTCCCTTAATTTCTGAGAACCATAGCCTTTCGGACAATCCCTCACGTGTTCAGTCTCTCCAGCCCTGTACACGTTTCTTTTAAGGCTCTCAGTTTTTGAGAGAGAGAGAGAGAGAGAGAGAGAGAGAGAGAGAGAGAGAGAGAGAGAGAGAGAGAGTCCTCCTGACCTACCCACAAGTGCACAGTCTGACGCAAAGATAGACAAGACACAGCGGTCTCTTGTGCATTCAGGAAGATTGTTGAACTGATTGATGCCCATAAATAGGTTGTCAACAGTGTCCACCTCAACTGACACGCATACCACTGAACTAGTTTTCAATGAAGGAGTGTTCCTTCTCTATTACTCAATGTCAATTGATGTGGACAATGTTGACCACCGATTTATTGGCATCCTCACTATGCTTTCAAATTATTGCGCGGACCTCAGAGAGAAGTGTCCAAGTAGTCGTTCAGACCCTTTTCCCCTCCTCGGGTATATATAAACAACAAAGCGGCACCAGTCATCGACTACGGCCATACCACGTTGAAAATACCGGTCTTCGTCCTATCACCAAAGTGAGGCAACTAGCATTGTAGCCCTCCGAACAAATCTACAGGTGATTAGTCTCCCAGTGAAACCGGCCACAACAACACAACACGTGTTGCTGGCCTTCTTATGTTTTAATTATCACCCCCTTGAAATTTTGTGTGTAAAGTGAGACCCTGGGTTTCTAAGAACCGTAGCCCCCCCGGACAAACCCGCAAGTGCTCAGTCTCACGCACACAAAGACAGACAAGACTGATAGCGAACTCTTGTGCATCAAAAGGACCACCCCAACAGACGCCGGTTAGCATCTGATGATGGTTGCACGCCCGAGTTTTTGTCTCTACACGCACAAACAGAACTCACACTCTTCTATTACAACTATTACAAGTCGGGGACATGGGCTGGCTAGACAAACTGGGCTGGCTTTAATGGGCATTTTCAACTGGGCTTGTTTTACTGGGTCTCTCGATGGGAAATTGCGTACCTAACAATTCCCCCCCCCCTGTCGTACTTTCGTTGCAGACTGGCCACTGCTATCATACCTCCAGTCGCGCCCAGACACAGAAAATGCAGGTTTTAGGTACCGGTTCTTTTCCTCCTCATTTCGCCGCCAATTGGGCCGTCTCCGGTTACGGAATCGGTGTTTTGGGTATATGTTGCGCGACTCACAGTTCGATAGCTCTCCTTCTGTAGTCCAGTCCCAGAACTCAACTCATACCCTCCCCAAGACCTATCAACCCAACCCACACAGGCCCCACACATGGGCATGTACCCCAGTTAATTTTTTTTTTTTTTTTAAGTCCGAAGGCCACGACCTACTTTCATTTATAAAGGGATTCTCAAAAAAATATTTGTACTCTCAGAAGCTTCCCCTGCCTCCGAAATGCCCAGATCCGAAGTTTGACGCGCTCCCTTCTGTCTGTTGGGAGTGGCGATCACGCATAACCCTCATGCAGCGCACACCATAACTAGAATTGGGTTGGGCGCTCACTGCTTCCCGCCAACCAACGGTCTTTCGGATGTCCGCCATATTGCGTCAACAACATGACCCCCTCTTGAAAGCACCAACATGAACCCCACTGGAAAGGCTTAAATAGCCTTGTCGACATCGCTATTTTTCATTCATAACACTGCATTTAGCACTGCTAACATGTCTGGTAGAGGTAAAGGCGACATGAGACTCGGCAAAGGAGGCGCTAAGCGTTCTGTTCAGCGTTTCCCTTAATTTCTGAGAACCATAGCCTTTCGGACAATCCCTCACGTGTTCAGTCTCTCCAGCCCTGTACACGTTTCTTTTAAGGCTCTCAGTTTTTGAGAGAGAGAGAGAGAGAGAGAGAGAGAGAGTCCTCCTGACCTACCCACAAGTGCACAGTCTGACGCAAAGATAGACAAGACACAGCGGTCTCTTGTGCATTCAGGAAGATTGTTGAACTGATTGATGCCCATAAATAGGTTGTCAACAGTGTCCACCTCAACTGACACGCATACCACTGAACTAGTTTTCAATGAAGGAGTGTTCCTTCTCTATTACTCAATGTCAATTGATGTGGACAATGTTGACCACCGATTTATTGGCATCCTCACTATGCTTTCAAATTATTGCGCGGACCTCAGAGAGAAGTGTCCAAGTAGTCGTTCAGACCCTTTTCCCCTCCTCGGGTATATATAAACAACAAAGCGGCACCAGTCATCGACTACGGCCATACCACGTTGAAAATACCGGTCTTCGTCCTATCACCAAAGTGAGGCAACTAGCATTGTAGCCCTCCGAACAAATCTACAGGTGATTAGTCTCTCAGTGAAACCGGCCACAACAACACAACACGTGTTGCTGGCCTTCTTATGTTTTAATTATCACCCCCTTGAAATTTTGTGTGTAAAGTGAGACCCTGGGTTTCTAAGAACCGTAGCCCCCCGGACAAACCCGCAAGTGCTCAGTCTCACGCACACAAAGACAGACAAGATTCTTCTTCTTCTTCTTCTTCTTCTTCTTCTTCTTCTTCTTCTTCTTCTTCAGCGTTCCGAGCCATTGAGGTTCTTTGCTGCAGATACAACCCGCCTCCATTCGTCTATCTTGTGGACCTTCTCTTGCCAGACGCTGATTCCAAGTGCTTGTAGGTCTGTTTGTATATTATCTCTCCACCGTCTTCTTGGTCTTTTTCGCATTGGACGGCTTCTGTTACTGCATGTATCGTTTGGCGTGTTCTTGAGTTCCTGATCTCTCTTGACCCTGTGTGCTTGATTTTTCTTGCGTTGGGCCCTGCTAAGGGTCCGCCTTTTTTCATCTGTTTATTTTATTTAACTAACCCTGTGGAGGGTCCGCCATTTTTCATCTGTGTTTAATTTATTGGACTAGCCCTGGGAAGGGTCCGCCTTTTATCGTTTCTGTTTTTTATTGAGCTAGCCCTGATAAGGTCGTCTGGGCTTGTTTTCTTGGGTCTTGGTTCCGGGGGTCTTTGTCCAGCGTAGGGGAGGGATTGTAGCGTCTCACTTATCCACCGTTGGGGATGTTTCCTACCTTCTTCTCTTGTCCAGCGGCGGAGGGGTTACCTTGGCGACCTTCTTATCCATCGACAGGGAAGGTTTTCTACCGTCTCCTCTTATCCAGCGTCGGGGAGGTTTCCCTCCGTCTCCTCTTTTCAAGCGTTAAGGAGGTTTCCTACCGTCTCTTCTCCAGCGCCGGAGGGGTATTCTGTGCGTCCCTCTTGTCCACCGTTTGGGGAGGTTTCCTGTCGTCTCCTCTTGTCCAGTGTCTGAGTGGTATTCAGTGCGTTCCTCCTCTCCAACGTTGAGGCGATTTCCACCCTTTTCCTTGTCTCCTGCGTCGGAGAGGGTCCTTTCGTCTCTCCGTTGGCCACCGTATGAGAGTTTCTACGCATCTCTATATATTCTCTATTGTCCTGTCTTCGCGTAGTCTATTTATTTCATCCTTACTATATTTGTTTTCTTTTGCTGTTGGCTTTATTTTATGTTGGTTATATTTCTTTCCCTGTTCTTGCAATGAATTGTTTATAAGCTTTTGTACTTCTTTGTCGCCTTCCACCTGTAGGCATTCCTTCATCGTCATCGTCGTGTTTCTTGTTTGGAAGTATTCTACTAGGTCCCTGCGTTCCTGGACATAGGTTGTGCACGATAGTAGGTAGTGTTCTATGGTGTTTTCTTCCAGGCAAAAAAGCAAAGTGATCGGGTGGTTTCATCTTTCCAGTTCCAGATTCTCAATCTCCATAGTTTCTTGTACGTTGGTATTTTTGTGTTGTCTTTCACTTGACTTTTCATACTGGACTCTCTGAGCGTGTCGTCCTTTATTGCTGACTCTCCATTGTTGTTTCCATTTGTCGATTACTTGTTGTTTGATGATGCTTTTTGCCTCCAGAATTCCGAGTCCTGTGTTTACTATATTCTGGCTGCTTGTCCCGCGTTTTGCGGCCCTGTCTGCCCTCCCATTGCCAGTTATCCCTCGGTGTGCTGGTATCCATGCTATTGTGACCTGGCATCCCATACTTCTTAGGTTTGTTGTTAGTGCTAGTATTTCCTCTTTCAGATCTGGTCTGTTCCCCTTAGAGTGGTTTCCTAGCGTTTGTACTGTGGGTAGTGAATCCGTCAGTATAGAGAGTTTTATAGGGGGTTTGTCACCGCTTCACCTGCACATATGGTAAAGGGCTGCAATCCCAGCCCAAGGGAAACCATTGAGTCGAGCAGGACCCGAGTAATCTAGAACCTTCTCCAAAGAGAGGGTCACCAAGTCCATGATTCCGTGGACACTGATGTGGCCCGCCTAATGCGGGCCCCACGAGGAACTCGGACAGAGTTACCGCCCGTGTCGAGTTAGGACACGCGGGAGACCGGCAGAGGACAAACGGACTGGAGAGAGACAACAGGGCCTGCCTGAGAGGGACTCATAGATAGTGATAGATATACTAGGGCTAGATAGTGTGCTAGATTGTTGTATGACAACTATAAGTTTGATGTTTAACTATCTGTGATATGTAATATAAGAGAGCGCGGGTCTGTTCACCCATTGCGCCAACTGTACAATAAATACAATAAATGTTCTATATCCTAGCGAACAGTGTATTGTTGCCTGTATGAACCCGAACCATTATTTAGATCAGAGTAAGACCATGACAGGCTTTGTGGGGGCTAGTTTTCCGGTTTTGGCATAGAATGTTTTCTTAAAAACCTGTTAAATGCCATGTAAAATTAATTATTTAAGCATATCACATTGATTTTTGATAACACATTGATTTGTTTAAATCAAAGAAATTATTACCGTTACAAGTTTATATAGAACTAGTAGCTATCTAGCAGTAACATAGAAATAATCTGAGTCCCTCGGCAATGTCTCACCATTGCCTCCGTAGCACCTCTTTATTTTGATTCTGTAAACTATTTGTTTTTCCGACATGTTACTATTTTGACATTTTTTTTGTGTGTGTGACAGTGACTAATGTTTTCTCGCTCCACAAGCAGATTGTTCCGCAACAAGTGCCGCGTCCAACCGATGAAACCTTTCCAACAGTAACGAGAGTACAAGACAACATCGAGGAGCTTCAAAATTCAGAGCTAAGTTTCACCTCATACTCATTGTACTTCTAAGCTGTACTTCTCATGTTTCATCAATGTATTATTTTGTATCATATTGATTTCTTTGCATATTCATAAGCTTGTTACCAACATAACCTTGCATTTTGATTTACACATTAATAATTAGGGGAGTAAACCAAATTTTCGACCACACAAGATATTTTTCTAAGGGATTTAACTCTATAAACCTAACAAACAAGTAAAACACAAAATGTCTACTTTAGATCAATGCATTGAGCAAGGAATAAAGTTAGGTTATAAAGAAGAAAAACTGTCAGAATGGGCACAGAAAACACACGCAGAAAACATTGCCCGTGAAGAAAGAGCGATGGAACGAGAAGAAAAGAAATTACAAATGGAGGCCGAAGAAAAGAAATTGCAAATGCAAGCAGAAGAAAAGAAATTGCAAATGGAGGCCGAAGAAAAGAAATTGCAAATGCAAGCAGATGAAAAGAAATTGCAGATGGAACTTGAGGCCGCCGCCAAACAGGCCCAATTAAATGCCGAGACACAGATTAAACTAAAACAGATGGAAATGGAGGCCAACGCAGAAATATCAATAAATAAGTTAAGAAGCAAAGAAGAAGAACAAAAATATAGTAAATATAAAGGTCTCGTGAAGGCTTTCTGTTCTGGAGATTCCATCTCCGCCTACTTAGAAAATTTTGAGTGTCTCATGTCTCATCATAAAATCAGTAAATCAGATTGGGCATTTATTCTAATGAGAAATTTGGCTCTTGAACCACTGAAAGTAATAGAGACAATACCACAGGAAATGCGAAAAGACTATGAGTACCTAAAACAACGCATTCTCCAACATTTTTCTTTAGACACTGCAGGTTACCAACAACAATTTGCCAAATTATCTCCACAACCAAACCAAACCTTTATAGATTATGTCAGTACAGTCCAAGACATATGCACAAAATGGATTAACTCGGCTAAAACCAACAATAGCCATGATAAACTTAAGGAACTGATTATAATAGATAAAATAGTTAGCACCATCCCCACACCTTTTGCCAAGTTCTTAAAACAAATGGACTGTAAGACCATTCAGGAAGTCGAGGCGAAGGGGAATGCATTTTTCACAGCAAATAGGGATATTTTTCAACATAACATAAGTCACAATGATACAGCAGCTGCAGTAGTGAACACCAAATACTCCAAACAATCACAGAGTAGATTTAAACCACGATCCAATGTCGGTAAAGTAGTAAGATGCCAATATTGCAATTTTCATCACGACAGTTACGGGATGTGTGACAAATCACCCACCTACCCTGAACACCTCAAAAAGATGGTGGAAAAGCAAACAGCTAAACGCATGGCTTACCACAGAGCAATTAAATGTTATTTCTGCAATAGCTGGGGTCACTATAATAAGGATTGTGAAGGCCGAAAGTTATTGAGACAGGCCAATGCTGCATTAGTAGAAACGTCGTCTGACGAAGAGCTTGAGTCACTGAATGAATGTGACAATCAGCACGACAATGAGAGCGAGCTTGGGAATGCTGTACATATCATAAACACCATAACAGACAGTAAGTGCAACACCTGTACGAAGTTCCAACTTGACACAACACTACATTGTGGTCACATAGTCCCAATTGCAAATGAAACAGCTAACGCTGCCTTATCATCTACAGGCAAGCTAGTTTTTTATACAGGGTTTGTTAACAACAAAAAGTGCACGTTAATTCGTGATTCCGGCGCAACACTTTGTGGGGTGAGAAAAACATTAATAGACGCTAAAGACTACACAGACAAACATGTGACGTGTCGCACATTTTCAGGTACGATAGAGAAATACCCCCTTGCTTTGGTCGAAATTCAAACACCGTTCATATCGGGGCGAGTATTGTGTGCTATCCTTGAAAATCCCGTCGCGGATATTATACTTGGTAATTTACCCAACATACATCCATGCTCTGAAACAGAGATCAAAATGTGGGAGCAAAAACACAATATCCACCACAGGAATAGCGACACAAAAGAGAAACACCATTCTTGCTTGTCTCAAACTGCCAAAATACCAAGGGAGACAACCACTGAGGTAATTCAGGAAGAATTTACCAAGGTGTACAATGCAGGGGCGGTCGAATCAAGAAACGATACGACCGAATTAAAACCTCGAATTGAGGATGCTACCAAACTACCAAGTACCGAACCTGTAAATGTGCAACAAAACACACAACACACAAACGCAATAACACGACAGACAACCCACAAAACCAACACGGACCAACTGCAGGAATCATTAGAAATAGTATCGCCAAACTCAACTAACATCACTTTTGGTAATGAACAGAAAGCAGATACAACACTTGCACCATACTTTAAATTAGTTGGACTTAAACCAAAAGTCACTAAACATGCATCGTGGACATTTAGGCTACAGAATAACATCTTAACCAGATTTTACACAACAAACCAGACCACGACACAGCAAATTGTTTTACCACAAGCACATCGAAACAAAGTGCTAAAAATAGCCCATGACTCCCCTTTTGGAGGTCATATGGGATACGAAATGACCAAGGCTATTGTCCTAACCCATTTTTTTTGGCCAAAGTTTGACCAAGAGATTAAATCATTTTGTACATCTTGTGATACATGTCATAAACTGGTCAAGGGGAATAACCCTATTACATTCTCTGTAAATGGAAAATTGAAATTATTACGTGTAAATATGTTGAAACCATACTATGCTAGACAGGACAATGAGACAAATGAACAGACGCAACAAACTGTTGACGGAGACGAAACGACAATTTCCCAACGGAATGACACCTCGACAAACTAAGCATCGTTAACGACACACGCTTACGACGACGAAAACGACGAAGACATATGGACATTACCGACAATCTGTGATATTGACAATGACGACAAATTTGACGACATATTGACGATCGATCTCGACGACGACGACAATGACATTGAAGACAATTTACAAACTGTAGCATCTGTGATAAATCAGACAGACATGGACAACACTGAAATCCCTGTGCCAATTATGACTGATGACGGAAGTATAAAGGACATACATATCTCTGACACTTTGACACAACAACAGCGACAGGACATTTTAACGCTCCTAGACGACTATAAGACGATCTTTTCCAACAAACCTGGACGCACTAATAGAATAACACATTCAATTGTGTTAACAGATCTGAGACCGGTCAAATGTAGACCATATTCTATTCCTCTCCATTGCAGATCTAATTTAGAGAAAGAAATTTTAGATTTAGAGAAGAATGGCATTATTCAAAAATCTATGTCTCAATATTCTTCACCGATTGTCTTGGTGAAAAAGAAAGACCAGACAATCCGCTTGTGCATCGACTATAGAATATTGAATACCAGAACAACAACGGATGCAGAGCCTATGAACAGTTGTGAAGATCTTATTTTAGATATGGCGCAATCATCCTTATTTTCTAAGACAGATTTAGCGAAAGGATATTGGCAAGTTCCTCTACACCCTTCTTGTAGACATATAACAGCATTCGCAACGCCTCTAGGGTTATACGAATGGCTATATCTTCCTTTTGGCCTGAAGAACGCACCGGCCACATTTGTGAGACTAACAAGATTGTTATTACACGGAATTAATGACGTAGTTGCTTATATTGATGATATATGCGTCCATTCTTCTCATATGACTTCTCACTTACTCACCCTTAAACAAGTCTTCCACCAAATCTCTCTTTTTGGACTTACTATCAAACCTTCCAAGGTTGAAATAGGCTATACACAAATAGACTTCCTTGGTCATAGAATTTCTGAAGGAAAATTGTTGACTGATGATAAAATTGTTTCCAAGATCCTTAATCTAGAAGTACCTACCACAAAGAAGCAGGTTAGAAGTTTACTAGGTCTGATTAATTATTATTCCAAATTCATTCCACATTGGGCAGAACTCACCTCAGTCTTTTCTGATATGTTAAGTAAAGATCATCCATCAAAAATTTGTAAAAGTACCAGCTTAGATGATGCAATGTGTAGGTTGAAACATATTTTTTCTAATCCACCAGTCTTGCGATTACCCAACATAAATTTACCCTTTATTTTGACCACAGATGCGAGCACTATCGCAATAGGAGGATGTTTAATGCAGGAAGTGGATGGCGTTCGACACCCGATCCTCTACGTAAGCCGCAAACTGAAGAAGGCTGAGACTCGTTATGCCACAGTTGAATTGGAGTGTTTGAGCCTTTTGTTCTGTATATTGAGACTATCTAAGTTCCTCTTGGGAAGCCATTTTGTGGTCCTCACAGACAGTTCGCCATTATTAATACTGAATCATGGGTCGCCCAAAAACAACAGATTGCAAAGATGGTGTCTTCTACTTCAAGACTTTGACTTTGAAATTCGCCATATTAAGGGCACCGATAACATTGTGGCTGACCTTTTATCACGGCAGACACATGCGCCAGTAGAATGACTCTAATCACATTGGCCAGTAGCCACACGATAAACTGTGATACTTTTAGTCCGTCACATAGAACAGCGTGACTCTACACCTGCTAGAGTACTCTCAGTGATTAGGTTAATTACGTCACCCTTAAACATACGTTAAGAGCTATTTTGTAAGAACTATACCATCAAATGCCTAAGCTCTACAACGATTCCAGCAAGAAACATTAACTGTGCGGTCATTTCAACCAACTATATCAACCAGTGAACTATCGTTGAACAATGTTATATTTCATACGGGACAGTGAGAGCGATCCATACTTGCTGTTGCTACAAAACTTTGCAAACAGCCGAAACAGAACAACATCGACGACAACACTCAAGAGACAGCCATACTAACTTTAACATTCATGGCATAACACACGAACGAAGGGACGTCAACGCGCACATCATCGTTGGAGTTATTTAATTAATTAGTTTACTATTAAATATGTATTATATTTCCATTAATGATGTATATAAATTGTGTTAACCTGTAACTTGTACATATTCTACTTTAATATTACAGACGGTACCATTCATATGCTAAATAACCGTCCTATACAAGTGTCTCTAGTTAAATTATAACCTATTTTTCAGTTATCGTACAAAAAGTACGTATTTTCTTAAAGGGCAAATATCGCCTAGCCCATTTTTTCTAAGGGCAATAACGCTTACCTCAACCTTAAATATATATTTTAGCCAATTACTATTTTGAATGACAGATGAGTGAATGACTGCGTGAAAGGATTAAATGAGAGAACGATACACTTGGCGGACAAATTGTACGCAAAACGTATTCATTGTAATTTGTCTGCGTCTTCCATGTAAAAGTGCATGACTTGTCTAATTTGTCAATACATGTGTAGAATTTAGTTTAGGAGGGAGTTAATTTAGTATTTATGTTAATATACTTAGGTTAGCAGTTAGAATACATCTAAGCATCACTACTTGGAATACTTAGTCAGGTATTGCACACAGTGCAGTATTACATGATTGAGGTTATCCCAACTCGTGACGCTTGGAATTACACCACACATTCAGCACGCACGTTACACAAACCTCAAAACTCAACACTATCAATTTAAAATACAGTCACTTTATTAGATACATCAACTTATTAGTTAACACACTAACAAGCCAACAGGGACACATGTAGTCTGAGGGGGATAAAAGAACAAGGTAACTACATCTTTAGCATTATATAACATACGGGAGTAAAAGTGTATAGAAATACACACACAGATCAAGATTTGAAGGTGTACTTATTTAGCCAAGACTTCGGTCTTGTTAACCCTCTATTATATAGGGGTTATTTGTCTGGGTACCATTTCGGGTACTATGAGAAGGGCAAGTTGTAAATACAACTACTAAAATGCCACGTAACTTCGGTCTGATAAGCATATTTAAGCACACGAGAGACAGGGATCTCTGCACCAAATCAGACAAGTGTTGTATGGTAGAATACATGAGTTTTTAGTGCTAATAGGTAGGTTACCAGGTTACTATCCACCAAACTACAAACACCAACTTTAGGTGATTCGGTGACAGAATTAGAATGGATCTAATTCCCAACAACAAATCAGGTCACGGGGGAGGGGGGATCCTGTCACCGCTTCACCTGCACATATGGTAAAGGGCTGCAATCCCAGCCCAAGGGAAACCATTGAGTCGAGCAGGACCCGAGTAATCTAGAACCTTCTCCAAAGAGAGGGTCACCAAGTCCATGATTCCGTGGACACTGATATGGCCCGCCTAATGCGGGCCCCACGAGGAACTCGGACAGAGTTACCGCCCGTGTCGAGTTAGGACACGCGGGAGACCGGCAGAGGACAAACGGACTGGAGAGAGACAACAGAGCCTGCCTGAGAGGGACTCATAGATAGTGATAGATATACTAGGGCTAGATAGTGTGCTAGATTGTTGTATGACAACTATAAGTTTGATGTTTAACTATCTGTGATATGTAATATAAGAGAGCGCGGGTCTGTTCACCCATTGCGCCAACTGTACAATAAATACAATAAATGTTCTATATCCTAGCGAACAGTGTATTGTTGCCTGTATGAACCCGAACCATTATTTAGATCAGAGTAAGACCATGACAGGGTTCTCTGTCGCTAATTCTAGTCATTTCATAATTCCATGTGTTGTCTGTTACTTTGTACTCGTTTTTAATGTTCCATTTTGTTATTATTACTCCTGCCCCTATCCAACCATTCTCGTTCATTGATCCGTCTGTGTATATAATGAGGTTGTCCGTGCTTATTTGTCTTATGTATTCTTCCGCTATCTCTTTAGCTTCCCTGTCCTCTGTTGATTTATTAATTTGGCTCGCGAGTGATGTATCCATGAATGGTAATTTTAGTCCCCATCGAGGTGTTGTTTGTCTGTGAACTTTTCGTGCCAGTGTCCTGGCTAGTTTCTCCTCCGCGTTCATCTCCTGTGCTGCTGCCCATCCTGCTGGTGTTTGTGTCTTTCATATGGGTATTCCTCCCCATTTGCTTCTGTTGTCTTCGAATGCACTGAACGCCGGGTGTCTCGTATCCTTCACAGCCTTCATTCAGTAGTTGTAGACCAGTTGCTTTCTTCTCAGTTGTAGTGGTAGTACTCCTAATACTACCTATACGGCTTCCCTTGGTGTTTGCTTGCTTGTTCCTAGGATAATCCTCAGCGCTTGGTTCTGTATTGAGTCCAGCCTTCGTGTGTTGTGATCCGGGGCTGCGTCATATGCTAAGCTTCCGTATTCTATTCTTCCTCTGATCAGCGATTTGTATAACATTAGCATCGTTTTTCTGTGGGCTCCCCATCCACTGCCTTTAATTACTCTTAGAATATATATTGTCTTCTTACCTTTTTCCGACTGTCTGGTCTGTGTGTTTTCTCCAGCTTAATTGTTCGTCTATTGTCAACCCCAGGAATCTTGTATTTTTTCTTCACTTTATATCCTTCTCGACTGGCAAGGCACACCAGGCTGCCTATAGTCCGGCGAGCAATAATCAAATCGATTTATTTGTGTTTCCCCCCCCCCCCCCTGAATTTGAGATTTAAACATTGAGCACAACCCACTATTGGCAACGTTGATCGTATTCCAGTACGAACCTAAGGCCTTGTCCACGTCAAATGGAAGCACTAGACTCGAGTTTCGCTAGCGAAATAGCGAAACAGCGAAACTCGAGTCTAGTGCTTCCATTTGACGTGGACAAGGCCTTAGGTTTGTACTGGAATACGATCAGTGTTGCCAGTAGTGGGTTGTGCTCAATGTTTAATCTCAAATATCGGAAAAGACTGAAGAACTACAAATTTTGGAAGACAAAGTTGAAGATGCCAGGAAGACAGCAGAGAGAGAACAAACAACTGAAGCGAACATCTCTCTCAAAGCCATAGCAGCAAAATATAAAGAACAGTAAATCAAACAACAAGAGATTGTTGGAGGGAAGAAACAGAAAACCTGAACTTTGACAGGGATGGAAACAAATTATGGAAACTAGTGAAAGCCATGAACAATTAAGAACCTAGAAACAAACAAATAACAATTAAACAAGGAAATGCCTTACTTACAGGAAAAAAGGCTGCAAATGCACTAATTGTGACAAGATCCCCGAGGCTTGGACAGGTATGTTACTATAGATAATATCCCCAGCCTTTGCTCCGACCACCCCAATAGGACTTTACATCTACAAGGCCCCACACAAGCCGGGACAGCTGACCTTCCCCTCCCCACTTATGGATTCCTACCCACAAGGGGCTCGGACAAGACAACAGTCATACTAGTACTCAAAGCCATGGCTAACAAAGGAAAATTTAATTACTGAATACGTCCACTGAACTAAGAGAGGGATAGCTGAAAAGCCTGGATAGAAGACAATATGTACACGGGCTGCTAGAGAACAGCGAGAAGATCTATCGATGATCAGTCATAATCATGGAGCATGTGACTTAAGTTCTTGCTGTCGTCCCGTCGTGGCTAACGACTCACCCGATGAACCTCCAGTACAAAGAAACTCCAAGGCATAGACCCTTCTGAAGTTCTCTCCCTCCACTGTGAGTAAGATTTCGGACTGGTCAGGCGTATGTTTGATACTGGACTGACACTTCACCAAAGTTCGCTGGTCATCCCTCGATGACGTAATGACTCACAAGTTCCATTCCACTGATGACGTCTGGACCGACCCTAGAATTCTAGATGTCCCCCAACTGAAGAAAAGTACTGTAGCACAATACACTAGTATCTAAGAGCCTGGTTGCTCTTTGGCTTCTCAAGTTAATGGGAAAACTGTTTGCAACCTGTAACTGGAGCGCTGGATCCATATAACAACATAGTCACACTTGAATGCTCCAACAGGTGAATGTAAGAACTCAACATATTCACAAGTCACTATGCTTCACAGTTCTGTAGGTATCTAATACCTTCACAGCTTTCCATGTCATTGTCCACCAACACCTAGGAATGGGGTAGATCCCTACCCAAACAAGAATGTCACTCCGGTGTTCACAAGAATAGCAAATCCCTGTTGTCGGTCACTTGACCAAGTTAAGGCTTCAGTAAGGATCACAACAGTAGATTCACACAGTAGTTAACATGAATTATACAATGTGTCCCATTACGATGCAGCCGGGCCGAAACATAATAAACTGGCCATTATCGTGACTAGTAAACAGAGTCGCTCTCATCAACACAACTGGAACTCATTTCCTTGAGAGCACACAAGTCACCACTGAGTTACCGTAGAACTGCACCAGTACCTTACCGATGTGAATCCACAGAAGCATCAGTCCTTGACCCAACCTGGATTGGTTGACTAAATCTTCGTCGGATTCGTAGCGGCGGTCTTAGCATAGACCTACCGGGATATTCTACACTCAGATTCTCTCAAGTGTTGACATTGGCAGATTCAGATGACCGCTCCCAGTATTGCCTCAAACATCACCTGGACTGGCACTGGAATGAGCTGGTGCCATTGAGTATATGGTATAACTCATGATCTCCATCATATATAACAGATCCTGAAACATGGAGGTCGGTGTGAGTACCTGGCTACAACTTAGGACTAATATGCATCACAATCTTAACACATGCATCATAGTAATATATAGCATACACTAGCTGACCCGGCCCGGCTTCGCCCAGGTCCTGGAGGGGATCTATCTATCTATCAGTCTGTCTGTCTGCTTGTTTGTCTGTCTGTCTGGCTGACCCGGCCCGGCTTCACCCAGTCCCTGGTGGGGAGCATCTCATTTAATTCATATAAGTAGTCATATAAGCTCTCCCGTTCCCGACTATCTGTCTGTCTGTCTATCTGTCTGTCTGTCTGTCTGACCTGGCTTCACCCAGTCCCTGGTGGGGAGCATCTAATTTAATTCATATACGTAGTCATATAACCTCTCCCGTTCCCGACTATCTGTTTGTCTGTCTATCTGTCTGTCTGTCTGTCCCGGCCCGGCTTCACCCAGTCCCTGGTGGGGAGCATCTTATTTAATTCATATACGTAGTCATATAAGCTCTCCCGTTCCCGACTGTCTGTTTATCTGTCTGTCTATCTGACCCGGCCCGGCTTCACCCAGTCCCTGGTGGGGAGCATGTCATTTAATTCATTCATATAAGTAGTCAAATAAGCTTCCGTTCCCGACTATCTGTCTGTCTGTCTATCTATCTGACCCGGCGTGGATTCGCCGGTAAACAGTAACTTAAAAGAATGTCCTTCCACACACCATTCATTATTTTTAATGAAAACTGTTTTTAATCACCGACATGACAGTTGATAAGTTCTGTAAGCAGAAAAAGATGGGTTACAATGTTATGCATTATGCATTATTTTTATGCAAACTTTGAAAATGCCGTAAAGATTATATCATTATTTATTATAACTCATATGCCTGAAAATAACTATAGACAAAGAGTTTAACAATAGTGCAAGTAAGTCCAACAATATGATTATAAAGTATATAGAAATGTTATTAAAAGTTATGCCCCTTGAAATAACTTTTCTAGAGTGAAGTTCCCCTGCTATATAGACATTATATAATGAAAATGAAAAAGTAAATGTTATTAAATAAGTAGAAGATTTTACACTAAGAAACTATTATAGTCGGTTGCACAGGAATGAAAGGAAGACGTGTAGAAAATTCATCTCAATCGGATGTACCGTTATCGAACGCATCCAATACATAGCTAGCTGACCACAAACTTACAAACAAAGCCACATACACTCTGTTTTATATATATATATAGAGATTATATATTAGATCATCAACATCATAGATCAATTCTTAACTACAAGGTACAGGCATGAGGGTGCAAGAGAAAGCAATAGTACACAAGTATATAGTCAAGTAACTCGTCTGGGCAACAGATAGCCCGATAGCACCAGAGTAGCCTGTTTGACTCTGTCAAAGTATCCTCTACCTGGTGTTATTCGAACCCTCCACTACTCTTCAACCAACAACAACCATAACAATACACCTACTTATCTTTCAGTGTAGCGGTTTCATTAACTAGGAGGTGTCCAGCCGGACATATCCTCCTCATCCACACAACTCAACAATTAATTAATCACTTAACCCATTGATAAATTAATTATACATAACTCATTAATGACTATATAACATTAATAAATTATATACATCATAATTCATTAACATAGCATTAACAAATTATAAATCATGAGATGTTAAACTGAACTAACAAACTCATAAACACAGCAACAGCTTCCGTTCTTGGATCTCTGTCCCAGAACAAGGTTTGACCTTTATTAGTTGACCTTCACCCATGACGGTCAAGTCTGTGCAGGTCTATCACAGATATGGTGGCCATCCACTGAGTAATCTTCCCCACAGCTGTTGTGGCAAAAGAGAACCTTGGTTCCGTGGCGAGTTAGGCCACGTCATCCATTTTAGAGTGGCATCCAGCCCCTCATCTACTAAATCTCCAGTCCCCCCTCAAGGGCTACTTAAATTGCTTGGATGTAACTACCACGTCCTAGTGGTTAAGTTACCACACGAACAGAGTCAGGTTTATAGAAGAAAAGAACTGTAGAGATAAACAATGTTCTAGTCGAAGTTCGGATCGTCATTAACGCAACGGCCTCGATTACAGAGTGTCGCCTCGCTCTCGGTTGGGTATTCAGATGTAACACTCGGTCAAGCACAATCACTTAGGTCGGATAGGCCAAATAACCATTCGGTCTCGCAGACATTATCCGCACGATCGGGCGCGCAGTGTCACTCAGGCGGGCAGGCATATAAACAAGTCGTGACACCATAAATTCACAGATAATTCTCTATCTACCTCTATCAAGTACATACAAAACAAATCTACATAGAGGTGGATTATCACTGGCATCCTCACTTAGTAAATACTTACCTTCACATCCCAATGGAAATAAAACCACCTTGATTCCAGGAAATAATCAACACCACCTATATCAGGCATAAATTACAGAAATATCTAGCTAAGCAAATAACACATCACTGGTTTGCTCATGCCGATAACTCATCGCTAATAAGGCATCTAACATCACACAGACTAACTAATGGCACAAGTCCTCACAGCTCTAACGATGTAATCACTAAATACAGTTGTTACACAGTTGCCAAAACTAGCTGTTAATTACCGAAGATACTCCCACAAGTAGCAGTAATACTTCATAGTAAATTAAGCATTAACAATGATTGTGAATAAGTTCCAACAATTAATGCACATCTATTGTTAATATCACACCTATAAGGATAATGTCTACCATCCTGTTAGTATTACACAGCGGAGCAAGTGTGCCTTATTACACACTCCTGATGTGTTAACAAGCACAAACATCTGTTGTGTCAGACGGCTTCTGGCCTAAATCGTGACTAGCCGATCGATAATGCTAATTAATTATGCAGACAGGCGGGACGGAAATTCTGCGTCGCGGAAGCAATTATCTCGTCATTCGCCGCGTTGTTTAAGGACTATTGCTAACGACTAATGTCTTAAGGTATTACCTTGGTTATTGATTCACCATTGCTTGACTATTTTTAGGTAATGCTCTGGCTAGCTGATGAAAATACCTCATGT
The DNA here is from genome assembly GCA_963921405.1 of Cepaea hortensis. Lineage (NCBI taxonomy): Eukaryota > Metazoa > Mollusca > Gastropoda > Stylommatophora > Helicidae > Cepaea > Cepaea hortensis. Next base: position 17,240,515 of record OY992883.1, read on the forward strand.
TACCACAGTCGGTAAATCGTGGCCGTCTTTGACGATATCTGAAAGGCGATTAGCCTCGGATAGCTAAGTGCGCAGTCACAATTACATCTCGGGCCTAGAGAATCCCATGGGTCACGGAGAAGTTCAGAATCCCGTGTTCCCCGATGTAATTGTGGGTCCATCGTGACAGCAACATCACGTACGCACATTGCCTAGTCCCTTCACGAAGAATCTAAATTCTTCACGAATTCACCCGACTATGACGCCAGGGACTAATTTAGCCGGGGATTTCCCTAGTTATGGTCCCCATCTTAAGGGAGACAACTAGTATTATTCCGTCCAAAGGGAAATAATGCAGAGGACAGACGGAATCTAGTCCGTTTCGTCACACTAATAGAACACTATGCTAGCGCAAACCACATTGATATTACAACCGAACAGAAGAAAGCAATCAAAGATAAACAGACACATCATAGTAATTCAGAGACAGCAGCAGAATATATGATGGTAAATCTAAAAATGAAAGAAATGGAACTGGCAATGAATACCCTAAAAAAGAAGAAATCACCAGTAAAGGATGGAATCACAAATGAAATTATAATAGGACTAGGCACTAAAGCAAAAAAGAAACTATTGGCAGTCCTAAATTACAGTTGGAAGAGAGGAACAGTCCCACATGCATGGAAGGAAGATATACTAATACTAGTCCCAAAAAAAAGGAAAAGACGTGGACGAACCAAATGGCTATCGGGCAAATTTTGAGATATAGCCTACGATGGGTGACGTTGTGATATTCTAGTGTGATAATTTGGTCGCGTCTAGCGTGAGTCGCATGGTCTAGTGGTTACACTCCCGCGTCACACGCCAGTGATCCGGGTTTGATCCCGGGTCCAGTCAGGGATATGCACTACTGACGAGCTCAAACGAGAGCGAACTCAAGTCTAGTGCTTCCATTTGACATGGACAAGGCCTTAGGTTCGTAATGGAATACGATCAGCGTCGACAGTAGTGGGTTGTGCTCAATGTTTAAGTCTCAAATCCCGGGGGAAAAACCCCCAAATAAATCAGCTTCATTTTTAATTCATCACAAACAAAGGAATCCTGGGAGTTCCCGGAAAATTACATGACATCAGGGTGATTCTAGGGTGTGTTGATATTAATTACAGATACAGACATATAAATGCTTTCACACGTTGAAGCTAAGCGAGTGCTATTGTGTATTTATTGAAATAAAATATCATATAAATTGGATGTGTTGTTGATCATTCACAGTTGAGTGTGTAGTGGACTGCTAGACCGATCGATGGATGCAATGCATGTTTCTGGGCCCGGAGGGCCCTCACTGTCGTCGGAGTATATATCCATATCTTGTGCTACTCGTCTTGTAAATGTCCCCTCTTTCTGCGCTCATCTTTGATGTATCTGGGGGTCACTTTGGAAAGGCTATGACATGCCGTTTTGGGTACATCTTGCTGTAAACACACTTGTCGACCGATCACGAAGTGAATCCCGATATCCTTATTCTGAAAATCGATGATTCCCCTTTCTCTATCCCCCCCCCCCCCCGATCTAGGCCAGTGCTAAAACTAACTAAGCGGGTGTTTTTTTTGCGGTGAATTAAAAATGAAGTAGCGAAAAACTTAACTGGCATCTACTGCCTATAGCACCTTGCGGTGTAGGACAAGGGTGTCTTGAGCTTAACCCTCTTGGTTAGTTCAGTCGCCGTGAACAGTGCAGGTTAGGGTATTCTTCAACCCTGCCCCCCCCCCCCCCCCAACCTTACAGGGGAAAAAACCATCACATTATCGAGGATTCGAACCATGGTCTCCCGAATGGGAGTCCAATATCCTTGCTTTCAATCCACCATGTAGACATTTAAACACGATTATGAGAAAATTAGCGTATTATTCTAGGGTCTCTATATAGTTACATGTTGATTGATTGATTTATTGATTGATTGATTTAGGAGTCGACATCACAGCATTCGGGGCATTCCCATAAGCGCTCCATCCCCATCCTCAGCAGCAAGTGAAGAGTTCCAACACCAATAGTACCAGTAGCAATCTGATTATATGTCCGTCTCGTCTTGCCTCTGAGCGTTGAGCGTCGACCAGATCCCCTCGTCACTCCTCGCTGTCTCATTCTTGCCAGACCATGGTAATCCATGTAGTTACATGTATTACCACTAAGAATGTACACTATAGCGACAGAAGCAGCGTTAGAAAACACACGCATGAACAAGAGCTGAAGCATTCACCGCCTCATGTAGACAACAAATATTATCAATTGATGAGAACATACTCTTGTAATTTAAGGCTTTATATAGTTACATGCATTCCCACTAAGAATGCACACTATAGCGACAAGCGTTGGAAAACAAAAGCGTGAACCAGAACGCAACAACCGTTAACCAAACGTGAAGTGTGTGTGACTGGGTTGAGAGCCCGCGCAAGAAAGACCTCCAGACTGAGGTAATCGCTGGCACGCGCACAAATCGAAGTTCCGCCAGGCTTTACGGTTTCTTCACCGCCTCACGAGTTTGTGTGCCTTGCTGGAAGTTACAGTAGATGACTGCATCACTGACCTTAGCAGTAAGCTCACAATCAGCCAGGGAATTTACTGTAGATGCCATGACACAGTTCAGTGAAAAACTACAGCCTTGAACTTGCACAATGGAAGCAAACAACGCGATCGAAGAGTGTATTTCAGGAATGGATATTTGTTCTTCTTGTGTAGTTTGTGGTGGATTCATTCATTCGACACACGTGACAGTGGTTTAGCTCCTATGGTGTGTATGTAGTCAAGAATATCGAAGGCGTGTGTTAGATCACTATAGCGACATATAGGTAATATTTGTGAGATTCCCCCCCCCCCCCCTGTCTAGTCCGTAACCTAGATGTGGTAGAGGGGATTGTGTGTTTCAGTGACCCCAAGAGCTATGCTAACGGTATTGTAGCGGTAGGTTCTTCCGTGTCGGACTGCTCAAGGAGTAGGGACCAGACGAAGAGAAAGACACAAACCTGCTGCCTTGTAGGTAAACTACTGTCAAGGGCTAGGGAAAGCAAACTCTATAAAATACTTGTCGGAGTCGGTGTGCTGAGCCGCAGTCTTGCCGAAACAGTGACATGTAATCTTCTTCTCCTTTCGTTGGCTTGAAATATGTCTATCACTGCAATGCTGTCTCTTGTATGAATTGAACTGTCTTTTTCAGTTCACACAGCGGTCCATAGAGTTTATCTTCCACTGTCGTCTCTCTAGGCCAGAAGGTTTGCCTAGATATGTTATATTTTGGGCAGTCTTGGAGTATGTGCTCTGCTGTCTGCGACGCCAATCCACATGTGCACATGGCTGTTTCACCAAAGTGACATGTAATGAACTTGATAATGATGATGACATGTGTGAAATCACACAACGCATGTATACGAACTAACGGTGCAATTATTCCGGCATAGTTTAGTGCCCCGCAAGATTTAATTCGGTTTACATCTACAGCTGTTTAGTAATTGATTGTGTTCGTAGCTTTGTTTGTCTGATGTGTACATATTTAATCATTGTGAAGTCTAGTGTTAAATTCACAAACAAGGGTCAGCATGGCCGAATAGATAGGAACGCGTGTTCTGAAACATCCAGTGTGCTGATGCCGAGATAGTGGGATCAACCGCTACACCAGACAGTTGGACTAAAATGTTGTCTTCTCGTCCTAGACTTGAGAGCTTAAATTACAAGTACCTCTGAAGTCGGAGTAGGTTCGCCTGATGACGAGGGACACAGTTAACAGGGAAAGCTAATGCGAGCGAGCACCCCCCCCCCCCAAAAAAAAAAAAAAATTACAAACGCGTATACTTCTTTCTCTTCTTCTGTCGAGGAGAGTTATGTACCGCAGAAGCCAGCGTATCACACTTTGGCATGTATTTGTCTAAGATTATTTTCCTCTAGACCAGTGGTTCTCAACCTTTTTTGGCCCGCCCCCCCCCCTTCACCATATTTTCAGAACGTCATTCCCCCCTTTCATATTTCCTACATAAAAATTTGGCCCGTGTCCCCCTTCACCATATTGCTATCCGGGAAGGCAAGGTATCCGATACACTACCAAAGAGATCAGGGTGACGTGTCATATCATTAGATACCAGTTCCAATTACAAACTCTATCCTGAACACGAACAAGGTACCTTCTTAGCCCGAGGCTTACATCGAAACCTCTCAGCCACTCTCCCCCAATAGCGAGACAGAAGAAGTATGTCTGAGATAACATCACTACTGCAGGTCCGCATGACCGAATGGACAAGAACACGTGTTCTAAGACATCCGGTGAGCTGATGCCGAGGTTAGCGGTTCGACCCCTACACTGGACAGCTGGACTAATATGTTGACCTGTCGTCTTTGACTTGGGGAGGTTAATCACAAGTACCTCTGAAGTCGGAGTGGGTTCGCCTGATTTCGAGGGACACTGTTAATAGGGAAAGCTAACCCACACGCAAAATTCAGTCCATCACTACTACGCTTGAGTTCAAAGCGAGAGAGCGCAAAAAAGAAATCCCACTACCACTCCACCACACTTCCCCATTAGCGAGACAGAAGTAATATGTGGGAGATAACACAATTAATCTCCCCCAATAGCAAGACAGAAGTAAGCAGTTATCAGTTGGGGTATCTTCATTGCACTCCGGACAGGTCAATAGGTGCTCAGATCTCCCCCCCCCCTCCAGCATATGCATCAGCGTTCGGAGTCGGAGTAATAGTGCCAGTTCTGTGTTGGTTGACGAGGCACCTCGTTTTCCCGATGTACCTCTCGCGTCTGGCCATGCCGATTCTTACTCCCAAGTCTTTCATCCTGGACAACGATGTGGATTCACTGACGTCAAAGTCCTCTGTTCTCGCCATATCTTTAAGGACGTTAATAATATCGGCACGATCCATGGGCTGGCATCTACAGGGGATGCAGAGCCAGCCAGTTTATCAGCTCGTTCATTTCCCTCGACTCCCGCATGTCCCGGGACGAAGATGAAGGTGACTTTACGGACAACAGACTTCCGCAGCGACTCAGTCCACTGTCTACGTACAGATCCAGCTTCAACCTTCTGAATCATGCTCATTGAGTCACTTAGTACACACACGTTGGTATAATGCTGTGATTCCAGCCATATGAAAGCCTGTGTAACTGCCATCACCTCCATCGTCATGCTGCTCGTGGTCATAGAGTGGGCACCACTGGATTCTTGAACGGTTCGGCCCGCTGAACGGGCTGTAAATGCCCACGCACTTCTCTGCTACTTTACAACAGATCCATCTGTATAGATGAGCACTTCGGTGCTGTTTGAGTGTTCATAGATGAGCGCGTTGACCTCTGCATTGACAGCGGCAGGGTTCTGCTCTCTGCACCGTCTGTCGAGTGTGATAATGCACTTAAAAGATGGAGGCACCGGCACCCATTCCTTGCCGGGGTTGATATTGGTAAGACTGCAGACCTGTCTGACGACATCATTCTCCCGACCCATCCATGATTTACCCCTCTTTAGCCTGTCACCCTTTTCTCTGAATACAGGGTCATGCAGAGGGTGCTGCTCATCTGCACTTATTTTTAAGTATGCACGAGCTCTCCAGATCTTGATCCTGTGTTCCATTGTCGGGAAGTCAAGGAGGTATCTCATTGCTACACAGCTGGTGTCTCTCGTGCAGCCCAAAATGATGCGCATGGCTTCGTTTTGTACCTTTTCAAGTCTTCCAATCTGTGTAGGGCTGACAGTGAGGATGGCCAGAGCATACTCGATGCGTGAAAGCACAAGTCCTTGGAACAGAAGTATTAGCAGTCTTTGCTCGATATTGGCAGTCGCCATGACTCTCATTGCTGACAAACCTTATATTGGCAGTCGCCATGAATCTCATTGCTGACAAACCTTTTCGAGCTTTCGTTATGACATAATCGACATGATCTCTGAAGGGCAGGCTACGATCAAGCCTCACGCCAAGATATGTCATCGACTGGGTTCTACTCAAAATACTTCCATCCAAGACAGAAGTAATATGTGGGAGATAGCACCACCACTCTCCCCCAATAGCGAGACAGAAGTAATATGTGAGAAATAACACCACCACTCTCCCCCAATAGCGAGACATAAGTAATATTGGGAGATAACACCACCACTCTCCCCCAATAGCGAGACAGAAGTAATATGTGAGAAATAACACCACCACTCTCCCCCAATAGCGAGACATAAGTAATATTGGGAGATAACACCACCACTCTCCCCCAATAGCGAGACAGAAGTAATATGCGGGAGAAAGCACCACCACTCTCCCCTTCCCTCAATAGCGAGACAGACGTAATATGTGAGAGATAACACCATTAATATCCACCAATAACGAGACAGAAGTAATATGTGAGAGATAACACCACCACTCTCACTCAATAGCGAAACAGAAGTAATATGTGGCAGATAACACCACCACAGTCCCCCAATAACGAGACAGAAGTAATATGTTGCAGATAACACAACCACTCTCCACCAATAGCGAAACAGAAGTAATGTGGTAGATAGCACGACCACAGTCCCCCAATAACGAGACAGAAGTAATATGTTGCAGATAACACCACCACTCTCCCCCAATAGCGAAACAGAAGTAATATGTAGGAGATAATACCACCACTCTCCCCCAATAACGAGACAGATGTAATATGTGAGAGATAATACCACCACTCTCCCCCAATAACGAGACAGATGTAATATGTGAGAGATAATACCACCACTCTCCCCCAATAGCGAGACAGAAGTAATATGTAGGAGATAATACCACCACTCTCCCCCAATAACGAGACAGAAGTAATATGTAGGAGATAATACCACCACTCTCCCCCAATAACGAGACAGAAGTAATATGTAGGAGATAATACCACCACTCTCCCCCAATAGCGAGACAGAAGTAATATGTGAGAGATAATACCACCACTCTCCCCCAATAACGAGACAGAAGTAATATGTAGGAGATAATACCACCACTCTCCCCCAATAACGAGACAGAAGTAATATGTAGGAGATAATACCACCACTCTCCCCCAATAACGAGACAGAAGTAATATGTAGGAGATAATACCACCACTCTCCCCCAATAGCGAGACAGAAGTAATATGTGAGAGATAATACCACCACTCTCCCCCAATAACGAGACAGAAGTAATATGTAGGAGATAATACCACCACTCTCCCCCAATAACGAGACAGAAGTAATATGTAGGAGATAATACCACCACTCTCCCCCAATAACGAGACAGAAGTAATATGTAGGAGATAATACCACCACTCTCCCCCAATAACGAGACAGAAGTAATATGTAGGAGATAATACCACCACTCTCCCCCAATAACGAGACAGAAGTAATATGTAGGAAATGATACCACCACTCTCCCCCAATAACGAGACAGAAGTAATATGTAGGAGATAATACCACCACTCTCCCCCAATAACGAGACAGAAGTAATATGTGGCTGATAACACCACCACTACAAGAAACAATGCTGGCAGAATTCGTGCAAATTTTAGCACCAATCATGCCTTATTTGGTCTAGATCAGGGGTGGCCAACACGAGACCCGCGGGCCGCATGCTTCCCGCCGGACGTCATGTTGCGGCCTGCGGAGTGGAAAGCGATGATGTGGTCGAGGCTGTAGCACGCTTGCTTGTTTACTTTAATTAACAAAAAATTTAGGTCCGTGGCCCGGCAGAAAATATTATTTCTGAAATTTGGCCCGCCAGCTGAAAAGGTTGGTCTAGATCTCACTGGTCTAGATCGATAATTGTTTCATGAATGAATCTGATATGGGGCTTAGCATGCCCGAAAGGATAAGAGCGCTCTTTCTTAAATTTCCAGTGCACTGATGCCGAGGTAGCGGGTTCACACCCTACACCAGTTAGTTGGACTAAAATTGTTACTTCTCGTCCTTGACCCGGAGGCGTAAATTACAAGTAACTCAGAAATCAGAGTGAGTTTGCCTGATGTCCAGGGACACTGGTAACAGGGAAAGCTAATCCACACGCACAAATTATTTCAGTACGCTAGAAGTAGTTGGCCGTGTGTGGACTCCGTTTGGGTTCAAAGCGAGCGAACGCGGAAAAGAAATGTGATATGTTAGGCGTTAATTATCACCATTGGTGTGGTTAATTATCACCATTGGTGTGGTTAATTATCACCATTGGTGTGGTTAATTATCACCATTGGTGTGGTTAATTATCACCATTGGTGTGGTTAATTATCACCATTGGTGGTTAATTATCACCATTGGTGTGGTTAATTATCACCATTGGTGTGGTTAATTATCACCATTGGTGTGGTTAATTATCACCATTGGTGTGGTTAATTATCACCATTGGTGTGGTTAATTATCACCATTGGTGTGGTTAATTATCACCATTGGTGTGGTTAATTATCACCATTGGTGTGGTTAATTATCACCATTGGTGTGGTTAATTATCACCATTGGTGTGGTTAATTATCACCATTGGTGTGGTTAATTATCACCATTGGTGTGGTTAATTATCACCATTGGTGTGGTTAATTATCACCATTGGTGTGGTTAATTATCACCATTGGTGTGGTTAATTATCACCATTGGTGTGGTTAATTATCACCATTGGTGTGGTTAATTATCACCATTGGTGTGGTTAATTATCACCATTGGTATGGTGTTGTGGTTAGGTGAGATCTTACTGGTCAATGTTTGTGGGAGTGAATCTTTGTGGTCATGATATTCTCCGAGATATGATTTCTCTGTTGCTTCTTCTTTCGTTCTTTCTCAATGGATAGTTGAGTTGAGTTGAGCTAAGAACCGACATCACTGCACTCAGGACGTTCCCATACGTCTTCCGCCCCCTCGTTCAACAGCCAGCGAAGAGTCATACTACTAATCGTTCTCACCGCTTTCTGATTTAAAGTTTGCCTTGTCTTCCCTCTCAGTTTTGATATTCTTCCAGAAACCCTGCCGATCCCCCGCAATATCATTATTTCCACATACGGGTTCTCAATATGTTATCCCGCCTTCTTCACCTGGTCCCACAGGCGCTCGACTACCTCTCCCTTGTCTATAGGCAGATGGAGCTCATACACCGTGGAAGGAATTCCAACTACATGAAGGACACAGTGAATGCCAAATCATCACAGCCTTGTGGAAGTTCTTGTAAGAACACAGGCTAAAGAGAAAACACCTCATCGACAGAAAATGTGGGTAGGCAAAGCTCGCAAACCCAGGAAAACCTACAAGCCAGGAAAGACAATCTGCAGATGGGAGGAGGAATCCAGAAAATAAATCTCAACTGTCGAAGTCGGAAGATGTTGACTTAAGTGTCACAGGACTAGAAGAAGAAGAAGAAGAAGAAGAAGAAGAAGAAGAAGAAGAGAAGAAGAAGAGGAGAAGAAGAAGAAGAAGAAGAAGAAGAAGAAGAAGAAGAAGAAGAAGAAGAAGAAGAAGAAGAAGAAGAAGGAGGGGGAGGAGGAGGAAGAAGAAGAAGAAGAAGAAGAAGAAGAAGAAGAAGACGAAGAAAAAGAAGAAGAAAAAGAAGAAGGAGGAGGAGGAGGAAGAGGAGGAGGAGGAAGAAGAAGAAGAAGAAGAAGAAGAAGAAGAAGAAGAAGAAGAAGAAGAAGAAGAAGAAGAAGAAGAAGAAGAAGAAGAAGAAGAAGAAGAAGAAGAAGAAGAAGAAGAAGAGAAGAAGGAGGAGGAGAGGAGGAGGAGGAGGAAGAAGGAGGAGGAGGAGGAGGAGGAGGAGGAGGAGAAGGAGGAGGAGGAGGAGGAAGAAGAAGAAGAAGAAGAAGAAGAAGAAGAAGAAGAAGAAGAAGAAGAAGAAGAAGAAGAAGAAGAAGGAGGAGGAGGAGGAGGGGGAGGAGGAGGAGGAAGAAGAAGGAAGAGGAGGAGGAGAAGAAGAAGGAGCAGGAGGAGGAAGAAGAAGAAGAAGAAGAAGAAGAAGAAGAAGAAGAAGAAGAAGAAGAAGAAAAGAAGAAGAAGAAGAAGAAGAAGAAGAAGAAGAAGAAGAAGAAGAAGACGAAGAAGACGAAGAAGAAGAAGAAGAAGAAGAAGAAGAAGAAGAAGAAGAAGAAGAAGAAGAAGAAGAAGAAGAAGAAGAAGAAGAAGAAGAAGAAGAAGAAGAAGAAGAACTTCTTTCTCAGACGTCGATTCCGCATTCGGATAAGAACTTTGACATTTTCGTCCGTGCAATATCTCCATACTTACAGTCTGTCTGTCTGTAACTGTAGTTACAGATGGCAAACTGCTGTCGCTGTGTTCTGTTTTTCTTGTTACGTTACGAATGCCCTTGAGCAAATGCATGGTATTTCCTCCTTGACATTTTCCTTGAAGGTAAATTAAAAAAGCAGATAAATTTTTGGCACGTGCATACGAAGGTAGTGTCTATTGATAGACCTTCAGAACAAGCTGCCCCACGGGACATTGTGATGCGTTGTTTTTATATCCTGTAGTACTGTCTTAATGCCTAGACAACTGGGCGATAGCTCAGGGGCACCAACAGTTTCTTCTTTTTCTTCTTCGTCTTCTGCTTCTTGTCATCCTCACCTCTCTCCACCTCCGCCGCCTCTTCCTCCTCCTACTCCTTCTCCTCCTCCTCCTCATCCTCCTTCTTCTTCTTCTTCTTCTTCTTCTTCTTCTTCTTCTTCTTCTTCTTCTTCTTCTTCTTCTTCTTCTTCTTCTTCTTCTTCTTCTTCTTCTTCTTCTTCTTCGTCGTCGTCTTCTTCTTGTCATCATCCCCTTCTTCTCCCCCCGTCTTCTTCTTCTCCTCTTCCTTCCCTTCTCCTCCTCCTCCTCTCATCTTCTTCTTCTTCTTCTTCTTCTTCTTCTTCTTCTTCTTCTTCTTCTTCTTCTTCTTCTTCTTCTTCTTCTTCTTCTTCTTCTTCTTCTTCTTCTTCTTCTTCTTCCTCATCTGTAGATGCCAGATCTGGAGCACACATCTACGATCAGACTCTCCAATCCTCTCTAATCTGTTATGTTGACGAATCTGACTTGCTTATATTAGTAACTGTTGCCTGGCTGTTTAAACTCCCATCATGCTACAATCTCTACTCGCCTCTGCCTCTCCTGCCCTGTATTTTCCCCACATGAGTCCATGCCACCTCTTCTATTGATCTATTTACTCTCTTGGTGGTGATATTTGATCTTATTACAGCGACATCCCCTAGTACCCTAGCGTTTGTTTTTCTCTATGAACGATATTCTCAACATTTCTATTGCTTACACTATATTCAGTATACTGCTAGCATGTTTGTATTTGTTTATATTATTCTGTCTGTTTGTATGTGCGGATGTGCGTATGCGTGTCTGTCTGTCTGTCTGTCTGTCTGTCTGTCTGTCTGTCTGTCAGTCTGTCTGTCTGGTAGGTAGGTAGGCGGATAGGCAGGCAGGTATACCTCTACTATCCGTTTGACAGTTAATCTATCTGCTATCTGCATGTTTGTCTCTCCCGAGACCTGACTATTCCGTTCTTTAATTAACAGAACCCAAAAACAGAAAAGGCACGTAAACAAGACTTTCAATTTCAGCGTAAATATGTATATATAAGCGAAAGTACGCATCCTCCCGCCCTTCCATTTTTTTCTAACACTAGATACCTACCTTAAAATATATCCAGTGATTATTGATTTTGTGGGCACAATTTTCCCTGCATCGCTTTTCTGACAGTGTTGTTTTTCTCTCATCTGGCGTGTTATATTGGCATACATACACGTGTCGTAATGTAAGTACCTCAGTGTAAATAACTCAATGTATATAACTCAGTGAAAGTAACTAAATATACATAACTCAATGTAAGTAACACAATGTAAGTAACTCAATGTAGTTAACTCAATATAAATAGTTCAACGTAAATAATTCAACGTAAATAACTTAATCTAAGTAACTTAATGTAAGTAACAAAATGTAAGTAATTCAATGTACATAACTCAATGTAAATAACTTAATGTAAAGTAACTCAATGTAACTAACTCGATTTAAATAACTAAATGTAAGTAACTCAATTTAAATAACTCAATGTAAGTAACTCATTGGAAGAAGTAACTCAATGTAAATAACTCAATGTAACTAACATAATGTAAGTAACTCAATGTAAATCCATCCATCCATCATGTGCCATGCCGGTAAGCGTGGGCGGTCATGTTCTGCCATCTCACTCGATCACCAGAGTCGTGTATCAGCTCCGTGTTTCTGTCTCGACTATGCCACAAGGGCAAGCCATCCAGGTACTTGCTTCTAGGTCTTCCCCTTGGTCTGTTCCCCTCGATCTTACCAGTTGTCACCAAATTCTCCAATCCATTTCTTCTCATAACATGTCCAAAAAATTTTGACTGTCTACGTCTAATTTCTCTAATCAATTTACGATCTTCATTTGTTTCTTGAAGGACTTCTTCATTGGTCTTTCTGGCTGTCCATGGTATTCTTTGCATTTTCCTCAGAAACCACATCTCTACAGCCATCAGATGTTTTTCAGCCTGACTGCTCATTGTCCACGCTTCACATCCATATAAAAGTACAGGCTCAATGTAGCATCTCAACACTCTCTTTCTCGTTTCAATTGACATCTTTTTATTGGTCAATATGTTTTTCATCTTGCTAAAGGCTACTTTTGCCATGGCGATTCTTGTTCTAATCTCATCAAGGCATCTCCCATCAGATGTTATTACTGTTCCGAGATAATAAACATAGAGAACAATTAACACGATTATAAATTAACTACAAATATTCACTAATAGGTGCCTGCGAAACATAGACACTAATATAACAGAATTACCAATGTGAAGCTCATGGAGAGAACTAGATAAATAGTGAAACAAGAGAAAGAGAACAGGCTCTGGTGCTGTATAGAACAAATATTGAGAAAGCCTATTATTGTGTAACTAGAAAGATCCTCGTATGGAACCCACAACCTAAAAGAAATACAGAAAGATACAAAACAAAAACGAAAGAAAAAGTCGCTTAAAAGTCGCTAACAATTCTTGTACCGCACCAGTAGCCGTTGGTTCCAGATACTGATTGAATGAACGCTTTATTCGCCAGTCTCTCTGTGTCAGCATGGGTAACGCTGCTGCCACCACATTGGCCCACTGCTTCTATCGATGAAGCCTCCAACGGTTCACGTCATGGGGTATAAAGTTAGAGTTGTGGCAACTATGGCTGTAGGCCCTATTCTCGATATGTTTTTGGTTGTGAGCGTGTGTGGGCATGTGTGTATTAGTGTGTGTTATATGACCAGTGTGCTTGTTTTGTGTGTATGTGTCTGTGTCAAGGGGAAAAAGATCGTTACGTGTGTATGAGCAACAACAAGGGGGAGAAATCGTTACGTGTATATGGGCAACAACAGGGTGTATGAAATTGTTACGTGTGTTTAGATACTAATAAGAGGGAGACATCGTTCCACATGTATAGGCAACGAGAGAATGAGAGAGAGAGAGAGAGAGAGAGAGAGAGAGAGAGAGAGAGAGAGAGAGAGAGAGAGAGAACGAACGAACGAACAAACTTTATTTTCAAAGGGTTAAGAATTTGGCCTGCAGGCCCGTCTATCACTTTCTTTCATACATTATTTCATTCACGCATCATTCAAGGCTATCAGAGAACAGCAACAATACAAAAGATATGCATTATAAAGGCATGGGCAAAATGCGAACATCAATACTATACTACTTAGTAATATTAGCTAATGGTGTGACACTTGTTATTGGCCATGTGGAATATACTGGCCTACCAAAATGGGACTGGCTGTTATACTAGGGTTTTGTTATTATCATTATTTGTATTATTAAGGGGGAAGATAATCCGTACTGAGATAGTGTTCGAATAATTTGCGATTATATGTAGAGAGAGAGAGAGAGAGAGAGAGAGAGAGAGAGAGAGAGAGAGAGAGAGAGAGAGAGAGAGAGAGAGAGAGAGAGAGAGAGAGAAATACGGAGAGAAATCTTTACCTATGCATGGACAACAACAAATGATTTGATTTATGTCTGTGCCTCAAATATGCAGGACTGGAATTATTGAAGAACCTCTACCCCAATCTCTCCTACGTAGATGCTATTTGATGACATGTCTTATCAGTATTGTTATTGATCATTTATCCACGGCAGATTCGCCACCTCATGGATTGAGTGTACTGTAGCAGCTGCCGAAAGTAAATGCGGCAATGCCTATTCCAGTTTTATCTCGGACGTTCTGGACGTCACAGCGGGACCCAGGTTTGCGGAGTTGGGCTGTGAAAACACAGTTAATGACAGACGTGAGTCGAGTTATATATCGTGATCGTACGAATTATATCTTTTATATGGCAGTGTATCTGTTATCTGTTGGGGTATCATCCTTGCACTCCGGGCAAGTCCATGGGTGCTCAGACCCTCCCCCCCCCCCTCTCCCCCCAACATAATTATCAGTGTCCGACGGATAACAGTGCCAGTTCTGATTTGATTGACGAGGCCCCTCGTTCTCCCGATGTGCTTCTCATCTTTGGCCGTTGCAGTTCTCGAGTCTCTCATTCTGGACAACGATGTCGATTCCCCGGCATCAAAGTCCTCAGCTCTCGACATCTCTCTAAGGGTATTAATAACATCGGCACGATCCCTGGGCTTAACATCAGCGGGGTATTCGGTAGAGCCAACAATTTATCAGCTTGTCCATTTACCTCAACCTCCGCATGTCCCGGACCGAAGATAAGGGTAATCTACAAATAACAGATCTCCGCAGCGACAGCCCACTCTCTACAGATAATGTCATCATCAATATCATGTGCCATGCCGATAAGCGTGGGCGTTCATGACTCACCATCTCACACGATCACCAAAGTCGTGGATCAGTTCTGTGTTCTTGTCTCGACAAATGCCATGTAGCCAAACCATCCAGGTATTTAATTCTCTGCCTTCCTCTTGTTCTTTTCTCTTCAATCTTGCAGTTGTCACCAAGTTCTCCAATTTAGTTCGACTCATAACGCGTCCAAAAAATTGTGACTGTCTACGTCTAATTTCTCTAATCTGTTTACGGTTTTCATTTGTTTCTTTGTCATTTATTTTTCTATCTGTCCATGGTATTCTTTACATTTTCCTTAGAAACCGCATTTACACAGCCATTAGATGGTTTTCAGCTTGTCTGCTCGTTATCCACGCTTCAGATCCATACAGAAGCACAGGTTCTATGCGCACTTCAACACTTTTTTTTTCTCAATTCAAATGACATTTTTTTATGGGTCAGTATAGTTTTCATCTTGCAAAAGGCTACTTTCGCCATGGCGATTCTTGTTCTAATCTCTTCAAACACCTCCATCAGTTGTGATGACTATTTCGGACATTGTACATTTTCTCTTATTGTTGAGTCTGTGTGTTTTCCCCCACGTAAGAATAGCATCTAATTCGGTCAAACGTATAGACAGACTATCTGACCAGATCGACTAACTGACCAGACCGACTAACTGACTAGACAGACTAACTGACCAGACCGACTAACTGACTAGACAGACTAACTGACCAGACCGACTAACTGACCAGACCGACTAACTGACCAGACTGATGAACAGACCTGAGGTCAATATAACTGAAATTGATAAGAGCGCTCGTTCTTAAACTTCCGGTGGAAGTTTAGCTGTACAAAATTGTTGACTTCTCGTCCTTGATTTAGAGAAGCAAATGGCAGGTTTCTCAGAAGTCGGAGTGGGTTCGTCTAATGGCGAGGGACAGCGGTAATAGGGAAAGCTAATCCACACGCAAATATCAGCCAAGTGCACATCCCAGTAGTGGCAGTTAGAAGTAGTAGCTCGTGTAGGGACCACGCTTGAGTTCAAAGCGACAACAACACACACATAGATGGACAGACAGACAGACACAGACAGACAGACAGACAGGCAGACGGACGGACGGACGGACGGACGGACAGACAGACAGACAGACAGACAGACAGACAGACAGACAGACAGACAGACGGACGGACGGACGGACGGACAGATGATAGATAGATAGATTTACTCAGCCTGGCCGCGGGACATAACGCACTTGCGCTCAATATTCCGCTGCGCTGATGTCGGGGTTGTGAGGTAAATCCACACAACGGTCAATCAGTTGGACTGCAACGTTGACTTCTGGTTCAGAAAGCATGGGCAAACCACTGTATGTAAAATCGCTTAGAAAATACATCTGGAGTTTACGTTGTTTGCAATGTCATGTAAAAGAAAGCAATATTTGATCAAAAATTGGCAGGTCAAATGTGTGGATAAAAAGAGGTTTTTTCATCAAAAGATCTCCCGTTCGCAAATAACTTGTCTAGTAAATGATGAATCATTACAATGGCCGGTCAGTCGTCAAACTTTATTGGTCAGCCTGGACATGAGAAATAACGGCTACAGCGGGATATGACAATATGGGGTGAAATCACTTAGGTTTGTGTAACTCATGCGAGAAGAGAGGAAGAGAGAGAGAGAGAGAGAGAGAGAGAGAGAGAGAGAGAGAGAGAGAGAGAGAGAGAGAGAGAGAGAGAGAGAGAGAGAGAGAGAGAGAGAGAACAAACACAGTGCATATACCAAATAGCCAACTCAAACCCAGTTAACAGAAATCGCAATCGAGAATATAACACTATTAATAATAATACTTAATTAACGTAAAGTAAACATAAAATTAAGCTAAACACAACGAATTCAACGTTGCGATCTTCGTGATCTTCTTCTGGAGCATCACAAACAGATCTTAACGAAATGACATTAGATAATAAAGATAACATTAAGAATTTAATAAAAACAAAGGGTGTGTATCGAACGATAACAGGCAATTGCGCAGACTGTATTACTTTACACTAACTGATTCAGTGCTAAACACAAAAAGTAGGTTTGGACTAAACAAGGTGTACAGTCAAATGTACAAATATTCAAACTAAATGTCTTTTCACCGAGCATTAAACTTGCGGAAGATACCACGAAAAGAAACATATAATACAACAAATCTAGTATGGCGATATATCGTCCTTCTATCCAAATGGGAGGTCACATTTAGTGATATCCTTCGGCACTTAATCAGTTAATTTAATATTATATTATTGTTATTTTCCGCAGTGTGGTTTCTGTTAAAGGAGTGTTTTGAGATCGCTGTAATTTATGTACACGGTGTCCGTGTTTGTAGTATCTCTCTTTTTGGCAGTAGTTACACATTCCTGGTTGTTTTTATCTCATTCTGCAAGAATGTTGTGTCACCAAATAAACATCTTGTCAACAGCCGGTCTGTGTTCATTTTTAAATATCATTCTGGTGCAGATTTGTGTTTGTACTGGCTTTACACTTGTATATGGCCGTATTATGATCTTCAGAGATCCAAAGACCTCTCTCTCTCTCTCTCTCTCTCTCTCTCTCTCTCTCTCTCTACACACACACACACACACACACACACACACACACACTAACACACACAATAACACACACAATAACACATTACAATCACTCAATAACAAACACACACACGCAGAAACATACACACACAATAACTAACACAATAACACTAATACACACATAATAACACACACCAATAACACACACACACACACACACACACATTTACTAACACTCACACACGCGTGCGTACGAGTGGAAGTCATTAAAGTAACAGGATTTTTACAAATAACCCGTTCACAACAGTGCGAATCATAAATTTTGAGCGTTATTTTATAATCAAGTCCAACTGCCCGGACTTAACATCAATGGTTAGTTAGTAAGTCGACAGATCATCCTCATTGCACATCGAACCATTCAGTCCATAAGTGCTCGGATCTCCTCCTCAGCAAATCCCGCAGCGTGTAGCGGCTCACGACACCAGTTCTGTCTTGCTTTATCAATCTTCTTTGGCTTCCTGCGTAGTGTTCTTGTTTGGCCACACCACTTTTAATTTGCAGTTCTCGCAGCCTGACCATAGTTGTAGATTCCTAGACATCACTTGGTTCTCGTAAACGACTTACTTCTCGTAGAGCATTCAGGATGTCTCCCTGGTCCATGGCTCGTCCGCCTTCCACATTAGCCCTGCCTTCAAGTCTGTCAGGCTGCTCATTCCCTTGTACAACCCGTTCTGCATCCTTTTCATCTACTTATGGCTGAGAGTCAGGATCGCCATCGCATACTCCAAAACAGAAAGGATCAGACCCTCGTAAAGAAGACATAGATGGCGCTGCTCACAGTTTGCCGCCGCCATCATCCGCATCGCAGCCAACGCGCTTGGCCTTTGTTATCACCTGGTCTACGTGCTCAGTATAAGCTAGGCTTCGATCAAATCGTATCCCCAGGTAATTCATTGCCTGCGTTCTTTCCACCGTATCAAGAACCCAGATTTACAGTTGGCGTTGGGGTGTTGACAATATGGTTATTCAAAGAGAACCATTTCACTGTTGCCTTTGTTGGGTTGACCATTGTCCCAGCTTCAACACACCAAGTGCTTATGCGATTGAGTTCGGTTTGTAGTTCTACAGCAACCTGATCTCTATCCTTACCCTGGCGATACAATAACACATCGTCTGCATGCGACAATGTTCTCCCCGGTCCTATGATCTGCTCGCTGGTGATCCTCACTGTGTACGCGTTGAACAGCACGGCAGATAATGGTGATCTCTGTGGTAGGCCAGCATATATTGTTGTTGGTTCCGAAGTCCCACTGCTACATCTAAAAACTACTTTCCGTTGGCAGAGGGCTGCAGCGATCCAACTAAGGAGGAAAGGACTTACTTTGAGTTCAAGAAGCTGAAGCATTAAACAATCCAATGGTACTCTTTTGTACGCGTCCTCAAGATCAATCGCTGCAGCAAATGTTTCAATGCCTGAATGGAAACCTTCATAGACATCATGGGCAAAAACTGCTGCATTGGTCCAGGTTTCTTTATTTTGGACGGTACCCTCCCAGGGTAGGTGGGAAAACACCTTGCCTCTATAGCTGGCTTGATATTTTTCTGGCAATTAACTTCTCCAGCAGCTTGTCTATTGTATTCTGCGTGGTTATTACTCTATATCGCTGAATCTTTGTGCGATCTTTGCCAGGCTTCGGCAAGGGTATCAGATAGCTGTGTAACCACTCCTCCTTGATGCTAGCACTCCCTATACTGTTGTTGTACATGTCAGCTAGTTTCTCTAGCTCGTTGTCGGTGCACATATTGATGTCGTCATATCTTATGCCATCTGACCCTGGAGCGGTGTTTTTTTTTTAATCGCCAAAGCACAGTCTTGATCTCTTTCACTGTCACTGTGTCTTCATCCGAAGTGTTCTGGGCCTTGCACCTGTCTGAGGTAACCTCCTTGGCAACATTTCGACCTCTCATGTCTGTCTGGTTACTATGCTCTAGATAGCGTTCAAAGAGGGCTTTGCCCTTGTCCTCGTCAGTCCTCTGCCAGATGAGGTCAGTACCTTGGAAGTCAGAAATGTTCTTATTCTTGACTACCCCACTCATGCTTTCCTGTAGTCGCCAGAACAATTTCAGTGATTTGTCTGTGCTTACTCTTTGACATACCTCTGCCCATTTTTCACTTTTAACCACCTTAACCAGTTTTTTGTAAATAGCTTACTTTTGCGTGCATCTCTCTTTCTAAGTGCATGCAGGGACTAGGATGGGCAACTCTGTTCTTCTTGGCGTTTTTCCATATCCTTACAGCACTACGCTTATCCACCCAGACCTTTTTCACTTCAAAATTTCACCAAGTTGGCTGCTCCCAGCTTTTATTTCTGCCCTGCAGCTTTCTGCGCTTGTCGCGCCTTGTTTTACTCACCACATCTTGCCCTGTACTGTCGTACTGGAAAGTCTTGACCTTTGACTTGTGCTGCCTGGTTCTGCATTTCTCCACCAATATGCTGCAAGTGTGGTGGTCGCTACCGTGGTACCCTAGTACACTCCATCTACACACTGTAGTGAGTGAAGGAGAAACCAGCGCCAGATCAATAACACTGTCCTCATAAGCTGGACGACTTGCTGTACTAGTGAAACAGGCTCCGTTGTTACAAACCAGGTCAATGGTTCTAATTTCAGTCTCGAGCTCCTCCCCCTGTGTGTTATAGGAAATGTTTCCCCATGATCTGCCTTTAGCGTTGAAATCGCCACAGAAAATAACATTGGTCTCGTGACCTAATATGTCACTTAAGCACTGCCACTTCTGGAAATCCACACTCGTGTTACGGGCATAAACATTAACCAACACAAATGGTAGACCGGATTGAACTCTAACTGCCTGTATTTGTATATCGTCACTGTCCCAACTGGACATGTTTAGCTCTGAAGCCAGTATACTGTCGCGAATGAGAATCGCCATTTCCAGGTGTCGCCTGTCGTAGAAACATTTGAAGCCAGCAATTTGGAGTAAATGATCACCCAATAGTCTCCTGAAGCGCTACAATGTCGTTCATGTATACCAGGTTTTCCAGAAAAGGGCCTCGTTGTTTTACGCTGGCACAGTTTCACTATAGGATACGAGTATTCCTGATTCCCAGACGGTCGCATTTGAGTCTAAAACGCCTTGGTCCACCTCATCTGCCTTGTCGCTTACGGCCTTCCCGTCGCCCCCGTCGACTTGATAGGTTGACTGCCCTCCACACGGAGCACAAATGCTGTTCCGCCATGTTAAAAAACTGAACACCACAGAAACATACACACCGCGAAATTCACCCAAGGATTGCTTCACTCAGATGCACAAACTCCGTAGCATCAGCGAAGATCTTGAAAATAAAATTCTGGTTTTACATCCTGTCACACAAATTACACGCAAGAGATGAAAATATCCATCTCCAACGTGAAAAAAGGAGCGGTCACAATACAACACAACTGTCAGTCGCCATCTTGACAGGAAGAGTATCAATGGGAGAATCATAAACAATCTTAGGTATGCTGGTGATATAGTGTTACTATCAGAAAGTGAGCAAGAGTTACAAAACCTAGTGGAACAAGTAAACAGGCATAGTGCAGAATGTAGCTTAGATATTATATCCACAATACAAAAACTATGATAATTAGCAATGGAAAAGAAAGGTCAACAATGAATATCACAGTAAGCGGAGAGATACTAGAACAAGTAACAAGTTTCTCCTCTCTTGGACGTGTAATAAAAAAAAGATGGCAGAAGTGAAACAGAAATCAAAAAGAGAATAGCATTGGCCAATAATACTTTCAGCAGCATGAAATCAGTATTAACATCTAGAGAGATTAACAATGCATTAAAAATGAGAATAGTCAAATGTTATGTAAATTCAACACTGTTGTTGTTTTTCCATCAAGAATGATGATGACCATTCATTTCATCCAGTGGGGTTGAAATTATAGAGCCGTGAGTTCTAAGATGGCTGATAAGGCCTATTTTGGCTCGAAATGTTCTTTGACAATGTGGACAAAGAATGCTTGACGTTTCTGGAGGAGGATTTCCTGCAGTGGTTTTTCTGTTCTGTCTTTTCTTGACAGCTCTTGCAGTCCTGGTTGCCTCACAAGTGACTGCACCCTTGCGTAATGATGCACGTCACGAATTTCGGTCTCTGGCTGCAGTCTCCCAGGTGTCATGATGAATTCCAAAAGCATTCAGTGAGATTTTCAGAGTGTCTTTAAAGCGTTTCCTCTGGCCTCCTTGGGAGCGTTTACCACAACGCAATTCGCCGTAAAAATTCCATTTAGGGAGCCTGTGATCTGGCATGCGAGTCAAGTGACCAGCCAAGCGAATCTGATTCTTCATTAGTAAAGTGTGGATACTGGGCATGGACGCTCTTTCTAGGACTTCAGTGTCTGGAATCTTGTCTTGCCATTCAATCTTCAGTAACTTCCTAAGGCAGACTGTGTGGAAGTGGTTTAATTTCCTGGCGTGTCGCTGATAAACAGTCCAGGTTTCACAAGCATAAAGCAGTGTGGATAATACAACTGCTTTGTAGACTTTCAGCTTTGTTTGCAGGCTTATTCCATTTCTGACCCATACATTCTTGTACAGTCTGCCAAAGGCCGCGCTGGCCTTGGAGATTCTTGCATTCACTTCATCATCAATTGTGGCAGCTTGTGACACAGTGCTGCCAAGATAGGTGAATTTGTCCACAACACTTAGACTATGACCATTCACTTTGATATTCGGCACAGTGTGATTATTCCCTGGAGCTGGCTGGTACATAACTACATTCTTCTCCAAATTGATATTGAGCCCAAAGTTGGCACAGGCATGTGAGAAAGCTGAAACATTATGTTGCATGTCAGCCTCTGAGTTGGCGTATAGAGCGCAATCATCAGCAAACAGGAGCTCTCTGACGGTGTCGCTGTCAATTTTGGTTTTAGCTTTCAGCCTTCTGAGATTGAATAACTTTCCATCCATGCGGTAGTTGATGTCTATTCCAATGTCGTTGTTCTCGAAGGCATTCGTCAACATAGCTGAAAACATGAGGTTGAACAGTGTAGGTGCCAGGACACATCCTTGCTTCACTCCGTTGGTGACAGGAAAGGGCTCAGACAGTTCACCATTTTCTTGTACTCTTGCCTGCATGCAGTGTTGCCATCTCCCTTTGATGAAAAAGCACCAAAATCGACCCAAAAAAGCACTAAAAAGAACAAAAATTTTTTGGAAAGCACCATAAAAAAAGCACCAACTGTTTTTATTACAAATGTAACAAGGTAGCACAAATAAAATTTCAAAACAATGTTTTCCCGTAGTGAATTTGAATAACGAAGACACAAACAATAGATTGCACGATTTATTGCCTGGCATATTTCGCTGCATCTCGTCAGGTACATACTGCAGAAATCACACAACTTACGTGAATTAACTAGATAAATCCTTCAAGTTGAAATATACACAATTTCGCTCAGTAATGTCACTTATCTACCACGGTAATTTTAAGCTGACTAACATGTCTTTCTGTTTACACAATTCTGGCTTGCGTTGATAGATCATAATTGCTTCTGCAAATTTTAACAAGCGAGTATTTTGTGTGTTAAACAACACGCGAAAGGCAGTGTTTCTGTCCACCACATGGCCACTGTCGACAATGTGCCTACCGATTGAAGACGCCGGGAGCTTCCGGTGTGTCGGCCCCACGAGGCTAGCATCTCCTGTGTGTTGTATCTTGTTGACCCATTGAGGTATGTGTTCTGACACCCGTTTGTTAAGCTGTCTCTCTGTTCTACCAATGTAAACGGCCTGGCATCTACATGTGAATTGGTAAATACAATTGTTTGTGGCGTACATAGGAAGTAGGGGTAGGGGTATACCCTATCAAAGGAGAAGTAAGGTGCCTCCTTCCCTCCGCTAGCCTACGGGACACCCTTGGGCAAGGTGGAGTACCCGTTTAGCCCCCCCAACAGGGTAACGTGAAGCCATGGGAGCAGGTGGTGGATTGGACTTGGGAGCAGCCGACAGATAGTTGTTGGTTATGGTTTCAAGTCAGTGACGGTGGGCAGAGGATCTCTCAGTAGAGACAATGGCTACGGTCATCCGATCAGTATGGTCACTGCCAGGAAGGAAGAATGGTAGACTTCCCTCCTTATTGATTCCCGGGCAGAGGAGGCTCGTTAGCCTTGGTTGGTATCTCTTCTAAGAGAGGGAACTCTAAATCTCAAACCTCCGCTGCCTTGCGGGTATACCCATATGGGAAAGGCTTCGGGAGTAAACCCTGAGGACAAATCCGGAGATGGAGTCCCTAAGGCAGTTCCATGTTGTAAACAACATAGTTCTGGCAACTCCTGCGACGGCACCGATGCCAAGTTGCATTGGCTACTGCCTTTCCCTTGGTCAACATCGGCGACGTGGAGAGAGGGAACCTGCTACTGGGCAACAGCTGGTTCTCCGATTTCCATTGCCCAGGCTTGTGCCCTGAAGAGGTCACTTCAGCACCGCGTAAAGCGGTGACACAACACGGGAAGTAGCATTTGCCGGTTATAAGTCTTAATGCTCGATTGGCGTAGAGCAAGGCGCCAGGGGCTACTTCCGACGGTGGGAGAGATCATCGTATCTCACTAGACAGCTACCGCCCGCCTAAGCTGGGCAGCCCCCAGTCAATAAGGTGTTGTCTCGCCACGGTTCATCTGCTCCTGAGGGTGTGTGGAGCTTAGGGGGAAATCCTGACACATGGACCGCAATCTATACACCTAACAGCAAGAAAAAAACAAAACAACCGGCCCTAAGGCTGGGAACATGGAACGTAAGAACCATGACCCCTGGCATCTCAGACGATCTAAATGAGATTGTGGATGCCCGCAAAACTGCAGTGATAAACAACGAACTGCTAAGACTGGGGATAGACATTGTCGCCCTGCAAGAGACCAGACTCCAAGAATCTGGAAGCATCAAGGAGAGGGACTTCACTTTCTACTGGCATGGCAAGCCGTGCGGAGAGACCAGGGAGCATGGAGTTGGCTTCGCTATCAGAAACAAGCTGCTCAATTCCATCATACCACCAAGTGATGGCACTGAAAGAATATTGAAGCTCCAACTCCAGACAGAGGCAGGCCCAGTTAGTATTATAAGCGTTTACGCCCCAACACTAACTGCAGCATCAGAATCTAAAGACAAGTTCTATGACGACCTTAGCAAAGAAGTCAGTGAAACACCAGAAAAACAACATCTTTTTATCCTGGGGGATTTCAATGCCAGGGTTGGCTCTGACCACGAATCTTGGCCTTCATGTCTAGGACAGTTTGGCGTTGGGAAGATCAATGACAATGGACAACGTCTCTTGGAATTCTGCAGCCACCATAATCTGTGCGTGACCAACACCTTCTTTGACACGAAACCTCAACACAAGGTGTCATGGAGGCACCCCAGATCAAAGAACTGGCACCAACTCGACCTGGTGCTCACTAAACGCAGCAACCTCCGCAATGTACGGATGACTCGCAGCTATCATGGTGCTGACTGCGACACCGACCATTCACTCGTCTCCAGCAAGGTGAAGATAAAGCCCAAGAGAATCTACAGAAGCCGAACAGAAGGAAGACCACGCATTGACACCAGTGGCACCCAAAATAAAGAGAAGGTCAACAAATTCATGCAGGCTCTAGCGGATACTCTGCCCGGCCCCACAGACGGAGATTCCACCGAGAGATGGAGTCATTTTCGCGACACCATCTACAATACAGCACTATCAACATTTGGCAAGAAGCAAACTAAGTCAACTGACTGGTTTGAAGCACACTCTGAAGAGATGCTCCCAGTCCTGGAGATAAAGAGACATGCATTCTCGATGTATAAAACATCACCTTCAGAGAAAACACTGCAGGCATTGCGAACGGCCAGAAATAGAGTACAACAGATGGCAAGAAGATGTGCGAACAGGTACTGGCTACAGCTCTCTGCTCAAATTCAAACTTGTGCAGACACTGGAAATATAAGAGGAATGTATGAGGGCATCAAGCAAGCTGTCGGTCCATCAAAAAATAAGATGGCCCCTTTACGATCAACTGAGGGGGTAATCATAAAAGATCGAGCGAAACAAATGGATCGCTGGGTAGAACACTACTCAGAGCTATACTCAGTGGATAACACTGTCAGCGAAGAAGCTCTGGAAGCCATCGATCAACAGTCCGCCATGCATGCCTTGGATAACGAACCTTGCCTCACAGAAATCAGCGAAGCACTAGACTCTCTCAAATCCGGCAAGGCACCTGGAAAAGATAGTATTCCACCTGAAATTTTAAAATGTAGCAAAGAAACAATCATCCCAGAACTGTATGCAATATTACAGCTCTGTTGGAGAGAAAAATCAATACCACAAGATATGAAAGACGCAAACATCGTTACCCTTTATAAAAACAAAGGCGACAGAAGCGACTGCAACAACTATCGCGGCATTTCCCTTCTCAGCATTACAGGCAAGATTTTTGCCAGAGTAATCCTTAAAAGATTACACATTCTTGCTGAAAGAATCTACCCCGAATCGCAGTGCGGATTTAGACCCAACAGGTCCACCATCGATATGATTTTCTCACTCCGGCAGCTCCAAGAGAAGTGCAGAGAACAGAGGAAGCCATTATATATAGCCTTCATCGACCTCACAAAGGCATTTGACCTCGTGAGCAGAAGCGGCCTTTTTAAGGTCCTTGAAAAGGTTGGATGTCCACCCACCCTTCTTAGTCTCGTGAAATCATTCCACGAAAACATGCAGGGGACCATTTTATTTGACGGCTCAACATCCCAGTCATTCAGCATCAGCAGCGGAGTAAAGCAGGGATGCGTGCTTGCTCCTACACTCTTTGGTATCTTCTTTGCTGTTCTCTTAAGGCAAGCATTTGGGACTGCCACTGAAGGCATATACCTCCACACAAGATCTGATGGCAAACTTTTTAACCCATCAAGACTCAAGGCAAAGACCAAAATAAGACCAAGATGCGTAAGAGAACTACTTTTTGCAGATGATGCAGCACTGACTACTCATACAGCAGAAGATCTCCAAAGGCTCATAGATCGTTTTGCAGCTGCCTGCAAAGACTTTGGGCTCACCATTAGCCTAAATAAAACACAGGTGATGGAACAAGATGCTGATGCGCCTCCGTCAATCAAAATCTCTAATTATGAATTGAAAGTCGTCCACGATTTTGTGTATCTGGGATCGACAATATCAGATAATCTTTCATTAGAGACAGAAATCGACAGACGCATTGGAAAGGCAGCCACAACATTTTCCAGGCTAGCTAAAAGAGTTTGGGAGAATAATAGACTAACAGAGCGTACAAAAGCTCAAGTATATAAAGCTTGTGTTGTTAGCACACTACTCTACGGGTCTGAATCCTGGACCCTGTACTCAAGACAGGAAAGGAAGTTGAATTCCTTCCACATAAGATGTCTGAGACGTATCCTGGGCATAACATGGAAAGACCACATAACAAACAAACAGGTGCTTGAAAGAGCAGATATTACCACAGTGCACACCCTCCTCAAGCAGAGACGCCTCCGGTGGTTGGGCCACGTATCTCGAATGGAGGACGAACGTATTCCCAAAGATCTCCTTTACGGAGAACTAGCCACAGGAAAGAGGCCAACCGGAAGACCCCAAATGCGATATAGGGATGTGTGTAAACAAGATATGAAAACCATTGGAATAGATCCAGACACGTGGGAGAGAGTTGCAACAGACAGATGCTCCTGGAGAAGAGATGTACGAAACGGACTGGTGCTCTTTGAGCGCAATCAGATCCAAAAAACTGAGGAGAGACGGCACAGGCTCAAAGAGCAGTCACTTACTGCGGGACTTGCCTCGTCTCACAGATGCGGAAACTGTGACAGAGATTGTCATTCTCGAATTGGACTATACAGTCACCAGCGGTGCTGCCAGGCACCTCCCAAGCGGCACAACTCTATAGTCCTTCAGGACTGAAAGAGGCCTACTACTACATAGGAACAGGCTCTTTGACTGCTGGTGTAGGAATCGGTACGGTTTTATATCTAATGACTGGAGTTGCCGCACAGAATGTTCGACCTACTGCTGTAGTAAGCCGGTCTTGTAGACGTTGCATTACGTCATCCCCTCGAAAGGTTAGCTGGATGAATACCTTGAGTTTAGGGACTGTAGTTACGTCTGCTTTGGGTTTGGGCTGTTGGCAGTGGCGCTTTATAAATCCTGCGGAGTACCCATTCAGGTTTAAGACATTCTTCAGAGTTTCAAATTCCTCTGTCAGTGTGTCCTGGGTGCATATCTTTCTAGCACGGTCAAACAAGGTCCGTACTAAGCCCCGTTTGTACTGGACAGGTGTGAAGCTCTGAAAATTTAGGTATTGGCCAGTCCATGTTCCTTTGCGATACACCGATCTTTGAATTGTGCCGTCTGCTCTACGTCTCATTAGAGTATCTAGGAACGGTAACGCTTCGTTGTGTTCGTGTTCCATAGATAGAGAGATGTTTTTCTGCGTCTTGTTCATTGTGGCCTGAAACGATGTTGCTTGTAGCTCGTCTGTGGTGATAATTAGTGTATCGTCCACATAACGACGGTAAAAGGCCAAGTTGTTGATGTCTGAGGATCTCTTTTCTTCTAAATGTGCCATGAAGATGTCCGCTAGAATAGGACCAAGAGGACTCCCCATGGCCACTCCGTCAATTTGGCGGTATGACTTAGTTCGAAAATTGAATTGTATGTTGGCGGTACATAGTAGTAGTAGCCTCTCCAGAATAGGTGTTGGTAGGAGACTGGGGAGAAATGGACATAGGGGAGAAATGGACCACCCCCTCTCTGGCCCCTGGCTGTGATGCAATGAAAGTGAAACCATAATAAGTTTGTTTTCCACATCAAACATAGTCCGAATTTTTCATTTGCCATCGACTTCCGGCACAGGTCGTTCCCACGCAAAGTTTGAAAAATTTTCTGCACTAAAATTTCTTTTTCCAGTTCCAGACACCATCGTAAAGCAGACGCATAGTCAGGAATCAGGACAAGGTAATTACGTTAATATCTTTATTTACTTGTTATTTAAGAGTTCATATAAAAAATATAGCATATAATATTAGATTTCAGAGACTTTATGGCTGAATAGTTTAATACGTTGATGGGGGAGAAATGGACCGGTTCATTTCTCCCCATGGTTCATTTCTCCCCATAGAAGAAATTGACAAGACAGTCTGTTGTTATTAAAAGTGTTGAAGATTGCATTCGAATATCAGCATTATTGATTCTTTTTAATACTAAGGTCTAAATCTAGACCAATAAAACTGTTAACAAATTTGATTTCAGTGATTTATTAAAGATGCACGCCATTCGTGCTATGATCAGTATTTCTTTGCAAATGATAGGCCTACCATTCTAAATGTTATATAATTCTGTCACTATTTTGTTTCAGATGCCAAGATTGTACATCAGAAACACCAACAAGGGTCTCGTTACGGAGGAACGTATGAGAGAAGCTGTTAATGCTGTGAAAAATGGAATGAAAGTGAGGAAAGCTGCAAGGGAGTACGGCATCGCTCGCTCTACCCTCAATAACAATCTTACAAAAGACAGAGAAGGAAATGGTCTGCCTACTAGACTCGTACCAAATTATAGGCATAGCCTTGTTTTCACAGCTAAGCAAGAAGCTGATTTTGCTAGTTACTTGAAAGATTGTGCAAGAATGTTCCATGGACTCACAACTAAAAACGTTCGTATTTTGGCGTACGAGATGGCGAACGTCAATAACATTGCACATCCTTTAACCTGGGATGAGCAAATGATGGCAGGGAATGACTGGCTTTGTGGATTTTTGCGACGGAATCCCGAGCTGACCATAAGGCAACCTGAGGCAACATCTCTGGCTAGAGCTACAGCTTTAAACAAACATAATATTTGCACCTTCTTCAACATTGTGAAGAAAACCATTACAAAACTAAATGTGAGTGGAGCTCAAATCTACAATTTGGATGAGTCAGGTCTGACCACTGTACAGAAAGTGCCAAAAGTAATTGCCCCACGAGGAGTGAAGCAAATAGGCCAGGTGACATCCAGAGAAAGAGGAGAACTGGTCACAATCTGTTGCATTGTGTCATCTGCGGGTCACATTATCCCTCCAGTTTTTGTGTTTCCCAGAAAATTTTTTAAGAATTTTATGCTTGCTGGAGCACCTGAAGGTTCCCTTGGCCTTGTGAATGAATCAGGTTGGATGACCCGTGATAATTTCGTCAAAGTTATAAATCACTTCATTAAGCATTCAAGACCTTCCAAAGACTTCCCTTTGATTTTGATCTTGGACAATCACGATTCCCACATTTCATTTGAATCACTTGAACTGTGCAAGGAAAACAACATTCATGTGATCACGTTGCCACCACACACCTCATATAAAACTCAGCCCTTGGACCATTCAGTTTTTGGACCCATGAAGTCGGTCTACAACAATGCGTGTGATTCATGGATGATGAAAAATGTTGGGACACCACTGACAATCTATCAAGTTGCAAATCTAGGAGGCCACGCTTTTCTTAAAGCGGCAAC
Source organism: Cepaea hortensis (assembly GCA_963921405.1). Taxonomy (NCBI): domain Eukaryota; kingdom Metazoa; phylum Mollusca; class Gastropoda; order Stylommatophora; family Helicidae; genus Cepaea; species Cepaea hortensis. The sequence goes on from OY992883.1 coordinate 17,270,363, forward strand.
TCCCATTAACATTCAATCAGGCTTTGCAGTGTCAGGTATTTGGCCCTTTAACGAAGATGTTTTTACAGAAGATGATTTTATGCCTTCAGAAATAACGAACAGGCCCATCAGCAAGGACAGTGAAAATGCCACTTTAGAAAGCAATGAACAGACAGGATCAGCATCTCCACATTGTGGTACCAGCACAGATCAAACTGCACAAGAATTTCATGAAAATCAGAAAGAGTGTAATGTTGAGAACCTTGTAGATGACTTGCAGGAAATATCAGGGAGTCTTCAACATAAAGCTACTTCTTCCTTTACTTCGCCTCATGTTTTCAGAGGACTACCAAAAGCTGGTCCGCGAAAAGATTCAAATAATATGAGGAAAAGAGGAAAAACTATGCTGGCTACTTCTACGCCAGAAATGGATCGAATTAGGGAAAGAGCGGTGATGAAAGAAAAGGCAGCAAAAGTTCCACCCAAAAAGGCAAAGAGACAGCTGCTGAAAGAACTTGATGTTGATTCAGATCCAGAAACTGACATTTCGTTTTGTGATGACACAGATTCTGATGTTTCATTTGGTGAAAATGAGGAGTGTACGGTTAGCTTGACTGGTGTGCGTGAGGTTTTTGAAGGCCAGTGTGTGCTATGTGAATATGGAACAAAGAAGACTTGTGTTTACTATGTAGGAATTGTAAGGGGAGACATTGATGATGATGGTGATGTTGAGGTAGAGTTCTTGCGCAAGAGTGAGAAGGTTGCTGGTAAATTTGTTAAGCCTAAGGTAGAAGATGTCGCCAGTGTCTCAATTACAGACACACTTTACAATATTAAAGCACAGCTTACTAGATCTACAATCACTGGAACCACTTCTAGGACCAAAGATGGCTATGTCTTCAAAGAAAGTCTTGCAGGCATAAATGTTCGATAAAACTTTATATTAGATTAATATATCATATTAAACTTTTTTACTGTCGCTTAAAATAATTTAAAAAAAACAACTGCAAATATCCTTTTAATGAATATTTATTTCTTATAGCAATATGGATGAGTTGTTGCTGCTTCTTTTTAAAAAAGGTCCATTTCTCCCCACTATGGTCCATTGCTCCCCACGTGCTGGTCCATTTCACCCCAATGGTGGTCAATTTCTCCCCATGTTCATATACATTTTTGAAATGCATTTTGTAAAGAAACATATAGAAATAGATTGCTAAATGTTTTCCCCTTTTAAAATAAATGAATGTACAACATTTTAGTCATGGTTTTGTTATGTTTCGATAAAATCTGTTCCGGTGATGAGCAAAAATTGAAAACTACAAAATTGCTGGTCCATTTCTCCCCAGTCTCCCCTATGCCTAATTTTAGTTTTTTGTCTTCAATGCGTTCCCTTATTATTTTCACTGTCTCCTCTAACGGAACGTTAGTGAATAGGGAGGCTATATCCATGGATGCCATGTGTTTGTTATTTATGTCCATAGTATCCAATAATTCCACCAGTTGGAATGTATCTCTGAGTATTTTTGGATCGAAGGACTGTCGTACTGGCTTTAACATTTCGGCTAGCCATCTCGCCATTCGGTGTTGTTCAGAGTTAACCATGGACAGGACAGGTCTTAGCGGGATGCCGGGCTTGTGAAGTTTGGGTAGACCGTACATCTGAGGAGTGTGCGAGCCACGTGGTGTGAACGTTTTTGCAGTGGCCTCACTGATGAGTCCCGCATTCACAAGTGACTGGATCTCTTTCCTCATTATAGCATCCAGGTCCTCCGACTTGTTTACTTTTTGATCTATCCTGAATTTGGATTCATCTGACAATATTACATCCATTTTTTTCTGGTAGTCTGACATGTCCATCAGTACTGTACCGCTCCCTTTGTCAGGTTTCAGTATGACGAGGGTTTTGTTAGCCTTTAACGCTTTTAAGGCAGTAAGGTGTTCGTTAGTCAGCGGACATGTCTGTTTAGAGGGTGTTGTGCGATACTGGTGTTCTAAATCTACCAGTTTGGCCTTCAGCCACCCGACCGACTCAGCAGAGGTAGGTGATAACTTGGAGACTTGATCGAACAACATTTCAAACTGTGCTTGCGACTCAACACGGTTGATGTGTTTAGGCTTTATGCATAATTTTAATCCGTATGCAAGGGGCCTCCATTTCAATGTTGTTGAGTACGTATGACGATAAGTTCCTCACATACTTCTCTGGGTTGTCTAGTACTGACGTTGTTACCTTTTCAGTGCTCAGTGATTTGTTGAGGCGAGCATTCTCTGCGATTTTCACCTTGTACACTGTTTCTGTGCAGAATTTAGTGAACTTCAAGTAGCCATACAAGCTCAATTCTTGGGTGACGTAGTAGGCAGAACTGTGTGTGCGCTTCAAGTTGGCCAGTTTAGACTGGGTTTCTTCTATCTGGTTTTTTGTCAGTCGTCTCAGGTTGTTTCTTGTCGGACATATTCTGTCGGCCCTCAGAGATCTGAAATACCGGTGAGGAAATATCCCCGTCCTTAGGCATTCCTCGAGAAATCTCAATCGACAAACATGTAGCGATATTTTACACTTCAGCTTGAGTAATCCATCTAATCGCTTCAGAGTTGGTAATGGGAGGCGACGTTTGAGAAATTCAAAACAATGTTTTCCCGTAGTGAATTTGAATAACGAAGACAAACAATAGATTGCACGATTTATTGCCTGGCATATTTCGCTGCATCTTGTCAGGTACATACTGCAGAAATCACACAACTTACGTGAATTAACTAGATAAATTTTCAGAGCTTCACACCTGTCCAGTACAAACGGGCTTAGTACGGACCTTGTTTGACCGTGCTAGAAAGATATGCACCCAGGACACGCTGACAGAGGAATTTGAAACTCTGAAGAATGTCTTAAACCTGAATGGGTACTCCACAGGATTTATAAAGCGCCACTGCCAACAGCCCAAACCCAAAGCAGACGTAACTACAGTCCCTAAACTCAAGGTATTCATCCAGCTAACCTTTCGAGGGGATGACGTAATGCAACGTCTACAAGACCGGCTTACTACAGCAGTAGGCCGAACATTCTGTGCGGCAACTCCAGTCATTAGATATAAAACCGTACCGATTCCTACACCAGCAGTCAAAGAGCCTGTTCCTATGTACGCCACAAACAATTGTATTTACCAATTCACATGTAGATGCCAGGCCGTTTACATTGGTAGAATAGAGAGACAGCTTAACAAACGGGTGTCAGAACACATACCTCAATGGGTCAACAAGATACAACACACAGGAGATGCTAGCCTCGTGGGGCCGACACACCGGAAGCTCCCGGCGTCTTCAATCGGTAGGCACATTGTCGACAGTGGCCATGTTGTGGACAGAAACACTGCATTTCGTATGTTGTTTAACACACAAAATACTCGCTTGTTAAAATTTGCAGAAGCAATTATGATCAATCAACGCAAGCCAGAATTGTGTAAACAGAAAGACATGTTAGTCAGCTTAAAATTACCGTGGTAGATAAGTGACATTACTGTGCGAATATGTGTATGTTTCAACTTGAAGGATTTATCTAGTTAATTTCACGTAAGTTGTGTGATTTCTGCAGTATGTACCTGACGAGATGCAGCGAAATATGCCAGGCAATAAATCGTGCAATCTATTGTTTGTGTCTTCGTTATTCACAGTATAATTTATTATTATCACTACATATTACAATGAAGTTTATTCCAGATCCGCCAAATCCCAATCAGAACTACTCTCGAGCCAACTGTCATTTAAACTGTCATTTACTGTCATTTACTGCCAATATAGCACCTTGCGGTGTATGGCAGAGGGGTGTTTGAGCCTGAGGAATACAGGCCGCCTGACCAGTGCAGTCGCCGCGAACTGTGCAGGTTAGGATTTTCTTTTTGCCCCGGACAGAAAAAAATCCGACACCTTACCGAGGGATCGAACCCGGGTCTTCCGAATGAGAGTCCGGCGTTCTAGCCTCTCGGTCAGCCGCTCCTCTCGAGCCCAAAAAACACTAAATTGCAATAATATTTTTTGGGGGAAATCACTAAGACAAGCACTGGCGGTATTCATTCAAAATGTTATAAAGTAGCACATTATAATTTATTATTATCACTGAATATTAGAATGAAGTTTATTCCAGATCTGCCAAATCCCAGTCAGACAACTCCACTTCAGTTTCTGTAGCTATTTCCTGCTGTGTTTGCTCCTGCAATGATGATGATGATGATTGAAAGAAACGTGTATATGATTCCAGTGATTCAATGTTTCGTAGAATATCCTTAGGTAGTTTGTAATCATGACAGCATTTGCCATTCTGAAACTCATAACCTAGATTGGGATTAGGATCTAAATAATCTTGAATAGCATCACTTTCTGTTATTTTTTCCCCAGGAATAGCAATCTTTGAACTGATAGAATCACTAAGTTGGACAAGATCGCTGAGTAGGTTTGTTGGATTCTGTATATCTGCTTCGAATTTCTTATTCACACTTTGAACTTCTCCGAGAATATGCTTGAGAAATATGAGATACACATAGTTTTTCATGCGCTAAACATAGAATGTAGAAGGTCTGCTGTATAATAGCGCTTGCTGAGTCTTGCTATATCAAAATGAGTTCTGAGCTCGACCCACTGCTGCAATATTCTGACAATGGCAGATAGAATGGACATCCATCGTGTCTGGCTTAATTGAACAATCTTTAGCGGATGTTGTGAATTCATTTATTGAAGCAAAAGCTCCCTGTACTTTGCTTGATGAAGACTTGAGTGAGAAAACCAGTTATATGTTTCTCTAATTATGAACTCGATGTTCCTGGGCAGACAAGCAGCTGCAGCCTGTGACACTGCCAGCTGAAGGGAATGACATACACACCTAATTAGTACCAGATGAGGAACTTCGGATTTTAATTTTGTATATACTCCATTGTTTACACCTGTCATGACAGACGCATTGTCAGTGCCGAGTGCAACTAGTCTTTGCAACTCAAGTCCATTCTTGTTTAAACAATCTTTTAACGCATTGCATATTGCCTGTGCTTTGCAGTCACTCAGTTCAACTAAATCTAAGTAAGTAACCACAAACTGCTTTCTTGTCTCTGAATAGTACCTAATAGCTACCCCAAGTAGCTTAGTGTAACGGAGTGTTTCGGGTTCACCTTGGGTAGTGAGAGTGAACCACACCCGAGGTGTCTCTAGCACTCCCGTGTATTCTAGCCCCAGGGGTTGGACGAGCAGATACACTTTTTTTTTTTTTTCTCTGTGGTTGATCTCAGGTTATTTAGTTACGTCTACACACCCCTCCAGATTCTAGACCCCTACTAACTACCTACACCTGTTGAACAATGAACACTTAGGCATCGTCCGAGACCACACTCAATCATTATACAACGAGCAAGTCAACTTACATAAAGTTTATTCTACCCTTGAGAATATAGAACTGAAATGAACATCCTGATAGAAGAATCTATTTACACAAATAGAAGATAGAGTAGAGACAGACTTAGAGATGTAGGTGTCTTCATCGAGTTGAGAAGTAGAGTGGATGCAGATGTCCCGTCCAGTCGGTCCGCCACTCACCCGGCTTCCTTCCAGTGAGATGACTAGAACCTTGGAGACCACTCCGTCTCCCGAACGTGGAACCACAACAAACGAGTCACTGCTGGACCACACTTCACTGGACCAGCTGCATCTATAACACTCCCACGGAGTCACTGGTAATACAGTTCTCGAACACTACCGAGTTGGAGACAATCTTCCTGGACTTGGCTCCAAGTATTGGTTACTTCGATGAACTAAATAGTCTCTGACCAATCGAATGGTCGGTCACTCATAGCACAGTCCCTCTGCCGAACCGATATGGCATTGACCAATTCAATGGTCTCTTACAGTCACACTTTGTAGGATCAGATATGGCTACTGAAAAGTTACTGAGTCCTTCTAGAACACAGTTGATAATCTGGATACGGAAACAGTACATTAATAGAATCAGACATCTATGTTACGGAAACAATTCAGGTTGGACTATAATCCATAGTCCCTTCCACCGGGTTACACTTGACACACAAGTCAATAACTGGTGTAGTTCTTCTCAAGACCTGCCCCTAGAGCTGTCCAAAGAACCATTCAAGTGTCTGAAGATTAGTTACTTCTGCGTTTAGGCAGAACCCCCGTCAAACCAGACGGACCGGTGTTCCCTGTCGAGCATGATTACTCAACATGCTGAAATGTTCCTGGCAAAACCAGAGTATCTTCTATTTTAAACGATCACAAACCATCACTTCCCACCCGTGCACCTTCAGGGCAGTTGTATGTCTTGAAGCAAACTTCACGCATGGTGAATCACATCGGGTACCTGGTGTGATGGAGTCTGGCGTGATAAGTAAAGAACTGAACCCTTCGCTCTGTCACACGAAGTGGTTTCCTGCCAACAACAATTATAGTTGACTGGTTCCTCAACAGGCAAACTCCTGGATGGTGAAACCAGCTCTCCAGTCAGCTTCCGAACTGTTCAAGGGCTTCTCAGCTTCCTTTTCATAACAGTCAGCCGAATCATGGTTGAGGTGAGACGCAACACAAAAATGGCTCACACTCAGGCCAGCGTCTGTTCTCTTCGAACAAAAGTAAGTGAATGACTGCTTTAGCCAATTTCCCGCTTCGTGCCAACTCAATGCGCACAAGAAGCGAGTGCTTCTTGAGAAAAGATACTTTCTCGGGACAACGTCATTCCCCGCCTAGAGTTTCTAGATCTCTCTGCACGGGAATTTAGAGCGATACCCAGCATCACGGGTTACTCGAATTCCGGTGTTTCGAGACGATTCTAGATAATAAGTCCTCCATCGGCTTCCCTCAGTCTATTTTTAGCTGGGAAAGTCCCCGATGACGCGCCAAAATAGTGCGGGAACTTGACGACCCAAGACAGATAAACGCGTTTCGTCACATAGGCCCCCACTTTAAGAGGATCGACCCCGTCGTTCCACTTCTACGCAGAAGCTGTCTATGTCGTTCGTTCTTCCTTCTAAGAGACCGGATGGCGGGTGAGGAAGTCTAACCCGTCAATATTGTATAGGATACTTTTACCACATTCGGTGGGGTGACAAGCTATTCAGTATCACGGGTGATCAACGCCTACTCCGCTACTGCGATCGGGCATCTCGCAGTATCTTGCGGACCAGAGCTCCCGTCTCGACCTGATTTAACGATCGTTCCTGCCAGAGTTTACTGGACTTCTGCAACTCCAGCTTCCCCTTTCGAGGACCCAGCTGGACTGCAGTCGGTCGGATTGAGGGACCAAGGGTCTGTGTTCGTTCCGACACAACCCACCTCTTCCGACCACGGCTCTCAGTGTAGCTAGCACTGCGAGTGTTCCTTTGGCCGGTCATGTTCCCCCGAGCACCGGGCTGAACCGAAGAAGGTACCTGCACATACATATAGGACTTCCTATGGTGTGACAGGCTTTCCGCTACCTGACCTGAACCCCGAACCGTTCTTTCAGCGAATCTCGGCGCCCTTGGGCTGGTGGACTTATCATCGGGCTTCCCCTCATAGCGCATGAGGAGACTGGAATGGAAAGTAGTAGACTTTCCCAGGATCACCACTCCATAGTGCTTGTGGAGCCCCACTTTATCCACTAGGAATGGGCCCTGCCACCCGATTTCGAATTCGTTCCCCTCGATTGGGAGGAGTACTAGAACTCGGTCTCCAACCTCTAAGGATATCTTCGTCTTCGTCCGTTGCTCAGGTGTGCATTTACGGCACTCCGGACAAGACCTAATATACCTGCGCACGTCGCCTGTCATTCCCGGCCACCAATAGTACCGGGATAGACATTTACTGGTTGTCCCTACAGTCAGATGTCCGGTTGGGGACCTGACATGTACCGTTCGCAGCAGATTAGCTCTGAAGCTCTCAGGAACCAACTTACGTTCCCTCTGCCTCTTCTCTGTTCCAGTCTGAATTAACGCTGACTGGTTATCAGAGTTGAACTTACCCTGAGTTAACGGGTTTTCATTGTTGGGCAACCTTTCCGAACAAGGACACTCCGTGGCATCCTTGCTCCGAGCAGTACTCAGTCTATCCGGGTGAGGGTTTCGGAGACTTACCTTTTCGAGACCCTCTTCCTCTGTATCTCTGACCTGCCTAGACTTATGGATGCTAGGGTGTTCTGGTTCGCCCAGAAACACGTACTTCCGGCCTAGAATTAGGGGATAGAGAGGATCCGGTACAACTGCCGCCTGAATGCGTCCAGTAACGTACTTGCTCCGAATCTCCACATTGGCAATCGGGCAACGTAACGCCACAGCACTCCTACTGGCTGGCTGTATCTCCGTCATCTCCCCGGTGAGTTGCTCTGGGCCTGTCAGGTGGGATGCAATTACAGCTGAAAATTGCAATCCTGTGTCGTAGAGGCACGACACCTGTTGCCCATTCACTTCAACTTCCTCAACCACTGGAGGTCGTCTAGTTTCTCCATTCCCATCAACCGACTTCACTTTCCCGCAAGATCTATCCCTAACCTCTGCAAGACAAGCAAAGTGAAAGTCCTTGGGCTTACTCTTACACTCACTCGTATTGTGAGTGCTGGACTTGCAGAATTTGCACCATCGTTCACTCCACTTCCTCTTTGGAGAACTAGGTGGGCTATTCTTACCTTGGTTGACGTTAGAGATCTTCTCTAAAGAGCCTACCTGTTTCTTTGGTTCATCAGAACCTGTGGTCTTCTTTGACTTCTTTGACTTACCTTGATCCGGATCTTTCGATCTCGGATCTGTTGGACTGGTGTCCCCAGTCTCGCCATAGACTTCAACGTATCTTTCGGCTAACTTGGTGACTATATCCAATCTCTCAGCCCCATTCTCACCTAAGAAGTTTCGCAAGGGTTTAGACATTTGCATTCGCATCTGATCTACAACCATCAACTCACGCAAACTTTCATACTCCTCCTTAAATCCGGCCAAGGCCATCCATTTAAGAAGGTATGAGTTCAATCTCACACTGTATGCTGAAAACAGTTCACCAGGTTCTCGCTTCGCCGTCCGAAACTTCCTTCGGTATGAGTGCGCTGTGATCTCGAATCTCTTCAAGAGAGCCGCTTTCAATGCCGGGTAATCATTCTGTAACCCCGGTGGTAAGCGTGCATACACTTCATAACCTTCGGCACGGAGTCCCTGGGAGAGTTTCAAACACCATTTCTGTTTGTCTAGACCCATTGCAATAGACATGGCTTCATACTTCTCTAAGTATTGGTCTATCCGTTCCTTCTCGGGTTCGAACGGCTGTAAAGGCCATTTCATAGCCTGGTAGTCACGTCTACTGGTTGACTCTGAGCCAGGAGGTACACCTCCTCCCATAGCTCCATCAGTTACACCTGTAGCAGGCACTTGTGCCTCAAGTAGCTTCATTCGATACTCATGGTCACGTTTTTCTTTCTCGGCTTCCAACTCAAGCCGTTTCATTTCAGTATCAGCCGCTATCCTCTTTTCCTCAAGAGCCACTTTACTGGCTTCCAGTTCTCTTTCTGCTCTCCTCCTCTCTCTTTCCTCTTGGCGAAAATTTCTTTCCACCTCTTGGACATAGGATTTCAAAGCATCTCCTTCAAGACCAGACTTACGTCCAGTTTCCTGAACTTTGTCCAAGTCTAACTCTTGGGTAGACATGTTGACTATGATATGTGGGTACTCAAGTATGTGTGGGTGAAGCAATACAATGAATCAATAATCAATAGTACTAACTAATCACCACAACACAAATGTCCGTCAGCCAGTTAGGAGATAGGTAGAAGTAGTAGAATCTTATGTAGACTGTAGTAGAGGATAAAGACAAAGTCCCTATCCCTATGCGAGAGGTCTACAACACACAAAGATCTTGGAATAATCCCGGACGCCCACTCTGTAACGGAGTGTTTCGGGTTCACCTTGGGTAGTGAGAGTGAACCACACCCGAGGTGTCTCTAGCACTCCCGTGTATTCTAGCCCCAGGGGTTGGACGAGCAGATACACTTTTTTTTTTTTTTTCTCTGTGGTTGATCTCAGGTTATTTAGTTACGTCTACACACCCCTCCAGATTCTAGACCCCTACTAACTACCTACACCTGTTGAACAATGAACACTTAGGCATCGTCCGAGACCACACTCAATCATTATACAACGAGCAAGTCAACTTACATAAAGTTTATTCTACCCTTGAGAATATAGAACTGAAATGAACATCCTGATAGAAGAATCTATTTACACAAATAGAAGATAGAGTAGAGACAGACTTAGAGATGTAGGTGTCTTCATCGAGTTGAGAAGTAGAGTGGATGCAGATGTCCCGTCCAGTCGGTCCGCCACTCACCCGGCTTCCTTCCAGTGAGATGACTAGAACCTTGGAGACCACTCCGTCTCCCGAACGTGGAACCACAACAAACGAGTCACTGCTGGACCACACTTCACTGGACCAGCTGCATCTATAACACTCCCACGGAGTCACTGGTAATACAGTTCTCGAACACTACCGAGTTGGAGACAATCTTCCTGGACTTGGCTCCAAGTATTGGTTACTTCGATGAACTAAATAGTCTCTGACCAATCGAATGGTCGGTCACTCATAGCACAGTCCCTCTGCCGAACCGATATGGCATTGACCAATTCAATGGTCTCTTACAGTCACACTTTGTAGGATCAGATATGGCTACTGAAAAGTTACTGAGTCCTTCTAGAACACAGTTGATAATCTGGATACGGAAACAGTACATTAATAGAATCAGACATCTATGTTACGGAAACAATTCAGGTTGGACTATAATCCATAGTCCCTTCCACCGGGTTACACTTGACACACAAGTCAATAACTGGTGTAGTTCTTCTCAAGACCTGCCCCTAGAGCTGTCCAAAGAACCATTCAAGTGTCTGAAGATTAGTTACTTCTGCGTTTAGGCAGAACCCCCGTCAAACCAGACGGACCGGTGTTCCCTGTCGAGCATGATTACTCAACATGCTGAAATGTTCCTGGCAAAACCAGAGTATCTTCTATTTTAAACGATCACAAACCATCACTTCCCACCCGTGCACCTTCAGGGCAGTTGTATGTCTTGAAGCAAACTTCACGCATGGTGAATCACATTGGGTACCTGGTGTGATGGAGTCTGGCGTGATAAGTAAAGAACTGAACCCTTCGCTCTGTCACACGAAGTGGTTTCCTGCCAACAACAATTATAGTTGACTGGTTCCTCAACAGGCAAACTCCTGGATGGTGAAACCAGCTCTCCAGTCAGCTTCCGAACTGTTCAAGGGCTTCTCAGCTTCCTTTTCATAACAGTCAGCCGAATCATGGTTGAGGTGAGACGCAACACAAAAATGGCTCACACTCAGGCCAGCGTCTGTTCTCTTCGAACAAAAGTAAGTGAATGACTGCTTTAGCCAATTTCCCGCTTCGTGCCAACTCAATGCGCACAAGAAGCGAGTGCTTCTTGAGAAAAGATACTTTCTCGGGACAACGTCATTCCCCGCCTAGAGTTTCTAGATCTCTCTGCACGGGAATTTAGAGCGATACCCAGCATCACGGGTTACTCGAATTCCGGTGTTTCGAGACGATTCTAGATAATAAGTCCTCCATCGGCTTCCCTCAGTCTATTTTTAGCTGGGAAAGTCCCCGATGACGCGCCAAAATAGTGCGGGAACTTGACGACCCAAGACAGATAAACGCGTTTCGTCACACTTAGTTTCAGAAATGTTATTGCTCTCATCAATCAATAAGCTGTATTTACTTTTGCCAATATCAGCTGTCAAGTCTGTTGTGAAATATGGTGCAAGTACATTTGAAATAACTGCTCTGCACTTAGTTCTCCTAAGCTTAAAGTTCTTGCAACCTTTGCTGTCACCAAAGTGTACCTTGCAGAGTTCACTTAAATGGTCAACAACGCGAAGCGAACAATGGCCAGCTATGAACAAACTCATGCATCCTTCTGTTTCTTTGACATCATCTTTCAGTTTGTCAAATGCAATTGTTGTTTGCCTTTGTGTACTGAATGGTTGTTCGGCTTTCTGATGTTTCGTTGTATTCTTGTGCTTCTCAATATCATTTAACCTGGCTGCAATGGAACATTTGCAATATTTGCAAAACCACTTAGTATTATTCTCTTCTACTTTTAACAACCATTTTTGAAATCTCGTGTCACTGAGCCACTGTTCTCTGAAATGTTGACAATATTTCTTGCTCATGGTGAAACACAAATAAGCTTAAATGAAAGGATAATGTAGACATTACAAAATTATGAACTCGATTACAAGCTAATGTATTGACGTTTGGACTTGTCTGCAAGATGACGTTCGCTTTCAGCTAAATCGTATTAAAGGGAGTTAAATTAGTTGAATATTGCGCGGTAACGTACTAAGACTGTTTTATTCCCTTGCTTCAGTTCAAATTCGGCTTTTTAGTGTTCCCAAATGAATTTTAAAGTAATTTTTACCCACCCCAAAAAATTTTGTGAAGCACTAAATTTACGCGGCCGCGCTAAAAGGACAATTTTCGCACTAACTGACTTGAAAAAGCACTAAATTTAGCGCGAAAAGTACTAAAATAGCAACACTGCCTGCATGCCATCATGAAATAGCCGCACTATTTGGACAAACTTTCGTGGACAGCCATATTTTGCCATAATCTGCCACAGTCCTTCTCTGCTGACTGTATCAAAAGCCTTGGTAAGGTCAATGAAAGTGGAGAACATTTCGCAGTTCTGTTCCTGACATTTCTCTTGCAGCGAAAATCATTTCAACAGTTCCACGTTCTTTTCTGAAGCCACATTGACTCTCAGGAAGAAGACCTTGATCGAGATGGGCCGTGGGGCGATTGAGAAGAATTCTGGCGAGTATCTTCCCTGCAATTGAAAGCAAGGAGATGCCTCGGTGGTTGTCACAGGATTGGCGGTTTCCTTTTCGTTTGTAAAGGTGGACTATTGACGCGTCCTTGAAATCTTGTGGCATGGTCTCGTTCACCCATATGTTTGTAAAGACTTGGTGAAGCTGCTCTGTTAGGACCGGCCCACCTGCCTTGTATATCTCTGCCGGGATGGAGTCAGGACCAGGTGCCTTGCCACTGGAGAGTTGCTAGATGGCTTTGTTTACTTCCACTACGGTTGGCAGGTCATCAAGTGTATCATTGATGGGAACTTGAGGAAGGCAGTTGATGGTTTCATCATCGAAGAAGGAAGTTGCTTTTAAGATGTTGCTAAAATGTTCTACCCAGCGTTGAAGGATTTCTTTCTTATCGGTGACCAATGTTCCCCCATCTGCACTGAAGAGGGGAACTATGTCTGGTGATGTAGGACCATAGACCACTTTCAGTGAGTCGTAGAAGTTTTTCATATCATGTCTGTCAGCAATGCCTTGAATTTCATCAGCTTTGCTGCTAAGCCAGGAGTCCCGCATGTACCTAAGTTTCTGCCGCACTACTCTCTGAATGTTCTTGAAGGCATCTTTTTTTTTTATGTTGACTTCGGGTCATTCAAATGTGCCTTGAGGAGAAGATGTTTCTCGGCCAGCAATTGGTTTATGTCTTCGGAATTTTCATCAAACCAGTCTTTATGCTTTCGGGGGGTTGGACCCAGGATTTCCATAGCAGTATTATTCAACACTACTATATGGCGCGGAACCCTGGACATTGAACAAGCAATTAGAAAGTTGAATGGAGGCCCTGGAGATGTGGATATGTCGTATTTCATGGAAACAAACAGTCAAATACAGTCAAACACAGTCAAATACAGTCAAGCCTCGGTTTTCGTTGCCTTCGGTATTTCGGTTTTCGCTGCCTTCGGTATTTCGGTTTTCACCGATTTCTTTTGCGAACAATTTGTCTTGGGTTTCATCGGTTGCCTTGGTTTTCGTCGACCTGCCCACCGGACCTCGCTGCTAATTTTGCGAAAACAAAGGGACTGATGTGTTCTTCTGTTGAGATTGGCGTTGTTTCTCGTTGTGTGAGCATCACTTGCTAATAAGTTAACCCTTTCCCGTTATCTCCATCATGGAACCAAAGAAAGCTTCCAGAGCCAGCAGCCCTTCGAAGAAGAAGGCCAGGATAACGATCGAGTTGACGAAAGAAAACATTTAAAAATGCGAGAGCGGCGTTAAGATTGTTTAAATCGGCCACATGTATGGGAAGTTGCCATCCACGACAAGTTCCATTGTGGCGAAAAAGGAAGCATTCAAAGTTTTCACAATTCAAAGAAACACAATTCAAAGAAATAAAACATTGTTTTAAAAAGGAAGCAATAAAGGCTAATGTAGCGAAAGCAAGTCTCCCTGGCGTAGGCAATTTTGACTTTCTCTATAATCTCATATATCCACATGGGGTAACGCAGCTGCAGCTGTGCGAGATTCGGTAGCGGATCGCATCATGTTGGTTCCTTACGGGGGTATGTGAGCCGGTCGCTCAGAAAGCAGTGGCTAACTACTGAGTGTAATCTTGCCATGACATCAACAACAGCAGTAAAATGTTGGTGTTGACAGCGATGTCCTATAAATAGGATATGCAAACCAAAAAAAAAAAAAAAAGGTAGTGAAAGACATAATGTGCTAACGAAACAGAGATCGCAAACAATTGAAGATGTCGAACAGTTATTAAATCAAAAACAGTTAGATGGCGATTCTGTTTCGGAGGCAATCATATGTGAAAAGGCCAGTCTGTTGTATGCCGATTTCATTAAGAAAATGACTGGGACGAACGCTAGTGTACTTAGTGATTTAAAGGCCAGCAGATTATGGTTTGAAAAATTCAAGAGGCGCACTGGTATACATTGTGTTACTAGGCACAGCGAAGGTGCGAGTTCGGACATGTAAGGGGGCCGAAAAATAGTATTAAACACTATATTTATTCTCTATAAAATGTGTTTTTGGTATGCATTTTGGAGTGTCTAGAAAGAATTAATTGGATTTACATTGATTCATATGGAAATAATTGCCTCGGTTTTCGTCGGTTTTGGGTTTCGCCGACTGTCTTCGGATGGATTATCGATGAAAACTGAGGTTTGACTGTACAGAGATTCTAGAAACACTGGCAATGAAAATAGAGTTGATGAAAGAAATAAAAAAAAAAAAGATGCAAGTGAAGTATTTCGGCTGTGTTAAAAGACAACACTCTTACAAAAACCATACTGGAGGGCATGGTTAAAGGCAAGGGAGCAAGAGGTAGACAATGAAACAAGTGGGAAGGTAACATCTAGAGATGGATGAACATCAATGTCATAGAATGTATTGTCAAGGCGTGAGACAGACAGTGTTGGAGATCCATTGCAGCTAACCTTCATTGTGGAGACGGCACCTGATTGACTGACTGAACAATAGGAAATTTAGTGCAGGAAATGAAACATCAGAATGATGGGGGTTAATTTTTTTTTTAAAGGCGGGAAATTGATAGGGACAAGTCTAAGTTGTAAAAAAAAAAATGTACGCACACACAAATGACTGGCTATGTGGTCACTCTCTGCAGCACCATTCTCTCCAAGCAGTGATGACCTACCCCTCTTCTGCACTATACACACAATACAAAAAGGCTGTGACCATATCTGCCTTATCATGCACCAATACTCCAGCAAGGGATGCAGATCCAGCCAATCCGTCCGCCTGCTCGTTTCCCACCACACCAGCATGTTCTGTGGGAAAGATCCAACAGATGCTCTCTATTTTTTATATTGTTGAATGGAAGCCTGCCACTCTGCCCGAAGCATGCCTGCCTTCCCTTTTCTCAACATACGCTGAAAGATGTACATCATGATTATTGCATGTAACATAAGTTAGCTGACCATCGTCACATCTGATTTAGTTACTCAGAAGTGAAGTTGCAGCAAACAGAGCGGTTGATTGTAGTGGCAAAGTAGCCAAGGAAAGCCGCGAATGCTCTGACAAGAGTCTAGAGAAGATATAGCTGCTTAGCAGGTCAACAGGCCCAAATGGATAAAACACTTGCTTTTAAACTTCCTGTGTGCTGATGCCGAGGTAGCAGATTCAACCCCTACACTGGTCAGTTGGACTAAATTGCTAACTTCTCATCCTTGACTTGGGGTCATAAATTACAAGTATCTCAGAAGTCAGAGCGGGTTCACCTGATAGCAAGGGACACTGGTAATAGGGAAAGTTAATCTACACACAAAAATCAGTCGAGTACATTAGAAGTAGTAGCATATGTTTGGAGTACATTTCAGTTACAAGTCAGCAAACTATGTTTTAAAAAAGCTGCTTAGGTACGACATAGTATGCTCCATGAACATCATCATCATCATCACAAGCTCTAACAGCCGGCGTAAGAGTTCATGCATCTCCATAATCTCAGCCGTTGGTGCTCTGGATAAATTCGATTGATGATCTTCTTCAATCACCACTAAGTGTTCTGGATAAAATCTATTGATGACCTTCCTCCATGTCAGCCCTAAGTGTTCTGGATAAATTTGATTGATGATCTTCCTTTATCTCAGCCCTTAGTGTTCTGGATAAAATTGATTGATGATCTTCCTTTATCTCAGCCCTTAGTGTTCTGGATAAAATTGATTGATGATCTCCCTCCATCACAGCCCTTAGTGTTCTGGATAAAATATATTGATGATCTCCCTCCATCACAGCCCTTAGTGTTCTGGATAAAATATATTGATGATCTCCCTCCATCACAGCCCTTAGTGTTCTGGATAAAATATAATGATGATCTCCCTCCATCACAGCCCTTAGTGTTCTGGATAAAATATATTGATGATCTCCCTCCATCACAGCCCTTAGTGTTCTGGATAAAATATATTGATGATCTCTCTCCATCACAGCCCTTAGTGTTCTGGATAAAATATATTGATGATCTCTCTCCATCACAGCCCTTAGTGTTCTGGATAAAATATAATGATGATCTCCCTCCATCACAGCCCTTAGTGTTCTGGATAAAATATATTGATGATCTCCCTCCATCTCAGCCCTTAGTGTTCTGGATAAATTTGATTGATGATCTTCGTTTATCACAGCCCTTAGTGTTCTGGATAAAATATATTGATGATCTCCCTCCATCTCAGCCCTTAGTGTTCTGGATAAAATATATTGATGATCTTCCTCCATGTCAGCCCTTAGTGTTCTGGATAAATTTGATTGATGATCATCCTCTATCTCAGCCCTTAGTGTTCTGGATAAAATATATTGATGATCTCCCTCCATCTCAGCCCTTAGTGTTCTGGATAAAATATATTGATGATCTCTCTCCATCACAGCCCTTAGTGTTCTGGATAAAATATATTGATGATCTCTCTCCATCACAGCCCTTAGTGTTCTGGATAAATTTGATTGATGATCTTCCTTTATCACAGCCGTTAGTGTTCTGGATAAAATATATTGATGATCTCTCTCCATCACAGCCCTTAGTGTTCTGGATAAAATATATTGATGATCTCCCCCTCCATCACAGCCCTTAGTGTTCTGGATAAAATATATTGATGATCTCCCTCCATCACAGCCCTTAGTGTTCTGGATAAAATATATTGATGATCTCTCTCCATCACAGCCCTTAGTGTTCTGGATAAAATATATTGATGATCTCCCTCCATCTCAGCCCTTAGTGTTCTGGATAAAATATATTGATGATCTCTCTCCATCACAGCCCTTAGTGTTCTGGATAAAATATATTGATGATCTCCCTCCATCTCAGCCCTTAGTGTTCTGGATAAAATATATTGATGATCTCCCTCCATCTCAGCCCTTAGTGTTCTGGATAAAATATATTGATGATCTCCCTTTATCACAGCCCTTAGTGTTCTGGATAAAATATATTGATGATCTCCCTCCATCACAGCCCTTAGTGTTCTGGATAAAATATATTGATGATCTTCCTCCATCTCAGCCCTTAGTGTTCTGGATAAAATATATTGATGATCTTCCTTTATCACAGCCCTTAGTGTTCTGGATAAAATATATTGATGATCTCTCTCCATCATAGCCCTTAGTGTTCTGGATAAAATATATTGATGATCTCCCTCCATCTCAGCCCTTAGTGTTCTGGATAAATTTTATTGATGATCTTCCTTTATCACAGCCCTTAGTGTTCTGGATAAAATATATTGATGATCTCTCTCCATCACAGCCCTTAGTGTTCTGGATAAAATATATTGATGATCTTCCTTTATCACAGCCCTTAGTGTTCTGGATAAAATATATTGATGATCTCCCTCCATCTCAGCCCTTAGTGTTCTGGATAAAATCTATTGATGATCTCCCTCCATCTCAGCCCTTAGTGTTCTGGATAAAATCTATTGATGATCTCCCTCCATCACAGCCCTTAGTGATCTGGATAAAATCTATTGATGATCTCCCTCCATCTCAGCCCTTAGTGTTCTGGATAAAATATATTGATGATCTCCCTCCATCACAGCCCTTAGTGTTCTGGATAAAATATATTGATGATCTCCCTCCATCTCAGCCCTTAGTGTTCTGGATAAAATATATTGATGATCTCCCTCCATCTCAGCCCTTAGTGTTCTGGATAAAATCTATTGATGATCTCCCTCCATCTCAGCCCTTAGTGTTCTGGATAAAATCTATTGATGATCTCCCTCCATCACAGCCCTTAGTGTTCTGGATAAAATCTATTGATGATCTCCCTCCATCACAGCCCTTAGTGTTCTGGATAAAATATATTGATGATCTCTCTCCATCACAGCCCTTAGTGTTCTGGATAAAATATATTGATGATCTCCCCCTCCATCACAGCCCTTAGTGTTCTGGATAAATTTGATTGATGATCTTCCTCCATTTAAGCCCTCAATGTTCTGGATAAATTCAATTGATGATCTTCCTCCATCTCAGCCCATCCAGCATCATTTCCCTTGGTATAATGCTGCCTATTCTAAAGATGATCTTTTCAAGATCAGGTTATGGTTTTTGTCAGGTGGGATCTCTATTGAGAGAAAATACCAGATTACAATTATAATGGACTCACAAAGTTTGATGAGATAGGTGAAGACAGACACGCCTTGGGTAGAATTTCACTCAACAATCAAAAATAGAGACCATCTTTTAAATTTTTTTCCCTAGGACATGCTGGTGTGATGGGAAACGAGCAGGCGGACAGATTGGCTGGGTCTGCACTCCTTTGGTGGGGTATTGGCGCATGATAAGGCAGGTGTGGTTGGGGACCTTTGGAATTGTGTGTATAGTGTAGTGGGTAGATAATTACGGCTTGGACAAAGTGACCAGAAGATCTGGCCGAAACTCAAAACTCCAAGAAAAAGCCAGACAGACATAACTGGTACCATTAGTATTGATACAACAAGTAATGACATTTTAAGTTGTATATTGCCTGTAAGCCTGAAAGAAATGCTGGAGCAACATGACTAACTGTAGACTGGGAATTACAGTATGACAGGATATCATACACAGCATGGCATTATGAATTCATTCATTTATTTAGTAGCATGCCCTTTGCAGAACCTCACACCCATAATATTCTTCCGGAAAACTTCTCGATCATAAACAAGATGTCTCGCCTCCGATACACCCATCTGGAGATCACCTGCCACATCCTGCACTCATCTTCTCATTGGCCTTCCTCTTTTCCTGGGCATATACCCCTGCATTGATGTACTCTGCAAACTTTCATGATATTATGAATAACAGAATAAAAACTATGCCTGAAGCCTGAGCAATACCTTGGCCATCATATTTTAATGTTACAAGTTAGCAGTTATGAAGTTACATGACCGATATACAATCAACCAATCATATTGCCCCATATCTCATGACATATAAACAATCAACCAATCATATAACCCCATACCTCATGGCCTATATACAATCAACCAATCATATTACCCCACATCTGAGTAAAGAAAACATCAAAACTGTACAACTGCCAAGTGTGATCACATTCACAAGTTTTGTACAGAGATATATTGCTATAAATGACAGTATTCATGATAATTATTATAACACCTCACGCACACAGCAGCCACTTCTGTCTGCTATCAACACCAAGTGGCTCATAGATAAATAAATCAACAGACAATATAGAAAGTGGTGTTCAGTGGAGGGTTCATAAACAGTCACCCCAGTAGTGCCCTCATGCTGCAGAAGGGGTCTGGGACAAGATGTCCATCAGCCAAGCATCGCCCCATCAACAATATACAAATTGAAACCTACAATTACCATACAAGGATTCGAACCTACTACCATGAAATGATAACATCGCTTCATTGCAGGAACAAGAGTACTTCAAGACATGGCCAACTCGAAACCCCCAACATTCATGATTCAGTATGGCAACCACAGCTTCCAATTTTTATATTGCCTAATGTGTTCTCTAATCTCTTCTTCTTTTCTCACCTTCTATAAGTGATAATCAATACCTTTGAATTATGTATGTGCTATTTCAATGGCTTCAGCACGATGGGTTAACAGCAGTGATATTTAGCCACAGGGCAAGCTGAGCATGAGACAGTTGATGTAAATGATGGATTCGGGGAACAACAGAGGCAACAAACACCACTATGTCACATAAGCACTGAGGATGTTACCAGGAGGCTTCAAATTAAAACCTTAAAATTGTGATAGAATTATAATAATCATGCCATTGTCTTGTAACCTGTCAATATTGCTGTTAAGAGTGTTCAGCACATGACATCAGGGTGCAGATGAACAAGGTGACATCATAAGAAAGTTTAAAGATGGCCACCCCACTTTTGACAGGCACCAAAGAGGAGCAGCATATGATTTCTGATACTAATATTCCTCCAAGCCATGATTTTACAAACACTTGCTAATAATTTCACTTTGTGGGTTATTGTCTCACATAATTCATGAAGAAAACAAGCTGTCTTTGGCCTTGGCCAGAAAATGTAGTTGATTGTTGAAGGATACAGCCATCTGAGTACAACCACAGCTACCCACATTATTGGATAAGTTAGTTGCATATCCTGGGGGATGCGTGGTCTCGAGGGATGGTGTCCACCTCGAGTGCTGGAGGTCCCGGGTTCATGCCCTGGTGAGGACCAGGATTTTTTCATGCGGATTTCTAGTAATAAAATGTCCCCTGGTCTGTGGGTAGTGAGATTGGACGCCCGTGTTTATTGTTGCGCACATAAAAAAATCCCTTGGAAGTTGGAAATCGAAAAAGAGTAGCCAAACGGCGCTGCCCGGGCGAAATTTCAAGTTAAAATTCTACCGAAAGTATTTCAGGATCCTCGCCGGTGCTACAGAGTTCATGCACTGAGCTGAGTTTCTCCAAACTCAGGTTTGAGTTAGGAGGAGAACGGAGCACTTATGGGTTACACCTGTGTGCCGTGATGCTGATCCATCAACTAAAGTTGCCTATCCTTTACAAAACTTTGCAGTCAACCCCATCTTTTTGGCTGTTTGTGATTTCTTGGCAAGTTCACATTCAGTATTTTGCCACTGCTTTCTGAATCTACCGGCATCATACCACATTATAAAAACCAATGCAAAGCAGTCTGTCTGCTTAAGGCAGTCATAGAAGTACCGGCAGATAGATGTCCGCCCTTTTCTTAAATTTACACTTCACAACAAATCAAATGACACAAACAAAATGCAACAAAGAAATCCACAGCTGACAGTGTTACACCAAACACTCAACTCAGTAGCTGGGGTGACAAAACCAGGTCCTAAAAGTCCAAATGTGGGAAAATTCACTAGCAAATCATGCCCACGCATCCCCCAGGATTTGCAGATGATATTCTTGCATATAGGCAGGGGAGAGATAGGGAGCAAACAGCCCAGGAGTTACAGGCGACAGTAGATGAAGTGATTGACTGGTGCACAGAAATGAGTGCTGTCATCCACCCGGAAAAGGTGGCTGTTTTGTGGTGCTCTCTGGACAACAGGATTGTAAGAGCTGATGTCCCAAGCCTCGCGATAGATGGTAGAAATGTCAGCAGAGAGAACAAACTGAAGTATCTGGGGATCACATTTGACAGGAGCCTATCCTTCAAGGACCATGTGGAGACGGTCGTGACAAGAACTCAAAAGGGACTCAATGCACTTAAAACTATGGCTGCAATGGACATAGAACAGAGAATGCTTTTCACACTATACCAGCACTTGATCCTCTCAATAATTGATTATGGATTAGGTCTGCTCACTGTCTCAGAGAGTCAGCTGGTGAAGTTAGAGCGCATACAGAACGAAGCTATGTGGGTCATTCTGGGATGCACTAGAGATACCCCAGTAGTGTGTATGCATTATATCCTTGGTCTGCCGACTGTTGCTGGTAGGCTCAAGGTGATGCAGGCGAAGGCATACCTCAGAGTAGCTGCAGACACAGACCACCCACTGCATGAGGCGCTGGACGCAGTTAAGGGTCAGCGACTGATAAGAGGGAAATCATGGATGGCTCAGGCAGAGGATACGATCAGACAGGTGTGCCCCCTGGAGAACATTAGGCGTGGAGAGTGGGTCAGAGTGCCAGCGGAGCAGTCAGACTTGTGCAGTTATAATCACATTAAGCCGGGAGTGCAGGGAGTGGCCAGCAGGGGCCACGGAAGTGGAAATCCAGCAACTAATTCAGGACAATGCTCACTCGAGTGATATGATTATCTACACAGATGGTTCGGTGTCAAGAGGTGAGAGAAGTGGCTGGGGTTTCATAGCCAAAGCTAATGGTCGATGTTTGGGGCAGGAGAGCCTGGCATATGATACCACAACATCCAGCTTAAGAATGGAAGTGGAGGCAGTCACTGCGGCTCTCCGCTGGATGGAGAATACGACACACACACACACATCATGATTGTAATGGACTCAGAAAGCATGCTGACGAGGGTGAGGACGGGCAGACTTCGTGCGGAGTGGCTTGCTTCGCTTCGGAGGTCACGGGTGACAAGCATTGCCTGGATCTTTTCTCCGGGGCATGCCGGTGTGCTGGGAAATGAACAGGCGGACAGATTGGCTGGCTCTGCAGAACTTGGTGGAGTATTGATACATGACAAGGCAGACGTGGTTGCGGCCTTGTGGGAGCACATGCACACCTTGGAGGAGCAAATGGATTACCATGGTCTGGCAAGAATGAGACAACGAGGAGTGACGAAGGGATCTGGCCGACGCTCAACGCTCAAAGGAAAGGCGAGACGGACTTATAATCAGATTGCTACTGGTACTATTAGTGTTGGAACTCTTCGCTGGCTGCTGAGGATGGGGACGGAGCACTTATGGGAATGCCCCGAATGCTGTGATGTCGATTCCTAAATCAATCAATTAATCAATCATGCCCAGAGACAATCGCTCTCAAAGGCCTTTCTGGACCCACCTGCCTAGCCGCCATGTTGATCAGGTAGCCTGACACAGACAGGTAGCTCATGATGGGAACAGTTCTGGAGATAATGTATTGTTGTTGTTTTTGATTCCAAAACTGCTGAGCAGCCAAAAGCCATTCTAATGAATGTGCAGATCCTCTGTAGCTTTTCCAAGAAGGAACCCACACAGAGAGTTTGTAACTGTTAGAGATGGCTGCAGAAGCTTCTCCCTAAAATCCGAGAGTGCATAGCATTTCAATAGAAAGTGATCAATGGTTTCATAAGGGTCATAACAATGTCGGCACTGTGGTGCATGTGAAGGTTGCTATCGACTCTAAAGAGGAGTTGCTGGCTGAGTGGCTAAGAATGCTGGGTTCTCCTTCGGGAGACAAGGGTTCAAATCCTTGGAAAAATGTGGATTTTTTTTCTGTCGTGGGCAAAAAGAAAACCCTAACTGCACAGTTCACGGCGACTGCACTAGCCAGGCGGCCTTAATTCCTCAGGCTCAAGACTCCTACATCGCAAGGTGCTATAGGCAATAATGACAGTTTTTTATTTGTTTGACAGTGGCTCTGGAGGAAGGTGGTGTAAGCAATATTGATTTCTGAAGAAATGCAGCCCAAAGACTAAATGTCATAGCAGGGCAGACCAGGCCCTAAACCTTGGTCAGCAACTGGTCTTGGATCAAAGCTCTGACAGACGGACAGTTAGAGCATTGCTTTGCTGATCCGACAGCTTCTGAATCTTGTCTTGTTACAGATGTATTGGTGTTACCTTTCCTCTGGACTAAACTAGGCAGGTCGAGAGAGGGATCATGCTGCATGAGCAACACATGGTCTCTACAATTCAGCTCACAGCTCTACAACTCAGTTTGTGCTATGGAGAGGTTTAACTCCATCTCTGATCCCAGCAGTGAGTTATAGTTATTTTGCCTTCTTTGAAGCACAATCTAACAAACTATTGTCTGTCAAGGCAGCAAGGTGCCAGCAGTAGTAGTAATAATAATTTCTATATAATAAACCCATTCTGAGAACTTGTTCAAGGTCACCTTGCATATATTAACAATGAAGATCTGCTTAATTACACAGCTAATAATTAAAAAAGGAAAATATATGGCACCATAGGGGAAACAGCACAAAGTGAAGGGTTCCAGGTTTTATATGAAATACCCAAAATGTGGGTCAGCATGGCCGAATGGATAAAAACACTTGTTTTTAAACATCCGATGCGCTGATGCTGAGATAAGGGGTTCAACCCCTACACAGGACAGTTGGACTAAAATGTTGACATGCTGTCCTTGACTAGGGGACGTAAATTACAAGTACCTCTGAAGTCAGAGTAGGTTCGCCTGATAGCGAAGAACACTGTTAACTAGGAAAGCTAATCCACACGCAAAATTCAGTCAAGCACTACTAGACATAGTGTGTATGGACTACGCATGAGTTCAAAGTGAGCGAGGGAGAAAAAAAAATACCTAAACTTAATAGAGGCAACATGACTAACCCAGACCTAACCCCAGCCAGGTCCATATTTGCCCATGTGGAATCATGAACTAATGTGCCTCTCCGTAGATGTGATGTTCCAGTAGAGATCTCGCACATTCTGCCAGTTTCTGGGCTTGGAGAGGCATGCAGAATGCTGGAACACAGTCCCCTGTGGTGCTGGCCCAGGAGAAACATCTCAATACCAATCTCACTCCATCAAACGCAGAGATTAGATATCCTGCACACCAATGGATCAGACTTAGGAGTGTTCTGGAGGATGTGCGGAGCCTTGGGGCAATGAAAAGGCAGATAGACTGGCTTTGATTTCACTTCTGCGTAAAGATCTAACTTACGATAATGGTGATGTGTCGAAGGCTCTCTAGGACCAGGTGGAGAGAGCAACTGAACAAAGTACCCATATCTGAAGAGACTTGCTCAGGAGGGAGTAAACAGAGGGTGTGGACGATACTCAAGGCAAAGAGGCAAAGCTAGGCGAACTTATCACATTGTTACTGGAACACTCTACTTGGGAACCCTTCTTTAGCATTTTGAGGTGGGGAATGGAGAATGTGAGGGCATGTTCCAGTATAGTGATGTTGATTTTGAAACCAAGTATTAGCCACATAACTACTGTTGACTTCACTGGGAAACTCCTGTGATCATCTGAAGAAGTTATGGGTACATAGCAAAATGCAGGTTGAAAACCACTGATTTAGCAAAAGTAACCAATGTAAATAGAAACACGTAAAATGTGCTATAATGTTGGAGGGATGATTCTGGATGTTTGGCCTTTTCCTACTGGTGGGCGATGACCGAACCAGGACATCTTCCACTCAAGGGTCTCTCTGATAAGTTGTTGCTCTTGGTGTGTGAAGTTCAGGAGCATGGATACAGCTTTGATCAGCTGGACAGCCTGAGAAGAAATACATATAAACACAGCTATAAATGGCCTCAGTAAAATAAACATTGACACAGCTATAAACTGCCTCAGTAAATAAACATTGACAACAGCTATAACAGACACCACTATTTTTGCCATATTATGAGAAAAAAATCTGGAATATGTTGTGACAACTTGAAAGATTTGTGGAAAGAGAAACGGAGCAAGACAGCAAGAGAACATTCATGATAGTCTTGTGTCATAGCATGAAAGGTGTCAGCAAATGAACTGACATACTATTTGATATCACAAGATTTGGAGAAGCATGGTTGCCCACGCCAGTCAGCAAAGCACTTGATGATGTTGAATCTCTACTTAATGTTTAACCCTATCTCTAACTCTCTAGTTTAACCCTACCACTGAATCTACTCCCAACTTATGACTCACAACTCAATGACAAACCCTAACTCTCTGACTCACAACTCAATGTCAAACCCTAAACTCTCCGACTCACAACTCAAAATTTAAGCCAACCTGTGACTCCCAATTCTGACAACTCAACATTTAACCATGCCTTGGCCTCTAATCCTCCAACTCCTGACTTACAACTCAATGTCTAGCCCTGACTCTACTCACAACTCAACATTTAACCCTACCTCTGACTCTCGACTCAGCATAAACTTGAGAACAACATGCTTGAGGTAGAGAAAGTTCACATCCTTATTCAGATCTCTCTTAACACTAGCTGTGTGTGCCGTCAGTGCATCCGTGGCACCACTGGGCGCCGATGGAGAACATGTTGCTGGAGGGGGCACCATGCCGGACGATACAGCTGGAGAAGAGGCTCCCGCAGAACTGGAATTCAACAATGAACTGCTCATCTGCAAGCTGATCTGACTAGAGGTTTGCTGTTGGGAATGCTCATTCTGTGAATACTGCTGAAATTCCAGATGTTTTGGGAATAGTCGTGAGTCAGAGCCATATTTCCGCGACATGATGGGTGAGCTGGAAGACGTGTTATTGGCTGTGAGGTCAAAAGGTTCATCGTTGGGCAAAGACTGGATCTTCAACTCTCGTTGTAGAGTCATTCTTAGGTCTTTCAGTGTCTGCTCCTGTTTCTTCACAACCTGAAAGACATGCAATCGTTTCAGTTTATGTGTTAGCTCAATCAATGTTAAGCAACTCATCATGCATTAAACAATGACGTGAATCAAATGCATAATTTATTTTTACTTTTTTATATTTATGCTGATCTAAAAACACATCATAAGCTGAACACTGATTGGAATATCGAACTTTCTTTGATTATTCTTAACCAAAGAAAATATCATAAGTTGAACAGCATCTGGCTGATGGTAAACAAGAATGAGGGGAACTGCAGTAAAGCTTAAAAAGGCATCTGGCTGAGAACACTGGAGTCTCATTTGGGACATCCGGGTTTAAACCCTTGGTGACGGATTTTTGTCTGTTGGGGGGGGGGGGGGGGGGAAGGAAGAGAGGAGGAGGAGGAGAACACACACCCCTAACCTGCACACTTTGCGGCAACTGCACTAAACACGCAGCCTTAATTCCTCAGGCCCAAGATCCCACTGTCCTACACTTCAAAGCACTATAGGCAATAATGACAGTTTTGACAGATTAGAACATTCAACTTTCTTTAATCATTCTTAGTCAAAGAAAATATCGTAAGTCAATCAATCAATAGAATGTTCAGCTTTCTTGACTCACTCTAAACCAAGCAATACATTACAAGCTGAATAATGATTATAATGTTTTGAGACTTAAAATGAAAAGTCTTTTAATTACAACTCTGAGCTGTGGTATGCGAGCTGTGTTCACCAGGCTGGTATAAATTTTGTTGTCAATTCATCAGTGCAATGCAAGTGTTATACCTTACCAATGTGTTATTCTATTTTTTCTTGTCATTTTATGTTACACACTACTCATGTCACTCTTTATTATCATGCAGTCTTGATCATAGTGTTTAGTTTCTCTGAGTTAAGCTGAGTCAAGAACCGAGATCATACCACATTGAACATTACCATACATGCTCTGTCATCTTCAACAGCCAGCAAAGAGTCCCACTACTAATGGTATCAGTAGCAGTCTGATTATGTGTTCATCTGGCGTTTCCTCCGAGTCCTGAGTGTCGGCCTGATCACTCCCTGCAACACCATTCTCTCCAGACTGTGATAATCTATCTGTTCTTCCCCAATATACACATGATCCCAAAGGGTTCCAACCACATCTGCCTTATTAAATTATGTACAAATACCCATTAAAGGGAAGCCAGTCTGTCTGCCTGCTTGTTTCCCACCCCACCAGGATGCCCTGGGGAAAAAAATCCAACAAATATTCTCTATTTTTATTATTGAATGGTAGCCTGACACTCTGCCCAAAGCATGCCTGCCTTCACCTATCAAACCATACATTGTGAGTCTGTTAAAATTACAACATGTGTGTGCTGTTTGTTTTCCAGCCACACTCTGCCCAAAGCATGCCTGCCTTCACCTATCAAACCATACATTGTGAGTCTGTTACAATTACAACATGTGTGTGCTGTTTGTCTTCCAGCCAGCAGAACACTGCAGTGACTGCCTCCACCTCCATTCCCGGACTAGATGTTGTGGTATCATATGCCAGGCTCTCCTGCACCAAACACTGTCCACCAACCTTGGCCACAAACCCCCAGGTACAACATAATCACCAATGTACAGCTCTTGGAGAACAAATTCCAGTTAATCAAGAAGTGAGGAAAAGATGTTGGAGAAAACCTGGGAATAGTATAACTAGAAAGTCCCTTGTCTGGAACCTACAGGGCTAGCAAAAGAGAGAGACTTAAAAACACACGGAGAAAAGAATTAAAGACAGAGATGAATCAATTGAAGAGAATATGGATGGAGCTGGAGGAGACAGCAAAATATAGGATGTTTGGCTTGGGTGGGTTGAGGATGTATGCTTCAGTGGGGATACAGGGCACAAGAGGATGAATACATGAGTTCAAATATTAGCCCTATGGGACAGGAGACAGCAAAATATAGGATGTTTGGTTTGGGTGGGTTGAGGATGTATGCTTCAGTGGGGATACAGGGCACAAGAGGATGAATACATGAGTTCAAATATTAGCCCTATGGGACAGGAGACAGCAAAATATAGGATGTTTGGTTTGGGTGGGTTGAGGATGTATGCTTCAGTGGGGATACAGGGCACAAGAGGATGAATACATGAGTTCAAATATTAGGCCAATGGGACAGGAGACAGCAAAATATAGGATGTTTGGCTTGGGTGGGTTGAGGATGTATGCTTCAGTGGGGATACAGGGCACAAGAGGATGAATACATGAGTTCAAATATTAGCGAAAGTTGTGTTTCTTTATGTGTTTGCTTGTTTTGAACTCAAGCGTAGTCTATACATGTGCTACCACTTTTAGTGCACTGGGATGATTTGTGCGTGTGTCCCCATTAACAGTGCCCCTCGCCATCAGGCTAACCCCATTCCAACTTCAGAGGTACTTGTAATATACGTCCCCAAGTCAAGGATGAGAAGTCAACATTTTAGTACAACTGACTGGTGTAGGGGTTGAACCTGCTACCTCGGCATCAGCACACGGGATGTTTAAGAACGAGTGATCTTATCCATTCAGCCACGATGACTTGCAAGAGTTTAAGTGACAATTAGATAGAGACAGAAGAACTGAGGACAAGTATATGATGCATGGAGTAACAAATAACATATGGTGTGTTGCCTTCATACAGCATGGCTTCAAATAACTATACTGACTGAAACTGTTGTGCTATCACACAGTTTCACTAAATGCAGAAGTTGCACTTTTTCTGTACCACTAGAGAGAACTAGGCAAATCACGGTGAACCAACAGGTGAAGAAAAGACGCTGGCACTGGATAGGACACACCCTGAGAACATTTGAGGACTATATAACGAGACACTCTCTGGTCTGGAATCTACACGGCAAATGAAAGAGCTGGAGACCCAAACATATTTGGAGAAGAAAATTACAGACAGAGATGGATAATATTGGGAGGACATGGAGGGAGCGGCAGGAGATAGCAGAAGATAGGATGGCTTGGTGTGGTTTCATTTAGAGTCTTTGCCCCAATGGGGGAGAAAGGGAAGAAAAAGAAGAAGTTGCACACTATTTCTGTACCTCACCCTTAGTTTATCTTTAGTAGCCTCGATACCACAGTAGGTAGTGTGTCAGTCTCATAATCACATAACCTTTCGTGTATATACGTTATAATTTTAGCTTTCTATTAAAACTGTTTTCTATTATATACATGTTTAGTTATGCTATCCTGGACAAAAAGTGTCTGGGCATGTGTGGCGTTATTTAACACATTTTGTCAAATTTTTCTTGGGTATTATTTGTAATATATTCTTTTGTGTATCTTTATGATTACATTTTCTGCTCACTCGCTATTTTGTCCTATTCAGTGCCTTTTCCTCACCTTTTGATTGGGGAATCATTTTCTTACTGGAACATTCCTTGTGTTTTGGCAGAAAATTTGGCTATTCCAATTCTCATCTTGAATACCTGTTTCACATTTATCATTGTTATTATGTGATGACAAGAGGAGAAATGGTTGCCAACCACAACACCTTTCACTCTGGGTCACTTACTTTGGTCTTCTCCGTCAGTTGTGTCTGTAGCGAGGATATGGTCTTGTTCATCTCATCAATCCTGTCTGAATACAGCCCTGACTCTGCCTTTGCGATTTCATTCTGATCGATCTAAGATAAAAACACAAATAAAACTCATAAGAAGCAGTGTTAAGTCATCTTATAACTCTTTTAGTCTTATAACTTTTAACAGTGTTTTCCTCAAAGGAGGAAATTATTATGGAGAATCATTAGCAAATTACTCTCAAAGAAGCTAACTGGCAGTTTTCACGGTGAAGTGGAAACACCACCTGCCCCATGCTCTGAAGGTGTGGGTTCGATTTGGACTATATCATTCAATTCACGGGTGCAATTTTCTCAGAGACTCCTGTGGGTCGTCGCTGGAGCTACCGAGTTCATGCTCTGTGTAACACTTTTGGTAGGTTGCCCTGAGGAAAGAGACCCAGCCATTTGAGATAAAACCTGGTGCAATGAAGTCAATTCTCTCGCTTTTTAAACAACACAGGGTAAGCTGCCTGTTCTATACACCTACCTCCACCCATCTGACCCCTAGCATTGCCTATTCTCTACACCCATCTGACCCCTAGCATTGCCTATTCTCTACACCCATCCGACCCCTAGCATTGCCTATTCTATACACCCATCCGACCCCTAGCATTGCCTATTCCCTACACCCATCCGACCCCTAGCATTGCCTATTCCCTACACCCATCCGACCCCTAGCATTGCCTATTCTCTACACCCATCTGACCCCTAGCATTGCCTATTCTATACACCCATCTGACCAATGTCATTGTTTATTCTATACACCCATCTGACCCACTTGCATTGCCTATTCTCTACACCCATCTGACCCCTAGCATTGCCTAATCCCTACACCCATCCGACCCCTAGCATTGCCTATTCCCTACACCCATCCGACCCCTAGCATTGCCTATTCTCTACACCCATCTGACCCCTAGCATTGCCTATTCCCTACATCCATCCGACCCCTAGCATTGCCTATTCCCTACACCCATCTGACCCCTAGCATTGCCTATTCTCTACACCCATCTGACCCCTAGCATTGCCTACTCTATACACCCATCTGACCCCTAGCATTGCCTACTCTATACACCCATCTGACCAATGTCATTGTTTATTCTATACACCCATCAGATCGATTTCATTGTTTAATCTATACACCCATCTGACCCCTTGCATTGCCTGCTCTATATACACATCTCTACCCATCTGACCAACTTGCATTGCCTATTCCATACACTAACTGACCCACTTACATTGCCTATTCCATACACCCATCTGACCCACTTACATTGCCTATTCCATACACCCATCTGACCCACTTACATTGTCTATCCCATACACCCATCTGACCCACTTACATTGTCTATTCCATACACCCATCTGACCCACTTACATTGCCTATTCCACACACCTATCTGACCCACTTACATTGCCTATTCCATACACCCATTTGACCCACTTACATTGCCTATTCCATACACCCATCTGACCCACTTACATTGTCTATTCCATACACCCATCTGACCCACTTACATTGCCTATTCCACACACCTATCTGACCCACTTACATTGCCTATTCCATACACCCATCTGACCCACTTACATTGCCTATTCCACACACCCATCTAACCCACTTACATTGTCTATTCCATACACCCATCTGACCCACTTACATTGTCTATTCCATACACCCATCTGACCCACTTACATTGTCTATTCCATACACCCATCTGACCCACTTACATTGTCTATTCCATACACCTATCTAACCCACTTACACTGTCTATTCCATACACCCATCTGACCCACTTGCATTACCTATTCCACACACCCCATCTCACCGTGTGCTCCAGGGCCTCCAACCTCTGCCTCAAGGCAGCCTCTGATTTTCTCATGGACTCTATTGTGTGGGACTTGAGCTCCATCATTCTCTGGAGTTCCAGCCTGGCATCTGAGTGGTTGGTCTTGAGGCTTTGTACCTGTTTATGCAGGTCGGCATTTTGTTCTAACAGATCTCCTTTTTCTGTTGATAACAAGAAAAACACAAAAGACAAGTTAGTTGCATAGCCTTTACAGTATGTTGCAGTCAACCCCAGTATTGTTTGGCTGTTTGTGATTTCTTGGCAAATTTACGTTCAGCAGTTTGCCACTGCTTTCTGAACGATTAGCACTCATTCTATAAAAACAAGTGCAAGATGGCCTGCTTTCAAATCGTCTGCCGCTGTGTTTTGAAACCTGTGTTTGTTGGATTGCATTTGTAATCCCTTCACTAAAGGGCCGAAAAACACAAAAACACCTCATAAAAGTGACCTACAAAATTATCATAATTAATTATAATTATTAATTGTTATTTCTATTAATTTTGTTGTTGTTATTATTATTATTATTATTTTTACTCCTGTTACATGTGTTGTTCTGGCATGAGCAATAACATCAACGGCAAAACCAACAATAATAAAATAATATTTGATCCAGAACAATAATACTAATTAAATCAACTTTGCTGTTAAGAATGGAACCAAGAACAGCAAAAATAAAATAAATAATAAAGTAATGCTAAAACATACTGCTCGTAGAAAAACTAAGAAGTATAAACGGACTGGCACACAATACAGAGGCATTTCACTGTTGAGTCATACTGGGAAAATATTTTGCAAAATTCTTGAAAAAAGATTACGAACTACTTTAGAACCCCAGCTAAGCGAAACGCAGCTTGGATTTAGGAAAAACAAAGGATGCACAGACGCCATTTTTGCTCTTAGACAACTTATAGAAAAATCAATTGAATTCAATGAAACACTCTACTTAGCCTTTGTTGACCAAGAAAAGGCATTTGATAGGGTAGATAGAAACAAGCTGTGGGAAATCCTTAAACAATATGGAGTGAGTACACATCTAACAAACCTATGTAGAAGTTTATACGACAACAGTGAATGCATAGTGAGAGCAACTGGAGGACACTCAGAACCCTTCACCATAAGATCTGGAGTACGACAAGGTTGTGTCCTGTCCCCTCTCTTGTTCATAACATATATAGACAACATATGTAAAGAAACCAGCCAAGCAGAGACAGCAAGAATACCGCATGACGAGAACACAGAAGAAGAACCATCTGCAAATCTAACCATTAGAGAACTCCTGTTTGCGGACGACCAAGCACTAATAGCAAAATCAGAAGCTGAATTACAAGACCACATGAATAGTCTAAACGAAATGTGTAGGGAACATAACATGAAAATTAGCACAAGCAAAACAGAGGTAATGACTATAACTAAAGAAGAACAAACAGCAACAATTCACCTAAACGAACATCCCTTGAAACAAGTAAAGAGCTTCAAGTACCTAGGAAGTATAATATCATCAAATGGCAGATCAGAAGACGAGATCGAAAATAGGTGCAATAAGGCAAATCAACTCATTGGACAAATGGCACCAATACTAAAGAACAAACATGTATCAATAACTACTAAGAAAGCACTTTACAACACAATCTTCCTACCAACTCTGTGCTACCAATGCCAAACCTGGACAATGACAGAAAAAGAGAAAAGAAAAATCACAACAACAGAAATGAGGTTCCTGAGAAGAATACTCAACGTATCAAGAAGAGATAAGATCAGAAATGAAGAAATCAGGACTAAAGTGGGGGTTAAAGCTGCTCTAGATTTTATTAGAAAGCAGCAAGTCAAATGGTTTGGCCATGCAAGTAGGCTACCAGTCAACAGCATGCCACAACAGGCAATGACGTACAGACCAGATGGAAACAGAGGAAGAGGCCGACCACGTAAACGCTGGACGGAGGGAATAACAGAATCCATGGGAATGTCGATATACGAAGCCCATAACCGGGCACTCTCACGAAGTTTATACTTCACCTCGACACCGCAAGGTACAAGAGGAACATGATGAGATGAGATGAGATGAGATGAGATGAGAGTAATGCTAAAAAAGATGATAGCAGACACGCTAGTGCAATCGCTAGGAGGTTACACTCATGTCAGAATCATGGTTAGATGAGGTTGGACACCTGAGTTCATCATCTGCTAAGTGAGGGAGAGACAAACTACCCATTCCTTTGTGCACTCAGGCCTTCAGCATGAGGTGGTTCTAGTCCTGGACAGACTCACTGCAGGTTCCAGCTTCAGGGTTTTGTATTTCTTTATTTTATTTAAACAAACCATAAATTCATTAGTAAAACACGAGCAAAGTTCAGCACAGGTTGAGCTAGTGGATGATGATGATGGTGATGATGATGATATTGATGATGTTGAGAATGATGTTGATGATGATGTTGACAATGATGATGACGATGATGATAATAATGTTGATGATAATAATGTTGATGATGATGATGTTGATGATGATGAAAATAATGTTGATGATGATGGCGAGAATGATGGAAATGGTGGTGATGATGATGTTGATAATTCTGATGTTGATGTTGATAAAGATGGGAATGATGGTAATGATGATGTTAATGATGATAATGTTGATAATGATGGCAATGATGGCGATGATGATGATATTGAAGATGATGGTGATGTTGATAATGTTGATGCTGATGTTGGTAATAATGGCAATTATGGTGATGATGATGTTGATGTTGATGATGATGTTGATAATGATGGCAATGATAATGTTGATGATGATAATGTTGATGATGATGTGGATGATGTTGTTGATAATGATGATGTTGAAAATGATGATGATAATGATGATAATGATGGCAATGATAGTGATGATGATGTTGATAATGATGACAATGATGTTGATAATGATGGCAATGATGATGTTGATGATGATAATGTTGATGATGATGTTGATAATCGTATTCTGGTATGAACCTAAGGCCTGTCCATGTCAATGTGGAATTAGTGCTTCCACACTGACGTGGATAGGCCTTAGGTTCATACCAGAATACGAACAGCGTTGCCAGTAGTGGGTTGTGCTCAATATTTAAATCTCAAATCCCGCAACAAAATAAATCAAGATGTTGATAATGATGGTGATGATGATGTTGATGATGTTGTTGATAATGATGGCAATGATAGTGATGATGATGATGGCAATGATGGTGATGATGATGTTGATGATGATGTTGATGATGATGACAATTATAATGATAATGATGTTGTTGATGATGATGATGATTATGATGATAACAATAACGATGAGATGACAATGAAGAAGACGATGGTGATGAGGGCGAAGATGATGACGACAACAATGATAATGAAGACAAAATACCTTTTTCCGAAAGCCTAAGATGTTGCTCAAACTCATCCCTTGCCCTCGTCATCTCATCAACCTCCCTGGTTAAATCTGCAACCTGCTGCTTCAGGGATACAATCTGTCACAGATAACCAAAACAACAGAGATGTGATTTTCAGAAATGCAAACCTAATTCAGATCGAGATCTTCAGCATCAGAACAGAACACAAGGACTCAACAGATAAAGTCCTCCACTTAATGGATCTCAGCAACGCAGCCTCTTGCCACCATGGAGGTCTCAAGCAAACACCAGAGCTCAGCTGATAGTGTGGAGTACCGAGTGTCAACCAGATCCCCCTGGCCACTCCCTGTTGCACCATTAGCGCCAGGTAATAATGGAGTTATCTATTCTTCCACAATATTCACATGATCCTAACGGGCCCAGACCACACCTAAAAACAAAACAAAAAGGTTAGCTGCATATTCTTTACGGACATAGCAGTCAACCCCAGCATTTATTTTTGGCTGTTCGTGATTCCTTAACAGACTCTAAAACTTACCGTCTGGTCTTGGTCATTAGCAGTAGTTTTCAAGTGATGAATCTGTTGATTCAGGATCTTGATTTCATCATCTTTGTCTGCCAGTACTGTCTGTGAGTAGTAGTCAGTTTCACAAAAACATTATTGTTTGGCAGAAATTAACATAATATGACTATGTGAATATAAGGTCAAGAATCAACATGATGCACTAAGGGCATTCCCACAAGTACTCTGTCTCAGGATTCAGTAGCCAATAAAATGTTAACATACTAATGGTACCACTGGCAGCCTGATGAATGTCTGCCTGGATTTTCCCTAAGCAATGAGTTGAGTTGTGTTGAGCTTAGAACCGATATCATGCACTCAGGACATTCCCATATGTGCCCCATCCCCTTGTTCAACAGCCAGCGAGGAGTCATACTACTAATCGATCCTAAGCATTGATTGCCATTCAAACCCTCTACTCATCTCTTGCTGAATCAGTCTCTCCAGATGTCGATCCTGTTTGTTTCACTGCACTTTCCACTCAATCCCATGAGGCTTCACCACCTCAACATTGTCATAATACAGCTCAATTTTTAAGGGAGCAGCCTCAGCCAGTCTATCAGCCTGTTTGTTTTGTTGCACTTTCCACTCAATCACATGAGGCTTCACCAGCTCAGCCTTGTCATAATACCGCTCAATTTTCAAGGGAGAGGCCTCAGCTAGTCTATCAGCCTGTTTGTTTTGCTGCACTTTCCACTCAATCACATGAGGCTTCACCACCTCAGCCTTGTCATAATACAGCTTAATACACAAGAAAGTAGTATCAGCCAGTCTATCAGCCTGTTCATTTCCTCATATACCTGCATGGAAGAAAATGTAAGGCTGGAGAGCCTGCACTAACTGAATCTCTACATCCTGTCCCCTGGTGTCATCCAATGCCTCATACAGGGGGTGCTCCTTGTCTGCTGTTAGCCTAAGATACATATTACTATAGATATCAATCATCATTAAGTGCTTTGCTGTCTGGAGTTGACAAACACATTTCACTATATCTTGTGATCTCTAACAGCATGTATCAATTATGAGCTGATACCTTTCAATGCCATGACAAACGGCTGAAAAGGCTCTTCTGAACCTTTTCTCAATATTATATAGCACATTTTATTATATAAATATCTCTCACTCACACTCTCTCTTTCATGCTCGTGCGCATGTTTGTGTGTGTGTGTGTGTGTATGTAATTTTAATATATGGGGCTCCGCGTGCACAATAAGTCTCATGGTGTGGAACCGGGTCCTGTACTTTCTTATAGTCCATGCAGTATGGCATTGGTCATCATGCCTGTCCACAGCCTTCTGTCTCTTGTGCTGCCAATCCTTTCTGATACCGATGTTCCTCCTTGCCATGATATCAAATTGTCCAGCATCTTCTCTCTTCACTTTACATACAGATAATGAGTCAAGATGAAGAAAGCAACAAGGACACATGGGCCCAGCTTACACAACCTGTAATCCTGTCAACTTGTCCTCCAGGTCTCTGACTTCAGCTTCAAGGTTGGTCTTCTGTTCAGCTACAGTTGCGGCCTGCTCTTCCACCAGAACCTGAAACACAAACATCAGCCTGCTTGATTGATTGATTGATTGACATGAATCAACATAATTTCATTCAAGGCACATCCATCAGCGGAAACCATGGTAGTATACTGGCTAGATGCTCACCTACTGGCCTGGGGGTCGTGGGTTCAAATCTGCATCAGGACAGATTTTAAAAACTGACCTGGACTCCCAGGTTGACCCAGCCTGAAACTGGTACCACAAAATGTCCAGGGAAGTAAAGGCAGTCAGCCTGGTTCTACCCACATCACCCACTGAGTGCAGAATAGTTTACACAAATATTTGTCAAACTCTATACGTCCAACACAAGTTATGGCATCTAAGAGGGTCCTTTACTTACTTACACCCATGAATGATCTATCCCTCTCGGAGTCTAGGGGTCCTGATTGTTTCCATAGCCCAGCAGTGACAGGGAACAATCCCCGGCAGTGACAGGGAACAGTCCCTGGCAGTGTCAGGGAACAGTCCCTGGCAGTGTCAGGGAACAGTCCCCAACAGTGACAAGGAACAGTCCCCAACAGTGACAGGGAACAGTCCCCGGCAGTGACCTGTCCCCAGCAGTGACAGGGAACAGTTCCCAGCGGTGACAGGAAAACAGTCCCCGGCAGTGTCAGGGAACAGTCCCCAACAGTGACATGGAACAGTCCCCAACAGTGTCAGGGAACATTCCCCAGCAGTGACAGGGAACACTCCCCAGCAGTGACAGGGAACAATCTCCACAGTGACAGGGAACATTTCACAGTAAAAGGAGGGTAAAATCCCCAGTAGTGGCATGGTTCAATCCCAACAACAGGATTAGAGAAGTAGTAGTTCTTCTTCTTCTTCCTCATCTTTTTCTTCATTGATCCGGAGTTGTTTTTTTCCAGACATAATTGCATTGTGCCTGTTTACAGCAGAGCTGCGATACTTGCACCTTACAGCCAACACATCCAACTTATGCGGCCATTTGTTGACCGGCTTAACCTTCCCGGGTGGGTAAGAGTTCAATTCCCAGAGTTCCAGGGTTCAATGTCTAGTAGTTCCAGGGTTCAATACCTGTAGTTCCAGGGTTCAATGTTTAGTAGTTCCAGGGTTCAATGTCTAGTAGTTCCAGGGTTCAATACCTATGGTTCCAGGGTTCAATGTCTAGTAGTTCCACAGTTCAATACCTGTGGTTCCAGGGTTCAATGTCTAGTAGTTCCACAGTTCAATACCTGTAGTTCCAGGGTTCAATGTCTAGTAGTTCCACAGTTCAATACCTGTAGTTCCAGGGTTCAATGTCTAGTAGTTTCACAGTTCAATACCTGTAGTTCCAGGGTTCAATGTCTAGTAGTTCCAGGGTTCAATGTCTAGTAGTTCCAGGGTTCAATGTCTAGTAGTTCCACTGTTCAATACCTGTAGTTCCAGGGTTCAATGTCTAGTAGTTCCACAGTTCAATACCTGTAGTTCCAGGGTTCAATGTCTAGTAGTTCCACAGTTTAATACCTATAGTTCCAGGGTTCAATACCTGCAGGGCCAGGTTTCAGAAAATAATTATATAGAACAAACAATACGCCGTAGAATGATAAGACAAAAAAAACAAAAGTCAAACAGTATGAAACTCAGGAACAAACAGCCAAGACAGAGAAGACACTTAACAAAACCAGCTTACTAATTTGGACTTTGCTGTCTCCTCTTCCAGTTTCTTGACCATCTCAAGATCGCTCACCTGGGCTTCTAGAGCTGTGATTCTTGCCCTCAGCTGCTCCTCATTCTCTGCTGCTGCCAGTCTCTGCTGGTTGAGTTGCCGGTCTACTTCTTCAATCTGGAATAAGATAAAAGTTAAGGGAATCCTATGAACACATCATAACATGGAGGTTTTCAAGTAATAGGACATCACATATGCTGTTAGGTTATTGGTTTGAAGACTAGTATTGACACTTCTTCTTCTTCTCGTCTCCTTCTAGATGGACTGCCTATGGAAATACCATGTTGAAAATACTGGTTACTGCCAAATAATCACTGTCTAGTAATATCGACCGGGTTAGTACTTAGATGGGTGACTGCTTGGGAACACAGGTGATACAGGTGATACAGGCATTATCACACTCGACAGACGGTGCAGAGAGCAGAACCCTGCCGCTGTCACACAGATGACTATGAGTGAGTTCCCTTGAAGCAAGATGGCGGGACATTTTTTCGTCCCGTAAAATGGAACGTGTTTTTTCCGAAATGTGTATGGATTAAGTGTTTTTTTCGTGGTGAAATGGAGTTCGTGCACGCGCGTCCGGTCTTCTTTCGGCGTATCATCGGCGCCCGGTGGCGATAGTTAAGCCTAACATGACGACCAGACGACCAGCTAGGACACAACGTGGTAAGAGGGCGCGCGCACAGAAGGCGCTTAAAATGTGACAGATTGGGTATCGGAAATGTTCGAGTACTGTACTGGAACTGTGCATCATTTAGTCAACGCCGACCCATTCTTGAAAAACTACTCTACGGAAACGATATTGTAGTCTTGCAAGAAACACAGCTCACCGATGGAACAGTCAATGTTGCGGGATTTCAGGGTTTCTTTAACAGGCGGCACCTCGGACAGGCCATTCTGGTCCGCGACAACATACTAGTGTCTGAGATCGATATGTCCGCCTGGAACAGCGATGCCCTGCAAGTGCAGGCATTAAGAATAATGACACCAGTGCAGCTTGCAATCGTTAACGTCTATGCGCGAAATGGGAAGGTCGACGTGCGACAATGGCAGAGTTTGTTCGATATGGATGAAAGGCATATCATCTACTGCGGGGACTTCAATGCCAGAGGCAGTCAATGGGGGAATTGCATCACCAATAGACAGGGAGAAGATTTGGAGGACGCCCTGGCATCTGCTGCCCTAATCTGTCTGAATGATGGGAAGGTCACTAGAATGGCCACTCGACCAGGCGACTCTGACAGCATCATTGACTTGGCTCTGGTGTCGCCCACCATCGCACCAAGGTGCCGGTGGGGCACACTGGGATACCACGATAGTGACCACTACCCTTGTGTCATCCTGATCAAGAAAGACGGGGCCATGAGTCAAAGAAACAAGACCAATGCCTTCCCGTACGACACCACTGGTCAAGACGCCATAAGCAAGATCAGAAGAAGGAAACTAACTTCCTCCCGTAGGAGACAAGAAAGATGGCTGCAGCCACCATGGTGGAATGGAGAGGTCGAGAAGGTGTGGCTGGGAAAGAGGCAGGCTGTCAAAGACTGGCAAAAGGCCAGAAAGGCTAACATGCCACAGGTTGAGTTGGCGAACCTGAAGACTGAGGTCGTTAGGACGACGACTTTATTCAAATCCTGCGCCAAATAGGCCAAGGCCGACAAATGGGACGAGTTCTGCAGGAAGGTGTGCTCCGAGCAATCTCTTACGACATTCTGGCGCTTCCACAAGAGCATGAACGGTGCTGCACAACGAAGGGGTATTCCAGACTGCAAGGCACAGACCTCGCATGGAAAAAGTCGGATGCGGATAAAGGTAAGGCCCTTCTTGCACGCTACATAGAACAGACTGACCAGAAAGACGAGCCCGCCAGACAGAGGACCACAACAACACTCTCTCAGTTGTGCGAGGGGGTCGGGACAGACGAAGAATGGACAATCACAGTTGAGATATTGCGTGCGATGCTCAAGAAATCACCTAACACCGCCCCAGGCCCAGACGGCATCCGATATGGTGACCTAATGGTGATATCAGATGATGACATGGAAGAATGGCCAGAGAATTCAACACCAGTATCCAGAGGGGTCAGGTCAAAGAAGAATGGCTACACAGCTACTTGCTGCCGCTGCCAAAACCGAACAAAGACCACTCCAAGATAAGCGGCTACAGAATCATTACGATGCAGAATACTGTTGGCAAGCTACTGGAGAAAATTGTAGCACACAGACTTGCTTGGGACTTGGAACAGCTCGGCTGCTTCCCGCCCACACTTGGAGGATACAGACACAACAAAGGGTCATGGCTGAATGCGGCGGTCTTTGCTCAAGATGTTTACGAAGGATTTCAGGTCAGAGAAGAGACATGTGCGGCCACCATAGACTTAGAGGACGCATATAACTGAGTATCTTTCGAGCACTTGATGCAAACCCTCCTCAGACTGAAAGTGCACCCTCACCTTGTACGATGGATAGCTGCAGTTCTACTCCAAAGGAAGGTGGTGCTAAGATGCGGGAGTTGGTCTTCTGAGCCGATTACGATATGTCCAGGATTGCCGCAGGGTTCACCACTGTCACCAGTACTATTCAACGTGTATACGGTGCCGATCACTGAACAACAGTTGGATGGGAGGGGTAGGACTCTATCATTCGTTGACGACATCCTCGTGTATCGACAGGGTCGAGATAGACAGGCGGTTGCCAACTATATGCAGGGCGAACTAGATCGAATTTCCTCATGGTGTGCTGATGCCGATGCCCTTGTCAACCCTGCAAAGGCAACGGTTACATGGTTCTCACTAAACCATATTGTGAAAACAGACCTGCCGGCAGTAAGAATGGATGGGAGCATTCTGAGTAGAACCCAGTCAATGACATATCTTGGCGTGAGGCTTGATCGTAGCCTGTCCTTCAGAGATCATGTCGATTATGTCATAACAAAGGCTCGAAAAGGTTTGGCAGCAATGAGTCATGGCGACTGCCAATATCGAGCAAAGACTGCTATTACTTCTGTTCCAAGGACTTGTGCTTTCACGCATCGAGTATGCCCTGGCCATCCTCACTGTCAGCCCTACACAGATTGGAAGACTTGAAAAGGTACAAAACGAAGCCATGCGCATCATTTTGGGCTGCACAAGAGACACCAGCTGTGTAGCAATGAGATACCTCCTTGACTTCCCGACAATGGAACACAGGATCAAGATCTGGAGAGCTCGTGCATACTTAAAAATAAGTGCAGATGAGCAGCACCCTCTGCATGACGCTGTATTCAGAGAAAAGGGTGACAGGCTAAAGAGGGGCAAATCATGGATGGGTCGGGCGGAAGATGTCGTCGGACAGGTCTGCAGTCTTACCAGTATCAACCCCGGCAAGGAATGGGTGCCGGTGCCTCCAGCTTTTAAGTGTACCTTCTCCTGCATTATCACACTCGACAGACGGTGCAGAGAGCAGAATCCTGCCGCTGTCAATGCAGAGGTTAACGCGCTCATCTATGATCACTCAGATAGCCCCGAAGTGCTCATCTATACAGATGGATCTGTTGTAAAGCAGCAGAGAAGTGCGTGGGCATTTACAGCCCGTTCAGCGGGCCGAACCGTTCAAGAATCCAGTGGTGCCCACTCTATGACCACGAGCAGCATGACGATGGAGGTGATGGCAGTTACACAGGCTTTCATATGGCTGGAATCACAGCATTATACCAACGTGTGTGTACTAAGTGATTCAATGAGCATGATTCAGAAGGTCGAAGCTGGATCTGTACGTAGACAGTGGACTGAGTCGCTGCGGAAGTCCGTTGTCCGCAAAGTCACCTTCATCTTCGTCCCGGGACATGCGGGAGTCGAGGGAAATGAACGAGCTGATAAATTGGCTGGCTCTGCACCCCCTGTAGATGGCCAGCCCATGGATCGTGCCGATGTTATTAACGCCCTTAAAGATATGGCGAGAACAGAG
The DNA here is from genome assembly GCA_963921405.1 of Cepaea hortensis. Lineage (NCBI taxonomy): Eukaryota > Metazoa > Mollusca > Gastropoda > Stylommatophora > Helicidae > Cepaea > Cepaea hortensis. Next base: position 17,313,552 of record OY992883.1, read on the forward strand.
GATTTTGACGCCAGTGATTCCACATCGCTTTCCAGGATGAAAGACCTGGGAGTAAGAATCGGCACAGCCAGACGCGAGAGGTACATCGGGAAAACAAAGCGCCTCGTCAACCAACACAGAACAGGCACTATTAGCCACCGGATGCTGATGCATATGCTGGGGGGAGGATCTGAGCACCTATGGACATGTCCGGAGTGCAACGAAGATACCCCAACTGATAACTAACTAACTAACTAACAGGTGACTGCTTCAAAACACGGCTGACTGCTTGGGAACACAGGTGACTGCTTGGGAACACAGGTGACTGCTTCAGAACACGGGTGACTGCTTCAGAACATGGGTGACTGCTTCAGAACACGGGTGACTGCTTCAGAACATGGGTGACTGCTTGGGAACACAGGTGACTGCTTCAGAACACACGTGACGGCTTCAGAACACACGTGACGGCTTCAGAACACAGCTGACTGCTTGGGAACACAGGTGACTGTTTGGGAACACAGGTGACTGCTTCAGAACACAGGTGACTGCTTCAGAACACAGGTGACTGCTTAGGAACACATGTGACTGCTTGGGAACACAGGTGACTGCATGGGAACACAGGTGACTGCTTCAGAACACGGGTGACTGCTTCAGAACATGGGTGACTGCTTGGGAACACAGGTGACTGCTTGGGAACACAGGTGACTGCTTGGGAACACAGGTGGCTGCTTGGGAACACAGGTGACTGCTTCAGAACACAGGTGACTGCTTGGGAACACAGGTGACTGCTTGGGAACACAGGTGACTGCTTGGGAACACAAGTGACTGCTTGGGAACACAGGTGACTGCTAGGGAACACAGGTGTCTGCTTCGGAACACAGGTGACTGCTTGGGAACACAGGTGACTGCTTGGGAACACAGGTGACTACTTGGGAACACAGGTGACTGCTTGGGAACACAGGTGACTGCATGGGAACACAGGTGACTGCATGGGAACACAGGTGACTGCTTGGGAACACAGGTGACTGCTTGGGAACACAGGTGACTGCTTGGGAACACAGGTGACTGCATGGGAACACAGGTGACTGCTTGGGAACACAGGTGACTGCTTGGGAACACAGGTGACTGCTTGGGAACACAGGTGACTGCTTGGGAACACAGGTGACTGCTTCAGAACACAGGTGACTACGGGTGACTGCTTGGGAACATGGATGACTGCTTGGGAACATGGGTGACTACTTCAGAACACCACTTGTTGTAAACAATTTTTAATCCTTCTGGGCACTGGACTGAAGTCTACTGACAATGAAATATCAAGAACCTTCTCCTCCTTTTGCTTCTTCTGCCTTTCATATCCCAATGGAGCATAGGACAAGAACCAACTCACACCAACTCCTTCACAGACTTGGTCATAATAGGTTAGATTTTGCAGGTTAAGTTTTGTATGGGATGAGGCAGCCACTCCCATGCCAACCCTCCCTAGTCACCTCTTAGCACATGCATGGTAGGTTAATAATAATACATTGTCTCAGAGCAGTTTCCTGCTATGGGTTTGAGATGTGATAGCGCCACCACACTGTGTAGACCTCAGAGCCAGGAGAAATAGATGACCAATCATTCCCTCACTTTGACAAGTGATGAGCCCAGGCATCAAACCCACGCCCATCCGGGAGGGTAACCCAGTCAACAAACATCCACAGAAAGTCTGAAAGTCTCATTAACACGAAATGAATTGCTTGGCAAGCAAATCCTTTACATGGAAGTCTGAAGCGGATGAGTGGATGTCGTCTGCAAACTGACTGTTCCTAGTTTGCGTGGGGGAGCGGCCCATGGTGAACGAAATGCCCAATACATGGAAGTGAAGAATTAAAGCAGCCATGTGCAGGACGTGGCGATTCCTTGGGTGAGCTGGTACCAGAGCGCTATGTGTCGGCTCTGGAATTATGGAAGCCTTCTTGGATGGCGGATAATGCCCATGGACTGCCCCCTGCCTTCCCTTGAGGCTGACCGTGAAGCCTTCGACCGTTCTAATTTGACCAGCTGGGATGTGGACGATACCCCAACAGTAAGAGTCGAATGTTCCAACGCAATTACGGGGAAAAAACACTCCAAATGAACACAGAAGAAGAAGAAGAAGAAGAAGAAGAAGAAGAAGAAGAAGAAGAAGAAGAAGAAGAAGAAGAAGAAGAAGAAGAAGAAGAAGAAGAAGAAGAAGAAGAAGAGGAAGAAGAAGAAGAGGAAATCACTCTCCAACCATGCTCATGGGATTACCAGCTCAGTTTGCTGTCAATTTCGCTAGCGTGCCCACATGGTAAGTTATTGTGGTATTATTCTTTGCTTCCCTTACTAGACCAGATTTATTTCTCTCTCATTCACTCACTTTGAACTCCAGAGTGGTCCGTACACGCGCTACTACCTCTAGTGCACTAGATTGGTTTTTGCGTGTGGATTAGCTTTCCCTATTACCAGTGTCCCTCGCCATCAGGTGAACCCACTCCAACTTCTGAGATACTTGTAATTTACATCTCAAAGTCAAGGACGAGACGTCATCATTTTAGTTCAACTGACCAATGTAGGGGTTGAACCCGCTACCTAAGATCAGCACACTGGAAGTTTAAGAGCAAGCGCTCTTGTCCATTCAGCCATGCTGACCTCCACTGGACCTTATAACACATGGGCTATAGAAACATAATTATATATCATATGAAATGAATAAAAGAATAATACTTGAGCTGAAACAATAAAAACACATCATCACAGGTATTGTTCGAATGTGGAACATTGTTATCCCCATGGTAATTTCAAATTCAACATAAACTCTTTCTGTATTTTAGCCTCTAACTATTTTTCAAATAGCAACCCATCCAAATAGTTACTCATCCAAAAAGTTACCCATCCAAATATTTACTCATCCAAATATTTACTCATCCAAATATTTACTTATCCAAATAGTTACATACCCAAAAAGTTACCCATCCAAATATTTACTTATCCAAATAGTCACTTATCCAAATAGTTACTTATCAAAATAGTCACTCATCCAAACAGCTACCCATCCAAACAGTTACTTATCCAAATAACCAGAACAGAAAACAATGGCAACACGTGGTACAATGAGTGTAAGAGCAGCTGATATGTAGCTGTTGGCTGTAGTCCAAAGTTCATGATGGTAGGCAGAGACAATGGCTATGATTACTGACCAGTATGGTCACTGCCATGAAGGAAAGCAATGGCAAACTACCTTATTTACAGATATCTAGAAAACTATAGCAGTTAAATTAATTAGGGAGAAAGACTATTGGAGGCAAGGTTTTATATGGGACTGCCATGAGTCTGGTTAAGTCAAGTCTGGTTGAGTAAATTACTGTGAAACGATAGGATAAATTGTCATGGGCGATCAGAGGAAAAGAATACACCGGGGGAGCGGGTATTCGTAAGGGCCAATAGAATTGCAAGGATTAGGCCACGTGATAAGAAGGGTCGAGAAGGGTCACGGACAAAGGCGGTCAGTCGGAGTTGGGAAGCCATCACGGACAGATCACGAAAGCAGAGAAGGGTGTCGGCTGAGAACTGAATATCCCTTGTGGCGATGAAACGCCGAGAATCGTCGACGGCAAGTAACTGAGTGTACGCTAGATATTTCAAGCGTGTACCGATGGAGGAGAACAGCGTTGCCACGACCAGGCGGGTGGACATGTTACAGCACGGAGTCGAGTGGTGTGCCGTGTGCAGAGGTTGCCGGCCTGTGAATGTAGGCGCCATGCGACCAGATGTAACAGGACTGTAAGTAGGGCAGAAGAGTGTATGTGTAGACCATTGTAGTTGATTAGATAGCCTGGATAGCAGGACGTACTACAATCAGTGTGTAAACAAATGTCGTGGGTGTACATGTACCTTTGAATATCCCAGTGATTGTGTCGCATAGAAACAATACATGATGCCATTCTATCACTCGGTGGTGACGAGTTGTGTTCACGGTGTATCAGTGTGTAATTTCTAAAGAGTGTCAACGTAGCCGCATCTCAATACCCCTAGTTACGTCAGAAAGGGCCCTTTGGCAACTTGGGGGCATTCATCCTTCAAAAGAACTCGGCAAAATTGAGGCAATGGTTATCATGGTAGTGAACAAGTATGTATGTATTGTCAGCTACAGATTTTTCAAACCATAAACAGTTAAGGCTATGTACACCAACAAGATAATAGTACAAGCGCATTAATTATAGATAACAGAAAACCATGGCTAGGTGTTGAACATAGGACGGTTGAGCTTATGTACAAGAAAGTAACTCGCAGTGAGCGAGGTTCAACAGCTCAGGAAAGTAATCGGTTGTATTAAACAACATTGAAAAGCATAAGTAAGAATAGGGGGCAACTTGATTCAGGTGATGGTTTCAAAGTGAGGTATCATCATAGAAGTTAGCATTCATGTTGCAAAGTACAATGGAGCAGTCAGCCGCCAATTCTGCGAAAGCTAAGAAGATGAGTAGCAGCAATACAAACAACGGAACATACGTCGATACTCAACGTTATAATTTCTGATTAACTGGGCGTTATGCATGAGCGACAACACTTTAATATTAGGAAATCCAGGAAAATAGAAATACAGAAACATTATGGCATCTTGCCACAAGAATAACAGTGTGAAGCCGTATTCGGGGGGCTGCATGCATTAGAATGCCGGCATAGACTAATTATGTCAAAACTAGTATCTGTTCCAGAAATGTGTTCCAGGACAGTGAGTAGTACACTATGAGGTATCTACACCTTTGATGTGGAGCTGCACCTGACGACCAAGTTTATCCTTGTCGACCTGTGAGTGAAACGGGGACGGCCACGCTGATTTAGATCAAGCCCGGAAGCAAGCGGAAGTGAACTGAGTATCGGGATCAAGCCACTGGAAACATCATCGCTGGATATATACAGGGCAAGTTAATTCTAATTAATTTTCTATGTGTACTGCTCAATTACAGAGAGCTACCAGGCATCTATATATGATATGGTGTGATCAGCCTGACGAATTAGATTGTTCTTCCACAGGGATGATGTTAGTTAGAGAACCTCTTTTGTTCCAGGTTACAGGTTAACAAAACAAGATCAGCAGCAACACTGACTGCGTGTACAGATAGTAATAGATATATCACTCAGTAGATACATCATATAACCATGCCAACATGGTCGGATTTCATAGATTTAGGTGTGAGATGTGGGCTGACAGTGACAGAGCTTAAGACAGAACTTCAGAAACGGAATGATAACCAAGGTAAAGACCAGCAGAACAGACCCAAGAGTAGAGATCATCAAACAGATTTCATAACTTTAGGTGGGAGATGTGGGTTGACAGTGAAAGAGCTTAGTACAGATCTTCAGAAACGTAATGATAACCAAGGTAAAGACCAACAGAATAGACCCAAGAGTAGAGATCACCAAACTACTCAATATAGACCGGCCCTACAGAGATCAGCTACGGTAGCTCGATCAAAGCGAGTAAGTGAATGTACATATTGTGGGCGCCAACATGGGGCTGTTGATATAGGAAATAGAAACCCTAAGTACGACTCGTACATCAGAAACTGTCCTTCTAATAGAGTCGAGAGGTACGCAGACTACGTAAACAGTCGAAAATGTTGGGTCTGTAACAGTCTGGGCCATGTAGCCAGAGAGTGTAGACTGAGACGGCTGACTAAAGAAGAACATGACCAAAAGACAAATGTAGGGGACATAGCGACAGACGTGAATAAGAAACAAGAGTTCAGTAACCCCACGTGTAGGCACACAGTGCCTGCAATAGAGGCGAATGCGACCAACATTCACAATGGGTCCTTGAAAGTCCACAAAGCACTCGTGAACGGAAAGATGACAACCTGCGTTAGAGATACTGGGGCGTCGATAGTAGGTGTGGATCGAAGTCTGGTACTGAACAGTGAATACACGGGAGATAGTGTGACATGCCGTACCTTCGGCGGCACAAAGGAAAAGTATGCTATAGCATGGGTTCATATATCCTGCCCATACTATGAAGGGAGAATACGAGTGGCGGTATTACCAAACCCATGTGCAGGCCTTATGATAGGTAACATACCGGGGGCAAAAGATTGTACGGAAGAGAAAGCCCGGACATGGGATTATAGTAAGGCATATGGCAATGCGATTACCAGACAGCAGGCTAAGAAAGACAAAGAAGAAGATAACATGGCCATACCTCGGGCTGAACAAACAGACAATGGACTGGTCCCAGACACCCAAACCGACGACTTTGCAAAACAACAAAGAGATGACAAGACACTGCGAGCGTGTTTTCAGCGAGCAAACCGCCCACCTAAACAATCTAAAGAGAGTAAGTGGTCATTCGTAATTGATAAGAACATCCTCACGAGAGAGTATAGCAAAGAGGCAACGCTTCTCACACAAACCGTGCTGCCGTTACATCATCGCAGCAACGCGCTAAAATTAGCGCACAACTCCCCATTTGCAGGCCATATGGGGATGGCCAGGACGAGACAGAGATTATTATCTCAGTTCTACTGGCCAGGCTATTGTAAGGATGTCAGAAGCTATGTCCGTTCATGTGAACTGTGCCAGCGAACTTCACAAAAAGGCAGGCATCCAAAGGCTAAAATCCAGGAAACGGACTTGGCTTCTAGACCATTCGAAAAGATAGCTGTCGACATTGTGGGACCCCTCAATACGACAACGGACCGAGGGAATAGGTACATCCTAACAATGATTGACCTATGCACACGATGGCCAGAAGCGGTTCCCCTGAAATCCATATCATCTAGATCCACCGTAGAAGCATTCCTCCTTATATTCAGCAGAATAGGATTCCCATCATGCATCCTATCAGATAGGGGTACCCAGTTCATCTCAGAAGCCACACAGTGCGTAATGAAGTTAATGGGGATAAAGCAATCATTCAGCTCCCCATACCATCCGATGACCAATGGAGTAAATGAGAACTTTAATGGGGTAATAAAACGTACTCTAGCCAAAGTCACGGCGGAACGCCCAAAAGACTGGGATGTGATGCTCCCTGCAGTGCTGTTTGCATACCGAGAGGTACCACAAGCGAGCACAGGATTCTCCCCATTCGAGTTAGTATACGGGGCAAACCCAAGGGGTCCATTGCTACTGTGGAATGAGCTGCTCACAGGCAAAATACATGACTCCCTGAAAAGGGAGGCATACGACATGGTGATAAGCCTAAGGCAGAAAGTAGTCACGGCATGTCAAGTAGCAAAAGAGGCACTGCAGATCGCTGGACAGAAATATAGACAGTATGACAACCGGAAGGCCAAGACATTAGTCTTGAAAGAAGAAGATAAAGTCTTGTTGCTCCTCCCAGACCCCAGAGACTCCTTCATTGTATCATGGCAGGGACCATTCCAAGTATTGCAGAGAATTAGTGATGTAGATTATCAGGTGCAGGTGGGCAATAAGAAAAAGATCTACCACATCAATATGCTGAAACCGTTCGTAGACAGAAAGACGGACGAGACAGTAACAGTAGAAGAAGGTGAAAGTCTTAGACCTGCCTCTGGATGCGGGGTCATTAATGAACAGCAAAACGACGCGGTGGGGGATGAAATTCCAACACCTGACGTTAGAGACGATGACAGCTGGAGAGGAATACAGCTGAACCCGGAATTAGGAAAACAAGACAAAGCCAAACTGGAAAGGTCTATTGTTAAATTTAGACACATATTTTCCAACAAACCTGGAAGCACTGATCTCATAACTCATAAAATCACCCTATTATCTAATGTGCCAGTAAGGGTGAAACCGTATCCTATTCCGGTCCACTTCTTTGAGAAAATAACATCTGAAATATCTGACCTTGACCAGTGTGGTATCATTAGGAAATCCACTTCAAATTACTGCTCACCTTTGGTCATAGTAAAGAAAAAAGATAACACCCTGAGGATATGCGTTGACTATAGAAAGATCAACGCATTAACCCTCTTAGATGTGGAACCCATGCCAAACATCGACGATCTCATAGACGGCATGGCCAAATCACAAATTTTCTCCAAAATCGATTTAACCAAGGGATACTGGCAAATCCCTATGGAAGAAAAGTCCATGCATATCACGGCTTTCGCTACGCCGTTAAGCCTTTATGAATGGGCCTATATGCCTTTTGGTCTACAGAACGCACCAAGCACATTCATGCGAATGATGCGCAGGCTACTGCAAGGCATTGGAAATGTAGCCACGTATATGGACGATATATGCATCTATACTACGAATATAGATAAACACACCGAGGTCATGGAGCAGGTGTTTCAGAGAATACAAGACCATGGGCTGAAAGCTAAGCCCAGTAAGGTTGAGATAGGGTATTTGGAAGTGCAGTTCCTTGGACATAGAATCTCCAACGGGTTTCGGAAAACCGACCCGAATGTGGTTACAAAGATTTTGCAAATTAAAGCTCCCACCACCAAGAAAGAGGTTAGGAGCGTTTTAGGGCTTATTAATTATTATCAGAAGTTCATACCGAACTTCGCCGAGATGACTGCAACTTTCTCCAAACTACTGAAGAAAGGTCAACTGACAAAGGTAAACTGGACAGACAAACACAGCAGACTATTGGAGGAAATTAAGACACTCTTCAGTAGACAACCTATCATAAAACTGCCAGATATCTCAAAAGACTTCATTCTCCAAACTGATGCAAGCTCCTACGCAATCTCTGCTATCCTGCTACAGTACCATCATGGACGATTACACCCCATACTCTACTATAGTAGGAAACTTACAGACACCCAAAAGAACTATTCCATCACGGAACTGGAAGCCTTAGCGCTAGTTGAAAGTGTTAAGAAATTCTCCAAATATTTGTTGGGGAAAAAGTTCATGGTATTGTCTGACAATAAACCATTAAAGGTATTCAAAGAGGGCCATCCAAAAAACTCTCGGATACACAGGTGGTCCTTACTTCTGCAGGACTATGACTTTGATATTTGCCACATACCAGGCAAAGATAACAACCTTGCAGATGTACTGAGTAGACTATAGAAAGACATTACAAATACATGAACGAATTGACATGTAATTACTGTGATAGAATGTAAGTATAGATATGTATATTGTAGGTACTGTACAGATTGCATAAAGGTTAGATATATGATTGCAGTAATATAATATACAATTGCAAATGTGTAAAGATGTAAATGTGCATATGGATGTATGGATATATACACCCAAGGCTGTTACTAATTTCAGATAGTTAAGAGGTGTAAATGACTGAGCAGAAGAGATAGTGTCGAAGGTACCTCAAATATGTTACCTCACTAGCTGACTGAAGAGGCTGAGACAGACAGACGCAAGTGAAGATTGGGAATCTGATTGGTAAAAGATACAGTCAGCGAAGACAGATACCCACCAGAACCAACCAAGGGAGTGATAGTTAATAACATTCACTATCATTCAATAAACAAAACTCATAATACATATAGACAGATAAATAATATCATGTTAATGGCTGATAAGTACATACATAAACATCAATACATTCTTACGATCATAATCATCATGCCATGTATATTCATAAACAGTATGCATGAAATTGTAACATTATTGATTGTACTAGTACCTGATAGTAACACAGGACAGGTAAGATGAGAGGTTGGTAGAAACGACATCTGCGAAAGCAGGAAGGTTGACAGTGGGTCTAAAACCACGATACATCACAGAGGACACCCATAACTTAAAAGAAAAAAGAAGAAGAAGGTAACTGAGACACTACTACCAATTATACATATTGATGTCACAAAAATGATAATGATGGGCGAGTGAAAGTTTGACTAGTGCTTGCAATATTACATGTGAGTCCAATTGTATATATTATTCAGGTTTTATGACAATATTGTATATTGGAGAGACAGACATGTACAATTGGTAGGAGAAATTTAGCTGATGGTGGTAACATGTACATAACATAAGAATAGGTTGAGTGACAGTGAAGTGAGAGAAAGGGGACGAGAAGACTGAGAGTAGGAACTTGTGCGAATGAGAATCAATTGGAACACAACCTGGATACGTGCACAACAGTATACAGGAAGCGTACAGGCATAGATGGAGCATTTGTATAGTAGTATGTAGTATTGTAGTATGCGGGTTGGGAGACAGAGTACATTAAAAAAAAAAAAAATTAAACACTATTGAAAAAAAAAGAGAGAGAGAGAGAGAGAGAGAGAGAGAGAGAGAGAGAGAGAGAGAGAGAGAGAGAGAGAGAGAGAGAGAGAGAGAGAGAGAGAAATACAAACGATGAAAGGATGAAGAGAGGGAATGAGAGAGAGAGAACAGAGTGCAAGTGAAATTGAAGGAAAGGATACAAGGATAGTGTAGTAGGATTATTAGTAGTACCAAGTGGTAGTACTGTGTACATATAAGATTTCAACATGTAGCACTTCGGCATGGCAGTAGATGTATATAAAGGTATATAAGGGTCATGGTATTAGGAACACTACAAGGAAAAAGTTGGGAGTAAGAACACCAGGCATAAACATAAGGCAAATGAAGGGAATAGATAGCCATAGAGCACAAGTAACTAATGGCAGCCGACCACGCACACACGTTGACAAGACAAATACAAGAGTCATAGGTACCCGCACCAAAGAGATCCACAGTCGTAGCATAGACTACTCAGGAGCAAGATAGAGCTTAAATAAAATATGGGTGAAATTGATATGTCTGCAATACACACGTTCCTGCACCCAGGGCTTAAGGGCTGGGGAGGGTGTCAGTTGCTTATACCGAGGTATAAATGAGGAACCTTATGGGAATGTCCGGGGTGGGACATTGGGACTCATAGTAGGTTGGTCTTCAACTTGCCGAATACAAAGGGGGTTGAGGCCACACGAGGTCTATTTGGGAATAGACGGATATTCGTGTCCGACATTATAATTTGTGTGAAGGTATAGCAGGATATCAACGTAACAGAGGGAAGTTAAAGGTATCTGAGAAGCAACCTCTAAGGCATGAGGCAGTAGACAGATATGTGCGACCAGTGGACAGGCATGTGCGACCAAGCTGACTCATGTCAAGTGTAGAGATAAGGAAGAACCCAAAAATGTAGAACATTTTTGAAATTGCGGGGGGCATATGCCATGAGTCTGGTTAAGTCAAGTCTGGTTGAGTAAATTACTGTGAAACGATAGGATAAATTGTCATGGGCGATCAGAGGAAAAGAATACACCGGGGGAGCGGGTATTCGTAAGGGCCAATAGAATTGCAAGGATTAGGCCACGTGATAAGAAGGGTCGAGAAGGGTCACGGACAAAGGCGGTCAGTCGGAGTTGGGAAGCCATCACGGACAGATCACGAAAGCAGAGAAGGGTGTCGGCTGAGAACTGAATATCCCTTGTGGCGATGAAACGCCGAGAATCGTCGACGGCAAGTAACTGAGTGTACGCTAGATATTTCAAGCGTGTACCGATGGAGGAGAACAGCGTTGCCACGACCAGGCGGGTGGACATGTTACAGCACGGAGTCGAGTGGTGTGCCGTGTGCAGAGGTTGCCGGCCTGTGAATGTAGGCGCCATGCGACCAGATGTAACAGGACTGTAAGTAGGGCAGAAGAGTGTATGTGTAGACCATTGTAGTTGATTAGATAGCCTGGATAGCAGGACGTACTACAATCAGTGTGTAAACAAATGTCGTGGGTGTACATGTACCTTTGAATATCCCAGTGATTGTGTCACATAGAAACAATACATGATGCCATTCTATCACTCGGTGGTGACGAGTTGTGTTCACGGTGTATCAGTGTGTAATTTCTAAAGAGTGTCAACGTAGCCGCATCTCAATACCCCTAGTTACGTCAGAAAGGGCTCTTTGGCAGGGACATTTCTGGTATCGTCGCATTATTATAATCATACATGTGCTACTCAATCACACAAGTGTCCGGTCCTCAACAAAGAAAAGTAACTTTTATATAACTTTTCATATAGTTTTTCATGTAGTTGTACTATTGTGCGTTTGCTGTTTGTGCTGACGAAAACTTTGGCCACAACCTAAAATTTGTCACTTGTGTTCTAGTGAAGCTTGATGATTCTACTTCTCATATTTTGGTATTTATTCATTCTACATGATGTCACTGGAAGATGGTGATGATTCTCTATACATAAAGTGTGAAGACTTCTGTAACATCTGATGTTGGATCCCTCAATTAATTGTATAGCTAAACACACAGCTGCAAGCCCTTACCTGTTTCTCATAATGTGTATCCTTTGATGAAGCTAATTCTAAGTTCTCTAATGCTCTCTGCTCTGCATCTTCAAGCTTGTTTCTCAAATCAGCAATCTGTTGGCAGATCAAAACCAGTTACTAGCTTGTGATTTGGCCATATGACTAGGCTACCAACCAACAGTATACCACAACTAGCAATGATCTACAGACCACACGGAACCAGAAGAAGAGGCTGACCATGTAAAGGATGGACAGATGGAATAAGTAAAGGATGGACAGATGGAATAACAGAGTCCAAGGGAAGCTCGATACAAGAAGCCCATAAACAGACACACTTTCGTTGTTTATGCTTTACCTCGACACCGCAAGGTACAAGAAGAACAAGCTGAGATGAGACTAGTTCGAGAGAAAACAACATGCTATAAAATGTATCTGGCCATGTGTTTAAATCCCCGTTAAGGCCGGGATGTTTTTAAAACAGACCTGAGCTCTGAGATCGTCCCAGGATTAAATGGGCACCAGGATATGTTCCGGCAAGTGAAGATGACCTGTATGACACCACGATGCCCACTGAATGCCAATTGGTTGATAAAAATATGAGACTAACACCATATATCCGATATGCCTCAAGGTGTGAAGTCTGTGAAGGAGTCTTTTTACTAAAAAGTATCCTCCTCTTCTTTACTCCTCTTGTTCTCCTCCTTTTCTTCTTCTTGTTCTATCCAACAACCTATGTGTGTACTGGAGGTGCCTTATTTGGTGCACTGGAGATCTAAGTCTGTAACTTCTTTCTATCTTCAACAAATTATTTTAGCAATGCTGCAGCCTATCCAGTTGTACTATCTCGACACAGTGGTGGAAATTTCTTTCCATTAATTTCTATTGACATCACGCACCTCCCTGATATTGTGGGTAGAAGATCGAACACCTAGCCTTCATGGATAAGGGTGAAAAACAGGCATTCCAGTCTGTAAGTTGTGTGTGTTAGAATCCCACAGCGGTTAGAAATTCAAATAAGTAGGCTGAAAGTCCTCTACCCTGGTAAAACTGTTAGGAGAGGAAAACCTACTCATTGATAGCCTATTACTTTGGATGGAATCTGTCTAGAGAAAGTTATTGCAAAGCAGAGGTCGGACATACTGATCTCAGAGCTAGATGTCATGAATTTCACTTACAAGAGCAACGAAGAAGAGGAATTGACTTTCTCAATGCATATTTTGAAAATTTACCTGGCCTTCCAGTTGGCTCTGTGGCAAAGTGGTCACAGACGCAATTCGCAATCTCACATACCACGTTCAATATACAACTGTAGGTGATTTGGTAGCAGACCGCTTTGCGTTGGTTTTCAAACAGAGATATAAATGCCTGTCATTCAGAAAACAATGGCAAACTACTGAATGTAACCTTGCCAAGAGATCACAAAGAGCCAAGAAATGCTGGTGTTGACTGCGAGGTCCTGTATATGAAATGCACACTTTAACCTAGACTTCCAGGCCAGTCCAGCTTAAGATGAGTGCTGAGACATGACCTGTGAAGTAAAAGCATCCGGCAAACACAAACCACGTGATCTCCTCACTGCCAACTGCTCTATACAAATTAAGTTTAGCACCATATACCCAACAAGTCTCAAGACATGGAAAATTGGACTTGACTTATTTTTATTGATTTCAGCCATACAAGGAGAGCCGGTCTCCGTGGCGAAGGGCTTACGGGCGCGATTTGTGAGCCCACTTACCTGCAATAGAAGCACAGCTGCGACTAATTTGGCAGCAGACCTCGTTGCGCTGGGTTTTAATGAGTTGGTGTGGGAGCCGGTCATTCAGAAAGCAATGGCAAACTACTGAATGTAAACTTGCCAAGACATCAACAACAGCAGTAAACTGCTGGTGTTGACAGCGATGTCCTGTAAAAAGGATATGCAAAAAAAAAATACAAAGAGGATCGGCTGGCTGAGTGGCTAGAATGCCGGATTCTCCTTCGGGAGACCAGGGTTCGAATCCTCGGTAAGGTGTGGAGTTTTTTTTCTCTCAGGGGCAAAGAGAAAACTCTAACCTGCACAGTTTGCGGCGACTGCACTAGCCAGGCAGCCTTAATTGCTCAGGCTCATAAGATACTATATTGGCAGTAAATGACAGTTATTTTTATACAAGGCAAGTAGACCCTTGGCAGTTACTGAAGTGTTGGGACTTCACATATACTAGGCTATGAGACAATACAATGTGGCAACTAGTTCCATTTCTGTCACCTTTCCCTCCCACACCCCTCCCAGAACACTGCTACCTATTTCTTGGACCTATAATTACTGAACTTAAACTTGCCAAGAGATCACAAACAGCCAAAAAATGCTTGGGCTGACTGCGATGTCCTGTAAAGGGCATGCAACTAACTCTTTTAACTAATCTATTTTATGAAGCTGGGTAGACCCTAGAGATCAACCGCTAGGGACAAAGAATTCCATCACAGCTGGGGATTGAACCCAGACCAGTGTCTTGGGGCTGCCCTAGGGCATGGTTAGCGTGCTTGTTGCTGACCTGGTGGTCATGGGATGGAGTTCGCATCCAGGCAGATTTTTAAAAATTGAACTTTGGTTTCCAGGTCGACCCAGTTTAAAATGGGTTCAAGGAAATGTCTAGAGAAGTTAGGTCTGGTGGGGTGATACTGACCGCATCAACCCTCAAGTGACCATTAGTCTATAAAATTATGCAGCTAACATCACATGCTCAATGCACCCCAGGTCCTGTAAACAGAATGGAAGTCACCATGGCTGAATGGATAAGAGAACTTGCTCTTACACATGCCGAGGTAGTGGGTTTAACCTATACACCGGTCAGTTGGACTAAAATCCCACTTGACTTGGAGACGTAAATTACAAGTACCTCAGAAGTCAGAGTGGGTTCACCTGATGGCGGGTGACACTGGTAATAGGGAACAGTTAATCCACACACAAAACTCAGTCTATTACACTAGAAGTAATAGCAAGTGTGTGGACTATGCTTGAGCTCAAAGCAAGCGAACACAAATATAAAATGTAAAAAGAATCCTATACTTTTGAGCTGTGTTGATTAAAAAATATTACTGTCTTGATTTATCAATGCAGGTGTCACCTGGCAGCAGGAAGTCCTGAACAGACAGCAGGAGTCATCCTTTCCCATAAAGAGATAGAAACAAGAGAGACATAAATCAAATTTCAAAATACAAAGACAGTCACTTGCCAGCTGTCACCTTAAACAACCAATGATTAAGATGAAAGTCAAGCAACAAATCATAAACTGTATTTTCTTCCAACACTTTGCTGGCAGTGTCACACTTGGTCACCATCAATATCCCAGCAGAGAAACTCATCACATGGGACATGAAATACTCGAGAAAGGCTGCTGGGGTCTCTATAAGAGGCAGCAGAGGCAAGAGGTGTAGATATACAGAACTTTGTGAAGATCTGATTACTGAGGAGAAGTTAAATGCCAGTAACGCTGACCTGCTTTTGGAAGCTTTCCTTCATCTGGTCGGCCATTTTCTGGCTGGCAACATACTCCTCACTATCTTCGACAATTTTGGCATTCAGGTGTGAGATCTGAAATATATAAACACAACACACCATTCATCACCAGCCGATGCTGCTGTCAAATCATCACAGCAAACTATTATTTAAGAACACCTGGCAAGTCTATAGGAACTCAACATCTCCTCAGAAGTTCCCTGATTATATGATGATTGCAGGGAGCCACGGTGGCATAGCGGCTAGACACTCACCTGCCAACCTGGTGGTCATGGGTTCGATCCACATTGGGGTGGATTTGAGCTTGTAAAACTGAGCAAGGTGATGTGGTCAGTATCACACTAACAGCCTTTACTTCGCTGTTTAGGTTCACTTAACCTGGAAGCCCAGATCAACATTAAAAATCTGTCCCAATACGGATTTGAACTCATGACTACCAGGCCAGTAGGCACTACACTACTGTGACTTCCATCAGGCCATTGCTAGTTGTCATGAAAGCATCACAGGACTCAAAAGCCACCTGGATGTTAGAACATGCTGAGAACGGGCAAGCAAACTGCCCACGGCAAATATGTTATGGAATGACAGAGACTGAGATGAAGAATTAATAATAAGAAATAAAAACAGTTAGATATGTGTAACTCCTGTGAAAAAGTGAGATAAACTAAACACAGACACAGTGTAATACCTTACAACAAACTCCACAATGGTGAACATAAATCACAGGGGCAGGAAATTAAAAAAAAATAAAATAAAATAATAAACAATAAAAATAAGTATACTATGACACAACAAATGACGTTTCAATTATACAAATCTTCATCACGAATGAAAGAACACAAACAGATCTTAAGGAAAACATGAAATTATGTAGAATTAATGTGCAGAGAATTATTAAATTTTCAAGAAATACAGACTGATGAAGATATGTGAAAGTTACAAAAGGGTGCAGGAGACATATGCGAGAGTCTGAGACAGTCAAGTTCTGTGTTGAATATGATTTGAAATCAATAGGATCAAGCGATAGCAGATATGATGATGAGAAAGATACAAAGCACAAATAAAAGATTGAGGACTCCTGAGATGTCTGCCAGGCCATGAGTGTGTTTGCTGCCTGGGAAAGTTATTCAATGTAGAGCTAGCTAACTGAGCTGTTTGCTCTCTAAACAGCTGACTACACAGAAATATCAATTGGGAAACCCTTTGAGGCCACTAAAAGAGTTCATAAATAAACACAGAGAAGAAGGAAGTGTCTAGGGAGTCTATTTGGTCATGTGTCGAAGTACACTTGTTCCTGCAGCAGGCGTGGTTGTTATTTGGACAGGTTCAAATCCCAGACGGTAACTATAGCATTCACATTTCATGTTGTCTATCGGGTCCTCTAGTCTCTACTTCCTTCTTCTCACTGCTATGAGTATCAAACAATGTGTGTTTATTTATGAACTCTAAATAGCTGACTAGTCCATTATATGACAGACATATTATGACAGCATGCACAAGTGTACCATCTGAACATGAAATCAAGAATCAACACCGCTGCCCTCAGGATATTCCCACAAGTGCTCTGTCCCCTTGTCCAGTAGCCAACAAAGAGTTCCCATACAGATGGTACCAGAGACATTCTGAATAAACATCCAGTAAAACATGCCAGGCAGCAAAGTGGGCAAGCTATTATTTACGGCTTCTTTGTTTAACCCTCTACCGGGCAATACGTCCAGGAATGTTTCTACCCCGGAACGGGCAATCCGTCCGAAAGCCCCCGTGACTATTATGCTTTGTAAAAACGCAATCTCGCAGCTTTCCGAGACTTCCTATTGTCTACTTTCAGTTTCGCTGATAGCTTTACAACGTGGCCGCCATTCACAAGCGTGTAATTTGAATTTTAATGGATTTTTGGGTAAGTTTTTGTGGGTTTTACGCTTTGTATTTCAAAATGGATTTCGACGATTCTTCAAGTGAAAGCGGAGATTTCGCTGGGTTCAATTTAAGTGACATTGAAAGGCACGAAGTTGACTATTAATCAGAGCTAGATATCAGTGATCAGCGTTACTTTACGTTAGCAGTCGTGAGTCAGACTTTAAAGAAAGTGATTATGATTCTGAAAATGTGTTTGTAAATTGCCGTATAGATGACTGACAATCACGGGACGCAGAGGTGTTTCCATGGCACCAGGGCCAGGTTATATACTGGCCAAGACCTATTGACGCGTCCTCGCCGAGCGTCCTGGGCAACAGGTCCCTTCGGGGTCCTGGCTGAAGTCAATAGGATCGCCGATTCCTCCGAAGTCGGAGAGTGTCTGCCTGTATGGCGAGGAACCACCAGTCTGCACACCAATAAGCCAGACATGGGACAACGGATACTCACGCAAACCTCAGGTCCTGTATGACATCACACTGATGTTGGACAACAGGATGCCTTCATCCGACATACAGGACTTTACGTTGGAGCTCAAGCCAATGAACACAAGCAAGCAAGCAAGCACTGACAATCACAAACAATATGTTGTATTTTGTAAATATTTGTGTTCATGTGTGGATTGGTGGCATCATTCACATGAGTAAAATATTCTGCATGCTTTTCCATTAATTTTGCTGTTTATTTGACTAAAATCTGTTGACTAACAACTTATATGTGATATTTTTAATAACATAACCCAAAGTTTTACCGAACCTCAAAATTCTTCTTGCCTGTTCAGGGCTACAAAACAGACAAACGTCTGCCCAGTAAAGGGCTAAATTCACTAAAGGAGTTTATTGTTTTTAATTCTAATGTGTCTCTCAGTAGACGTGATGTTCCAGTGCCCTTCATGTACACACCTGCTGGTTTCTGAGCTTGGAGAGGGTAAGAAGAGTTCTGCAACACAATCCCCATGGAGATGCTACTTTGAAACAGAATAAGAAAAAAAGTCTCTATACTAATATCACTTCTATAGATGCACGTCCTTTTCAGGGCGCACGACTCTAATGTATCAGACTTAAGTGATTCACTGCTCAATATTGTCACACTATGCTCATCATGTTATTTGTTTTGTTTCTCAGTATCTCCACAATTTTAATGCTCAGTGAATAGAAATTTACATTATAATACTTATTAATTTCATTATGCACCATATTACGTCCAAACCTACGTTTTTGTTTGACACTCAATCAGTTAAGATTATCCAAGAGATTCACAACCAACCAGATAGCTCAGCACAAACAACAATAACAATATTGATACCTGATCTTCCAGCTGTGTGATCTTATCACTCCAGGTCGACTTCACTTCAGTCAACTGCAGCCTGGCCTCTGCCAACTTTTGCTCCATAAAAACTCTCTCCTGATGGACAGCAGTCACCCGCTCATCACCGGACAGAGAAGAGTCTGTCAGCCTCTGCTCCAGAGTGCGCATCTGATCCTGCAGGGTGTCTATCTGGTCATCTTTCTCCTGAAGCAGTTTGCTTGTCTGTGGGAAGATTGCACAATATATCAGACAATGTGGCACACCTTGTTAATTCTTTCATCATAATCATCATTTTTATAATAAAGTGAGCCACGATACACCATTTAATTGAGCTTGTGACCTTGAAGTTCTAAAAGCATTTTCTCTTCAGGTTTGCTTTCCCTAGTCTTTGACTGTCCCCAGCCGTTGCTATGCAAACAGAAGAACTTCCTATTACACTTGTTCCTGCAGCGAGGTGCTGTTGTCATTTGGAGGTGACAGGTTCAAATCCTGGTTGATAACTATAGCTTTCAAATTTCTATTATATTTCCGTGGGAATAACGTTTCTCCACATTCGCACAATATCAACAACTATATACTTGGTGTTTCAGCCAAAGTATTACAAGTTTACCCAGTTCATATGATATATAACTCTGCAGTATGCACCTGGCAAGATGCAACAAAATGTGCCATGGAACTAAAGATGATGTGCACTGTGAGACTTTCGGCACCCTGCTCAGCGGAACGAGGCCATATGGGGTAAATCCCGGTGCAATGAAGTCAATCCACTTATATGAAACTCACTTTTTAAACAAAAACAACAGATACTGATACAACTACATTAACAAAATACACAAAAGTTGCTTGGCTATTGGGTATGTATCCATCACCCCAACAGGCTAGGGAATAAAACACTCATTAGTTCTTTCATTTCTACAAGGCATTATGAAGAGTAATAATGACACAGGGAGTCATGGTAGCCCTGTGGCTAGCATGTTGGCCTGCCAGGTCGGAGATCATGTGTTCAAATCCCCATTGAAGCAGGGATATTTTTACAACTGACCTGGAGCCCAGGTCGACCCAGTGTAAAACGGGCTGATGAAATTACCTGGGAAGTGAAGGTCGCTGGCATGATGACCACAACACCGGTCAAGTCAGCTTTGATCTACAACTAGAGGGCTAGACCATATGCCCAACACACCTCAAGATGTGTAACTGGGTCCTTTACTTAATAGTTTTGCATGATGCAGCATTGGCAGTGAACATGCATGACACAACAAGAAAATGATGTCACATAAGATGCTTAGAAAAAGAAGGTCCAAAAATAAACACACATAGTATTCAAAACAATGTTTGAGTGAATTTGGATAATAAAGACACAAACAATAGATTGCACGATTTATTGCCTGGCATATTTCGCTGCATCTCGTCAGGTACATACTGCAGAAATCACACAACGTAAAGTGAAATAACTAGATAAATCCTTCAATCTGAAATATACACATATTCGCACAGTAATGTCGATTGTCTACCACGGTAATTTTAAACTGACTAACATGTCTTTCTGCTTGCACGAGGCCAGCTTACGCAGGTTGATCACTATGGCTTCAGCAAACCTTAACAACCGACGACCCTGTGTGTTGAACAACACATGGAAGGCACTGTCTCTTTCAACCACATGACCACTCTCGAGCACATGTCTCGCGACCGATGAAGCAGGACTGTTTCGGTGTGTCGGCCTGCCTAGGCTACCATCTTCTGTGTGTAGTATCTTGTCCACCCATTTTGGAATTAGTTCCAACACCCTGTTATGTAACTGTCCCTCTGTTCTACCTATGTAGATGGCCTCACACGTATATGTAAATAGGTAAATACAATTATTCTTCTTCTTCTTCTGCTTTCATCCGGAGTTTTTTTTTCCGGACGTGATTGCGTTGTGCCTGTTTACAGCAAAGCTGCGTTCTTGCACCGTTAGGCCGACACATCCGACTTCTACAGGCATTTGTTGACCTGGTTAACCTTCCCGTGGATAAATACAATTCGATTTGGTGTACAAAGCTACAGGTTCTTTAACTGCTGGGTTGGGGATCGGTGTGGTATTATACCTGATAACCGGAGTTGCAGCACAGAATGTTCGCCCGACTGCTGTGATGAGCCGGTCCTGCAAACGTTGCATTACGTCATCTCCTCAGAAGGTTAACTGGATGAAAACCTTGAGTTTAGGGACTGTAGTTTCTTCTGGTTTAGGTTTGGTCTATTGGCAGTGGCGCTTTATAAATCCTGTGGAGTACCCATTCAGGTTTAAGACATTCTTCAGAGTTTCAAATTCTTCTGTCAGTGTGTCCTGGGTGCATATCTTCCTAGCACGGTCAAACAGGGTCCGTACTAAGCCCCGTTTGTACTGGACAGGTGCGAAGCTCTGAAAATTTTAATATTGGCCAGTCCATGTTTCTTTACAGTACACTGATCTTTGAATTGTGCTGTCTGCTCTACGTCTCATTAGGATATCTAGAAACAGCAACGCTTCGTTGTGTTCATGTTCCATAGATAGAGAGATGTTTTTATGTGTCATGTTCATTGTGGCCTGGAACGACGTTGCTTGTAGCTCGTCTGTGGTGATAATTAGTATATCGTCCAACTAACGATGGTAGAAGGCCAAGTTATTGATGTCTGAAGATCTATTTTCTTCTAAATGTGCCATGAAGATGTCTGCTAGAATAGGTCAAAGCGGACTCCCCATGGCCACTCCGTTAATTTGGCAGTATGACTTTTTTAGAAAGTTGAATTGAATGTTGGCAGTACATAATTTTAATAGCCTCTCTAGGATAGCTGATGGTATGCCTAGTTTTAGTTGTTTGTCTCTAATGCGTTCACTTATTATATTCGCGGTCTCATCTAATGGAATGTTGGTGAATAAGGAGGCAGTATCCATAGATGCCATGTGTTTATTATGTATGTCCATAGTGTCCAATAATTCCACCAGTTCGAATGTATCTCTGAGTGTTCTTGGATTGAAGGACTGTCGTACTGGCTTTAAAATTTCAGCTAGCCATCTCGCCATTCGGTATTGTGCAGTTAACCATGGACAGGATCGGTCTTAGCGGGATGCCAGGCTTGTGAAGACCATACATCTGAGGAGTTTGGGTGCCACGCGGTGTGAGCGTTTTTGCAGTGGCCTCACTGATGAGTCCCGCATTCACAAGTGACTGGATCTCTTTCCTCATTTTTGCATCCAGGTCCTCCGACTCGTTGACTTTTTGGTGTACCTGAATTTAGATTCATCTGATATTTCTTCCATTTTTCTCTGGTAGTCTGACATGTTCAACAGTACTGCACCACTCCCTTTGTCAGGTTTCAATATTACAAGGGATTTGTTAGCCTTTAATGCTTTAAAGCAGTAAGGTGTACGTTGGTCAGCGGACATGTCTGTTTACAGGGTGTTTTGTGCGATACTGGTGTTCTAAATCTACAGTTTGGCCAATATTAAAATTTTCAGAGCTTCGCACCTGTCCAGTACAAACGGGGCTTAGTACGGACCCTGTTTGACCGTGCTAGGAAGATATGCACCCAGGACACACTGACAGAAGAATTTGAAACTCTGAAGAATGTCTTAAACCTGAATGGGTACTCCACAGGATTTATAAAGCGCCACTGCCAACAGACCAAACCTAAACCAGAAGAAACTACAGTCCCTAAACTCAAGGTTTTCATCCAGCTAACCTTCCGAGGAGAAGACGTAATGCAGCATTTGCAGGACCGGCTCATCACAGCAGTCGGGCGAACATTCTGTGCTGCAACTCCGGTTATCAGGTACAAAACCACACCGATCCCCATCCCAGCAGTTAAAGAACCTGTAGCTTTGTACACCAAATCGAATTGTATTTACCAATTTACATGTAGGTGCGAGGCCATCTACATAGGTAGAACAGAGCGACAGTTACATAACAGGGTGTTGGAACACATTCTGAACTGGGTGGACAAGATACTACACACAGAAGATGGTAGCCTAGGCAGGCCGACACACCAGAACAGTCTGGCTTCATCGGTCATGAGATACGTGCTCGAGAGTCGTCATGTGGTTGAAAGAGACAAAGTGCCTTCTGTGTGTTGTTCAACACACAGAGTAGTCGGTTGTTAAAGTTTGCTGAAGCCATAGTGATCAACCTGCGTAAGCCGGCCTTGTGCAAGCAGAAAGACATGTTAGTCAGTTTAAAATTACCGTGGTAGACAATCAACATTACTGTGCGAATATGTGTATATTTCAGATTGAAGGATTTATCTAGTTATTTCACTTTACGTTGTGTGATTTCTGCAGTACGTACCTGACGAGATGCAGCGAAATATGCCAGGCAATAAATCGTGCAACACATAGTATTGTTTGGTGCTCACAGAAGGAGAAGAAGGAAGTAGAGATTACAGGATGCACTAGACAACATAAAATTTGAAAGCTATAGTTATCAACCAGGATTCGAACCTGTCACCTCCAAATGACAACAGCACCTCGCTGCAGGAACACGTGTACTTCAACGCATGACCAACTAGACACTCCAAAAAAAGTGTCTTCATTAGCCAGGTCTATCATACAGATGAACCTACAACTATGAAATATGGACAGAATTCGTTTCAAACCATTGAGATAGCACCATAGGTCTCATAATTAGCAAAAGAAGACGTGAGAAAAACTCTGCTGCAGAACAAGCGCGATAGGAGGCCTCTGATCATCAGAAGGCGTCCTCCTTCCCAAAATATTTCAGCCCTTTACCTTTTCTACAATCTCTAGGGGTTGGGGGGACCTAGGTGCCTTTCTCCTGCTGTGCGACATTTGAGTTGTTTTTCGCAATTATCCCAAGAGTACCTTGCGTGCCTGCTTACAAACGATCAATTGAGGGAAAGAAGGTGACTACATGTCTAACCTTGTTTCTCTGAAGATCAGAGTTCCTCACTAAAGTTTTATGCTCTCCATCCAAAGCTGCCAGTTGGGCTTGTGTCTGAGAGATGTAGGCTTGTTTCTGTAGACAAAGGCATCAGTTAGACTGGCATATATAGGGGTAAGTGCATTCGGAAATGTGATAGTTCTCATATGGTATAGGTAAAGAGAAATGTGATAGTTCTCATATGGTATAGGGAAAGAGAAATGTGATAGTTCACATATGGTGGAGGGAAAGAGAAATCTAATAGTTCTCATAAGGTAGAGGGAAGTAGAAAAGTAATAGTTCTCAAACAGTAGAGGAAAAGAGAAATGTAATATTTCTCATCTGGTAGAGGGAAAGAGAAATTGAGAGAGAGAGAGAGAGAGAGAGAGAGAGAGAGAGAGAGAGAGAGAGAGAGAGAGAGAGAGAGAGAGAGAGAGAGAGAGAGAGAGAGAGAGAGAGAGAGAGAGAGGGAGGGAGAGAGGGAGGGAGGGAGGGAGGGAGGGAGAGGGAGGGAGAGAGAGAGAGAGAGAGAGAGAGAGAGAGAGAGAGAGAGAGAGAGAGAGAGAGAGAGAGAGAGAGAGAGAGGTGGACAGCAATGGAATGAGGGAAATTGGAGGGAAAAAACATTATAAAAGAAAGAAGGATGTTAAGAGAAAGAAAAGTTTGGACAGAAATGGAACAAATGATAATGAAGAAGTGATGAGGAGGATAAGGAGAAGAAGAAGAAGAAGGGGGAAGAAAAGAAGAAAAATAAGAAGAGGAGGAGTAAAGGAAGAAGAGGGAATATGTGAGTGCATGCATGTACACAAGTGCATGTATAGTATGTTGTGTGTGTGCTAATATGAAAGCACAAATGCAGGCTTAAACAGAAAGACACATATGCATATATAACATTCATAATCATCATCAGATTAGTCATCTGATTATGCCCCTCTGCTGTCCCCTGCTCACCACATTATCTTCCCAAAAATATGTTTATGATCAAGTGACAAATATAGAAAATAATATTAATCATAATCCCTTATGACAAACTAAACAGTGTAAGATTTATGCTGATGCCGAGGTAGTGAATCCAACCACTACACGGGTCAGTTGGACTAAAATGTTGATTTCTCACTCTTGACTTGGAGTGTAAATTACAAGTACCTCTGAAGCCGGAGTAGTTCGCCTGATGGTGACGGACACCAGTGTGCTACAAGTAGTAGCGTGTGCATGGACTACGATTGAGTTCAAAGCGAGCAAACGCTAAAAAATATGTTGATATAACTTAAAAATAAAAGTATACAAAATAGAAAGAATCATTGCTTTCCATTAATCATTTCTGAACAAAAGTTAAAGGTGAGAAGATCAACTTCATTGCACTAGGCATTACTCCCTGTGGCTTGGTCTCTCACTCTTTCTCTCACTCTCTGCAGAATGGCAACAACACGCTAAAAGCATCACACAAAGCACGAACTCTGGAGCTCCAGTGACAAACCCCAGGGTCTTCAGAAACACTGCAGCACTTGTGGCCTGAACGCAGTCAGAAAATGACCCAACGACTTTCAGAGAGTGGAACAGATGGCTTCACCCCTTCACAACAGAAACCCCCTCATCCCTGAACAACCTAAAACCAGCTCCTGCTGTTATTAAAGACATTAACGTGGAGGTCAGAGTTCCAACACATAAGAAGAAGAGTCTCTGACCAGAACTCACCGCAGTCATTTCATTGTTCATCTCATCCAGTCTTTTGTCAAACGCAGCTTTGTCTCTACTTAATGAGGTGATCAGTTCTGCTCTCTCCATGTTCTCTTCTTTCAGCCTCCCACTGTGAACAAACATCACATTTAACTACATTATCTGAATATTATTACTGCAAACTACAACAGTCAAATATCTGGCATTAAAGCACGAGGAAGACAGAGTCTCGGTTCATCACAGTCACCCATAGTTCTTCTTCTCCTTCATTCCTCTTTCAAGGGGAGCACATCATACCTAGTTAGGAAATTTTGTAAGATGTGCTGTTTAATTTTTTTTTTTTTTTTTTAAATATGTTTCATATCCCTTACAGGACGTTGCAGCCAACACCAGCATTTTTCAGCTGCTTTTGATGTACTAGGCAAGTTTTTACGTTCGTTCAGTAGTTTGCCACTGCTTTCTGAATGACAGGCTCACATACCCACGTAAGTTACCAGTGCGGCGCGATCCACTGCTGAATCTCGCGCAGCTGTTTTCCCCACATGGATATACGGGATTACGAACAACATCATTAACCCCTTGGCCAGGGAGCCGGCTGTCTGTAGACAGATTGCATTCCAGGTAACAGGCTCTATCTATCCATCTGTAAGATTTGTCTTATACAACAATTTTACCAAGATAGCAGCCTCAAGGTCTACTCCTTACAATTCCCAACCACTGTGGAATTTTGTCTGTGTGCAGCTTGCAAACACTACCACTTGTTTGTCGTTTTGCCCTTATCCGAAAAGGCAAGGTATCCAATTTTACAATAATAAAGAAGTAAAGAGTAACCCTGTGGTTGATACAAGTCACATATGATTCACATCTTGCAAAAGCTGAATGTTATTTCACGGTCTGTACAGCGCTAGTTCAGGACATTTTAAGGGAAGCTGAGTCACAAAGACAACTTATCACAAACATCAGAAAGAGGCAGTCGTCGTTTTTGGCTTGTTATGAAAAGACAAAAACTGGAACATGTTGTGACAACCGGAAAAATAGAGGAAGACAGCGTGAGAAGATTTTTGACAGTCTTGTGTCATGGCATGGAAGAAAGTCCACACACAAATTGATCTATGATGTCGGAGATTGTAATTTGTGTAGAGGCATGACTGACATGTCAGCCGGCAAGGCAGCAGATGATGACATCTCTAGTACTGGCTGCACGTCATAAATGGGTACAAGAGATGTCTGCAGGAACAAAGCCTAGGGAATCATTAAACACCATCCTGCATCACTTGGTAACAAAGTGTACTGACCAAACACCACACCCTCACTAGGATTTCATGAGGAAATTATGAACAAATAAGGCTGGGAGTATGACAGGGATGTGTTTTGTCACTGGATCTCTCCTCCCTCTATAGCGAAGTAATAATGAGAGAGATCAAAGAGAAGCCAGGAATAATATTTCGAGGTTATAATATAAACAATATATGTTATGTAGATGACACATTAACTCACAAATTTCAACAGGCGGCCGGTCATCGATTTTTGCCAAAATGTAAAAGTTTCTGGATCATTAGGAAATTAGTCTAAAACAATGTGCTGACACTAGACAAGACCATAAAAGTAATAATTTGCACTCCTGGGGCAATTTTGTTGAAAAATTTGAGATAGCTCAAAATTTAGAAATTTCAACTGGTTGTTGGTAGAGAATAAGTCAATCCACATTTGTTAGCAAGTAATGAGAAGGGGAAAGTTTGAATATGTCAAGGCATTGGAAGAGTTGAAGATGTAGAGAGTTAGGGGGAGAACAAGGAAGGAGATACTAGACAGTATGACATCATGGCATGGAGGAACATTGATATCAGAAATTATTGGCAGTACATGAGACAGAAGGCTGTGGACAGACATATCACCAACTCCACAAAGCATGGACTATAAGAAGAAGATCATTACGATGATGACGATAACCATGATAATGATATAAACACTTGTGAACATCAGCATCAAGTGCCTTGCCAGCTGGCGTGGGCAATCATGCTTCTCCACAAATTGCAATCTTCAATGCCATGGACCAGTTCATGTATTGACTCAGTTCCATGCCATGACACAAGACTCTTACTGTCTTTCTCTCTCTCTCTCTCTTTCCACAAATCTCTCCAGTCACAGCAAAGCTCCAGTTTTTGTCTTCTCTTAATGTGGCCAAAAACTGAAAACTGACTCTTTCTGATGTTTGTGGTAAGTTGTCTTTGTGACTCAGTCTCCCTCAAAATGTCCAGATTGCTCATTTTGGCTGTCTAATGAATTTTCAGCATTCTTCTTTAAAACCACATCTCCAAGGGATCTTTGTTGCACCAATTGGCAATAAGAACAAAATCATAACAATGACAACAACAACAGCAATGACGACATAAACTGTGGTGATAAACATCTGAAATACATTTCTGACTCCAGCCCGGTCAACTTCTGTCGAAGTGGCACCAATTCATCCGTCAGCTTCTCCACCTGGGACTGAGCCGCATGGCACTGCCTCATCTTGGTCTCCAGGTCAGCCCGACAGGATACAAGAGCCTCTTCAGTGTTGATCAGCTGAAGTGTAAACAAAGGAAAGAACAAGTCAAGGCAAACTGACATTGCTAATATGGTCAATAAAATGACATCCACAATATGATCAGTTTGATGTCATAAAACTCAAGGGACATAACTTATACTGAGACAGGAAGTGATGATGTGGTCCATTAAAAGATAAAGGCAGTCACAAGATGGCAGACAGATGCCTTCAAAATTATAGCAGTTAAAGAAAATGGATGAATTACAAGAAAATATCAGTCAGTTAGTTGGTTGTCAGATTACCATCACTGCACATCGAAGCACTCATTCCATAAGTACTTGGGTCCCATCCTCATTGTCTCCTTCAGCGTGTGGCGGTTGACGACACCAGTTTTGTTTAGTTCTTTATCTCCCTGCTTAGCACTCTTGTCTGGCATCACCCCTTTTGACTAGATATTCTTGCAGTCTGTGTGTAAGCAGGACATGATTGATACAGGCATTGTTATTACACCTTGGGAGCAAGTCATCGCCACTCATGTTGCATGGAGGGAAAATATCAGAAATGGAATAAAGAGACAGGAGAAAATGATTGCAGATAGGTGTGAGACATCAGAAGTGCATGATGGTGGAAATGACCATGCATTCACATGCATTCATTGTGGACGAACATTTACAGCGTAAATTGGTCTGATTAGTCTCATTCGCTACCTCCATGGGTTATAGTTGTTATGCCTTTTTTGAAGCACAATGTAACAAACTATCGTCTGTCAAGACAGCCAGGTGCCAGTCAGTCTTGCAGTCAGGTCAAGGTTGCAGATTGGCAGTCATCTCTTGATTTGTTTAATCATCCTGTCTCTCTGAGCACATTCATTATATAAGCCCGGTCCATTGCTCATCCGCTCTCCACAGGAGCTTGGCATGCAAGCCTATAAACTTACTCATTTCCTCTTGCATCACTGTGTGATGTGTTCCTGCTTCTGTTTGTCTCTATTTTAAAGTTAAAGTTACAGGACATTGCAACCACCCCCAGCATTTATTGCTGCTTGTAATTTACTAGACAATTTTAGTTCTGTAGTTAACCACTGATTTCTGATTGGCTGACGCCTCATACCATCAAAATCATCACCTATATTGCATATAGCTGGTTTCAAAACCTGGACTCGGTAAGTCGTGGAATTATGAAACTGCGTGTCTGACTATCTCCTAAGCCACAGTGTATTATCAAGTATGTAATGTATATTAGCCGGCTCCGTGATGATGGAGTTACGGGCGCAGTTCGTAACCCCGCATACCTGCGTTCGAAACACAGCTGTGGGCAGCAGACCACCTTATGTTGGTTTCCATGAAATGGTATGGGTGTCGGTCGTTCAGAAAGCAATGGCAAACTACTGAACGTAAACTTGCCCAGGAATCAGGAACAGCCAAAACATGCTGGGGTTGACTGATACGTCCTGTAAAGGATATACAAAAACAATGTACATTACTATCATTGTGTAAATGATGGAAGTATGATTGCAGGTAGGCATGTATGTGTTTATGCATGTGCTGTGTGTCTGGCTGTCTGCCTGTCTCATAACATGGTAATGGGCATTTTTATGTTCACACCTTTCATTTGACAATGTTTTTTTTTCCTATGAGAAAGAAACATGCAAAATAGATAATTTATGACTAAAAGATGAGTTATTGAAGGGCTGAATGTAAGGCGGGCTATAAGCAATTGTAAGTGTATGCGTTCATCTATGAATAATTGTGTGTGTTCATCTGTGACCAACTGTATGTGTCTATGAGCAACTGTATATATTTGTCTATGAGTAATTACATCCGTTTGTATATGAGCAATAGCATATTTTAATCTGAAATTACATGCATTACATTACATGTGTTTGTCTATGAGTTACTATATGTAAACACCTGTGAGTCATTTTACGTATTTGTCTGTGTGCTTCAAACGTATGCATGTAAGAATATATATATATAAATAAATTACTCATCACATAAAAATACCAGGATAATGTAAGCCCAATCCATAAAACAGTGATTATATACAGCCAAGCCATCACTAAATACAACAGCTGCCAAGGCATCCACAAAAAGTTACAGCCGCTTGTGTATTACTGCGAGTGTTTGTCTGACTGTAGCATTAACATGTATATCACTGTCTTCAACTCTATCCCAACCCAGGCAAACCTGCCAGGGTCACGTACAGACAGTTAAACTCATCAATTATCAATAATTAGAAAACACTGTCGCTAAAAATATATACTTTACTTCAGAGCAATCGACGTGCCCGAAATGATTAGAGCGCTCTAGCCTTCAAACTTCCAGGAGTGCTGATGATGGGGTAGCAGGATCAACGCCTACACTGGTTCACAAAGCAATGGTGAACGTAAACTTGCCTATAAAATCAACCTAGACTTAGGGTTGATCGAAAGTCTTGCGAAGGAAATTCATTTTTTTTTGTTTATTTCAACCAGAGGCATGTCCCAACTTCCAGCCGCAGTTTATTAAAGTATAATATTTATTTGCCTTGCGATATGTGAAAAATTATATAAAATGAAGAATATCTTATGCAACAAATGCCTGCCACTGGGAGTTACAAAAAGAATTCCCCGGCATGTTACATAGAGCCAATTTTAACAGATTGTTGTGAACTCTGGACAATTAGTAAACAATGTTTTCCCATAGTCAATTTGAATAACAAAGACACAAAGAACAGATTGCATGATTTATTGCCTGGTATATTTCACTGCATCTCGTCAGGTACATACTGCAGAAATCTCCCCCGATGTGTCTCCACCTTGACGTGGTGGGGGAGCTTGCGTGTCCCATCGACCCCATTTGCTTGCCGATGGGTGAAAAATTACATATCGGACAGCTTATGGGATAGGGACCAGACTAAGAGAGACACAACCTGCTGCTCTGCAGGTATAGACTGAGGATAGCAGTCAAAATTTAAATCAGGTGCACGAAGGCAGAATTTCTTGGTCCGGACAAAACTCTTAAGGCTCCCTGTCGAGGGCTGTGGCTGAACGCCTATAAGCCACAAACCCTCGGATTGTGAGCCAGGCCGATACCCGTCTACCGGAAAATAGAAACGTGATACTGAGCAAGCTACATGCTCAGGTCTGATACATGTTCGAAGGCTCTCAGCTGGGGGATATGAGGGATTCCCGGATGAGAGGGCCTGACCGTTTCCCGTTCACTGCTGCACGAAGGTAAGGTGCTGAGCCGGCAGCACATGTAGCCTACCTCGTGAGCGAGTACAAAAAAAAGTCAGAAAAGTGCCCCAGTCGAAGGGCATGGTTACGGAAACTCTGTATCTAACTCATAGAGAGTGTAGAAAAAAGTGGAAGAACGTCTCAACAACGCAAAATGGAACGCACGGCGAGCGAACCTATTGCGTGGGGTTGAAGTCACAAGCAAAAGCTTACGGAGTGGATGTCGCTCGCAATCTGACCGCTCCTGGTGTGTGCTTGAGCGATCAGTGGCAAGCGGGATGCCCAACATATGGAAGTGAGGAACTAAAGCAGCCATGAGCAGGACGTGGAAACTCCTTGGGTGAGCCCAGTCTCAGAGCAATATGTGCCGGCTCTGCAATTGTGGAAGCCTCCTCGGATAGTGAGATAATGCCCAAGGTCTGCCCCTGCCTTCCCTTGAGGGCCGTCCGCGATATCGTTGATCGTTCTATCTTGACCAGCTGAGATGTGGGTGACATTACTACAGTCTAACGTGTCTCGAAACCAGAGGAAGGCTAACCTCACTAAAAAATGCCCGCCAGAAGTTGGAAGTGTCGGCCTACGTGTGGCAAACTAAAAATTGACACTACGCAATTACGTCTGAGTGAAATGTCTCGCCCGAATGTCTCTCGTGCTAGGAACAGCTCGGACTACCTAGTTTCCGAATGCCGCTCTTGTTCGGAACAGCTCTGACTAGGTAGTTTCCGAATGTCTGTTGTGCCTGGAACAGCTCTGATGGGCGCAACGACAAGCACATGTCCGAAAACTCGCTGAGTGGATGCCGTCTGCGAACCTGTCTGGTTTGTGCGGGAATGGCCCGGGGAAAACGAAATTACCAATATATTGAAGTGAGGATTTAAAGCAGCCATGAGCAGGACGTGACGATTTCCCTCGGTGAGCCCAGATCCAGGGCGTTATGTGTCGGCCCTGCAACTATGGAAGCAACCTTGGATGGCGGAAAATGCTATGGACTGTCCCTGCCTTCCTTTGAGGGATGACCGTTGTCTTCGACCGTTCAACCTTGGCCAGCATGGTTGCAGATGGCGCCACAAAAGTGAGAGTCTCCCAGGAATGCTACCTGGTCAAAAATGCACGCTAAAGTCGATGTGTTGGCCTACGGGTTTCGGCCCAAGGGCGCATAACAGACACACCGCAATGACATCTGAAAAAACACTCTGGATGAACGAAAAGAAGAAGATACTGCAGAAATTACACAACATAAGCTAAAACAATACGATAAATCCTTCAAGCTGAAATATACAACACACTTATTCACAAAGTAATTTGAATTGTCTACCACAATAATTTTAAACTGACCATCACATTTCTAAAGAAGCAACACAATCCTCCGAGGCTACAGACATGTGGTTTTACAGAAACATGTGGATACATGACACAGCAAATACAAGTAATGTCTTGAAAGAGGCTAAGACATAAAGACATATCACAAACATCATAAAGAAACAGATGTCATTTTTTGGCCACAGTGAGAGAAGAGAAAGACTGGAACATTTGACAACAGCAATGATCTATGGAGTTGAACTGAGTCAAGAACCAACATCATTACACTCGGGGCTTTCCTATAAGCGCTCAGTCCTCATCTTCAACAGCTAGCGAAGAGTTCCAATACTAATGGTGCCGTTACAATCTCTTAAAGGTCCGTCTTGCTTTACCTCTAAGTGACGACTGTCGACCAGATCCTCTGACCACCCCCTGCTGTTGCATTCTCTCTAGACCAGTGTTTCCCAACGTGGGGCCCACGCCCCACAGGGGGGCAATTCGATTGTTAAGGGGGGCAATTCGAAAATGGAAGAAATCGGCTGGATATAACAAAACGGGGAGACTTGAGACTGAAGTTAACTAAATTAGAACCTGACATAAGATCTCTTTGCAGCAAGCATCAAGCGCAAGGATCTCACTAAATTTAAATAATAAATAATTATTAATAATTAAAATAATATAAAAAAAATCTTTCATTAAAATTATTTTGTACTTGAATTTCAGTTCCCCATTATATGTTTTGAAAATTTACTTACTGTCTTTGCTCAATAATGTCCTAGTGATTTCTTCCTAAAACCTATCAATCAAGTTTCTTTAGTGAACATTTCAATTTTTGAATATTAAAAATAATGTACATGTTGGGGGAGGTGGGGGGGGGGGGGGGGGGGCGCGGCATAAGAATTTTAGAAAGGCTTAGGTAGGGCATAGGACAAAAAAGGTTGGGAAACACTGCTTTAGCAATGATTTATGGAAAGAGAGATAGAGGAAGACAGCCAGATTAGATCTTTGACGGCCGTTTGCCAGGGCATGTACAGGTGTCTGTGCGCACACACACTGATACAGCATGCTGTTGGAGATGACAGGTGTAGAGAAGCAACCTACACCACCAGCATGGCACATGATAATAATATATATACATACAACATACAAACACACAAGGGAGGGACACAGTGACTCAGAGATTACAATGTGCATCTCTGGCTCATACAGGTTGGGTTCAAGATCATGAGATACCGAGAACCATAATCGCCCATGCCAAGGCATTTCTTCTTCTTCTGCGTTTATCCGGCATGTCGTTTTAGACATACTGCATTGTGCCAGTTCACAGCAGAGTGGCGATATTTGCACCTTTCAGCCGACACATCCGACTTCTTCAGGTATTTGTTGACCGGTTTACCTGGGCCAATGAGAATGATTTGAAAAATGTGGATGGGTTATGGCTTAGTTTACTTGTGATTACTTTTTTAACTGCAGGATATATTGCGCTGTTAATGCCTTATGGTAATTAACAAATTAACTCCTTCACTCCCAAAAACTCACAGCAGCTGTTTATTGAGGGCAATAACAATAACAAAATCACAAGTGTATGACTTTGACGGGAGTGGGGTGGGAGTATCCTTTATTACATTTTATTTTTGTGCGCTCGCTCGCTTTACACTCAAGTGTAGTCCATACATATGCTTCTACTCCTAATGCACTGGACTGATTTGTGTGTGTGGATTAGCTTTCCTTATTACCAATTCCCCTCGTCATCTTGGGAACAAAGTCCGACTTCTGAGGTACTTGTAATTGATGTCCCCAAGTCAAGGACTCTTATTCATTCAGCCATGCTGACCTCCAAATTAATTAATGAGTGACCTTCACCCCCAGAAGGTCACAGCAGCTGCTGAATGAGGACAATAACATTAACAATAACAAAATCACAAGTGTATTACTTTGATGGTAGTGGGGTAGGGGTATCCCTTATCAACTGAGAAGTAAGGCCTTCCCTCCTCTAGCCTATAGGACATCCTTGGGTGAGGGGAAGTACCCTCTGAGCTCCCCAACCAGGGTAACCTGAAACCAAGTGAGTAGGTGACAAACTGAGCTGGTGAGCAGCCAGTAGACAGCTGCTGATTAAGGTCTCAGGTTTGTGATGGTAGACAAGAGGATCTCTTTATAGATATAATGGCTACAGTCGTTGAACAGTACAGTCACTGCCAAGAAAGTAAGAAATGATAGACTATCTTCATTAAAGATACTTTTTTGGAATTGTACTGTAAAGCTGCCTTACACTTCATGTTTTTCAATTAATTACATTTCCACACCTTTACAGCAGTCTAATTCATTTCATTTATATTTACACACGTTTAGAAATCTACAGCAGTGAAAGGTCAATTTTGAAAATCTTTTTAGGGGGAGAGAGGGTCCCTTTACAAGTACTGGAGAGTTTTGGCTATCATGCCCATAACTCTAGGAAGAGGAAATTCCAACTGTACCCCCACATGGTAGAGGATGGAAACACACTACGGTGTGGCTAACACAGCTCTGGGGACCGAGTATCCACCAGAATAAGTGGACAACTCTACAGCTGAGCAGAGCAGGGCACTCACTTGTCCTGACATTCGGAAATGGCTGCCAAAGGCAGAGGTAAAAGTAACACATGCGGATGAGCCACATATGCACACGAAGTAAAAAATCCAACATGGCAGATCCTTGGTATTCTCTGACTAAACATAAGAAGCACAATCACACATGGCATGTTGATTGGTTCACATGAAGACTGCACAATCACACATGGCATGTTGATTAGTTTACAAAAAGAAAGGACAATCACACATGGCATGTTGATTGGTTCATGAAAAGAAAGGACGATCACATATGGTGCTTTGCCTGGAACAGTAAGTACGTAAAGGATCATTTTACATGCCTTAAGGGTCAGTGAGCATATGGTGCTACACCCATATTTTAATAGACCAATCAGCACTTGATTTGTAATGAGGACAGTATGAAGCCAGCTACCATTCAAGACATTTCCTGTTACTCATTTTAGACTTGGGAGCCCAGTTCAATTTTTAAAAAGTTGAATCCATTCTTATATGGATCAAACCATAAAACTTCAGACCAGCAACCAAGTATCTAACCACTATGCTACCCCAGTGTCCATTATTTGGAACATAAAGAGTTAAAACAAATGAATAACAAACACTAGTACTAAGCCAATGGTGACCCAGGCAGCTGAGACAGCTTTCACCAACAGCTGTCGCAACCCCATCAGCAACATATGCTACGGCTGTTAGCCTCCCTTTCAAACGACCTGGCTTGTTGGTGAAAAAATCCTGCGTCTGTTTCATGACCTATCAACTGTAATCATAGAATGAATTACCTCCCTCTTTTACTATCTCCTGATTAAGTTTCCTATCATGATTTCTCTCAAGAATGAATGTTTTTAATTGACCTATGCTCTCACGTTGACCCAGTTTTAAATGAGTACAAGGAAATGTCTTCGGAAATACAGGCGGCCAGTGAGATAGTTACCACAACACCTAAATGCTGATTCATCTCATCTCATCATGTTCCTCTTGTACCTTGCGGTGTCAAGGTGAAGCATAAACAGTAGGAGAGTGCTCGTTTATGGGCTCCATATACCGAGATTCCCATGGGCTCTGTTACGCTCTGATTGTCAACATAAATATGGGTCTAGCACAATATGCTCAACGCACCATCAGATGTCTAAAAGGGTCCTTTGTGTGCTTCTCTCACACACAAGAACACACACACACTTCCTATTTTCATACCCATGATACATGGTTTTACCAGGGAAGGGTACCACAACTTATTTTTAGTTTAGTTTAGTTTAGTTTAGTCAACGGATCAACACCACGGCACACAGGTGTAACCCATAAATGCTCTGTTCTACTCCTAACTCAAGCCAGAGTCCAGAGAATCTCAGCTCAGTGCATGAACTCCGTAGCACCGGCGAGGATCCTGAAATACTTTGGGTAGATTTTTAACTCAAAATTTTGCCCGGGCAGTACCATTAGGCTACTCTTTTTCGATTTCCAACTGCCAAGGAATTTTTTACATGTGCAACAATACACACGGGTGTCCGATCTCACTACCCAGAGACCAGGGGAAATTTTATTACTAGAAGTCCACGTGAAAAAATCTCGGTCCTCACCGGGGCTTGAACCTGGGACTTCCAGCACTCCTGGCGGACACCGTACCTCGACACCACTTAGCCCCCTCCCCCCACAGCTTATTATTTAAAGGCTTAACACCTGTCACCACTTTAGCAAAGATGCCAGAGTGTGTTCAAGATTATGTCATCCGTCTCTGGCTCACGCAGACCTGATTCGTTACAGTCTGGGTACGTTTATAAAACAAGGAAAAGGATGATACACCATCCCATGATCTTGTGGTAGTTTATTGGATGGCTAGCCTCCTAGGACAAGGGCGAAAAGCTATAAGCATGTTAAAATTCCTCAGCAATTGGAAATTGAAAAGAGCCGGATGAATAAACTGCTGCCAGGGCAGAATTTGGGCCTTAATTAGGAGGGAGACTGAAGCACTTATGGAGATATCTCAGTGCAATAAAGTGATCCTTTTCTTCTTCTTCTTCTTCTTCAGCGTTCCGAGCCATTGAGGTTCTTTGCTGCAGATACAATCCGTCTCCATTTGTCTCTCTGGTTGACCTTCTCTTGCCAGTCGTTGATTCCAAGTGCTTGTAGGTCTGTATGTATATTATCTCTCCACTGTCTTCTTGGTCTACCTCGGGGTCTACGGTCATTTATTTCCTAAGTGTAAGCGAGTTTTGTTTACCTATTATCTTCCATTCTTTCTATACGCCCCAGCCATTGTAATCTATTAGCCTTCATGATACCAGTGATTAGCGGGGACTTAAACAGATCATAAATGTCTTTGTTACTTCTTCTTTAAAGTGATCCTTTAGTTTAAAAAAATACTGCCGGCTCTGTGGTGAGGGGGTTAAGAATGCAATTAGTAATCCTGCCTACCATGTTCAAAACACAACTGTGAGCAATTTGGAAGCAGACCGCTTGAGTTGGTTTTCATACAATGGTATGAGTGCCGATCATTTAGAAAGCAATGATAAACTACTGAATGTAAACTTGCCAAGAAATCACAAACAGCCAAAAACTGCTGGGGTGGACTGCAATGTACTGTAAAGGATATGCAACTAACTTTAGTCACAACCATTATAGAGTATCTGCCATGTGATTAACTTCAGTTTAATATTTATATAATTGAACAAGCAGTTCTATAAGACATCCTCTTCATCAATTTCTCAATTTCTCATAAACTATGGCCATACAGTTACACATAAAGTGTTTTCTATACTGTATTTGATGAACAATAAACAACTGCTCAAATATAGCGAGGTGTTAGCAATTAGACAGTTCCAACCAGTTTTATGCAAACAGAAAGAGTTTGTGTTAAATGTGAAATTATCGTGGGGAATACAAATGCTTGACTTTCGAACTATACCTGTGACTATGTGTTTTAAGCATTTCATCTAAAGTATTATTACTATGCGTTTTAAGTGTTTCATCTAAAGTATTATTCATTTATTCATTTTAAAAAATATATAACTCTGCAGTATACACTTGACGAGATGCAGCGAAATATGCCAGGCAATAAATTGTGCAACATGTTCGTGGCTTCTGTTTTTAAAATAAATATAAGTACCAATCGCCTCTTTAAAATATAAAATGTTAGAGAAGAGTGCAGTGTTCTGATTGTCAATGACTACTAATATTCCATAGTTAGTAGTCAAACAAAATATTCCCTAGTATGTAATCCCACCAAATATTCCCAAGTATGCAATCACACCAAGTATTCCCCAGTATGTAATCCCACAAAATATTCCCTAGTATGTAATCACACCAAATATTCCCTAATTCATTTTCCCACCAAATATTCCCCAGTATGTAATTCTCACCAAATATTCCCCAGTATGTAATCACACCAAATATTCCCTAGAATTCACCTCAAATATACTGGAAATTTGCTGCTAAGATCATATTTTCTAGACCAAACAGCACTCATGGGTGATGTTCCCTTCTGCTGCCATGTATCCTCTACTGAAGCCTGAGCCCCTCAACCACCTCCCACCAAGCCACCCTATGTAATGCTGTCCTCTACTCCATGTCATCCCCACATGATTCACTCCTGTCTCTAGTTTACTTCTCCATGTGTTGTTAGATCTCCAGCTACATCATGTGCTATGTGGGCTCCAGTGAAAGTACTTTCCAATTATACTATTCTTGGGTTGTCTTCATGTGTGTCCTCTCCAGCACTATATCGTTCCTTAACCTCTTGATTCACTGGGACTTGTTCAGTTTTCTCCCTAAGCTCCATGTTAGTGATTCTGTCAAGTCATTTTAGTCCTGTTCATGTCAGTCACCATTTCATGAATGGTTGTAGTTGATTAGAAATAGTTTTAGTCATTCTCTATGTTTCTGATCAATGTTACCTTTCTTCTTCTTTTTCAGCATTCCGAGCCATTGAGGTTCTTTGCTGCAGATACAATCCGTCTCCATTCGTCTCTCTGGTTGACCTTCTCTTGCCAGTCGTTGATTCCAAGTGCTTGTAGGTCTGTATGTATATTATCTCTCCACCGTCTTCTTGGTCTACCTCAGGGTCTACGGTCATTTATTTCTTGAGTGTAAGCGAGTTTTGTTTCCCTATTATGTTCCCTTCGTTCTATATGCCCCAACCATTGTAGTCTATTGGCCTTCATGATACCAGTGATTAGCGGGAACTTACAAAAAGATCATACTCAGTGCATTCCCATAAATGCTCTGTCCTCATCTGCAACAGCCAGTGAAGAGTCCCAGTACTAATGGTACCAGTAGCAGCCTGATTATGTGTTCATCTGGCGCTCAAGAGTCCTGATTGCTGGCTAGATCTTCTAGTCACGCCCTGCAGTATTATTCTCTGCAGGCCATGATGATTTATCTGTTCTGCTGCCCTATACACGTGATCCCAAAGGGCACCTAGGATGTCTGCCTTATCATACACCAATACCCCACCGTGTGGTGCAGACACAGCCAATTTGTCTGCCTACTCGTTTCCCACCACACCAGCATGTCCTGAGGGAATAAATTCAATTTTTTAATGTTGAATTAAAGTCTGTCACTCTGCCCAAAGCAGGCCTGTCTTCACCTTTCTCATTCTTCGTGAGTCGAAGTCTGGTAGTTTTATTTTTTTTTTTTTTTTTTACTTCATCAAGTTTCCTAGTGTTATGAAAGCTCCTTGTCTTCTGTCATTGGTCATGTACAAGGGGAAGTCAATAAGTAAGTCACAAATGGCTGTAGAAAAATAACTAAATATGATAACAACTTGAAACAAGTTTATTTTTATACATCCATTGTCCCTTTATTTCTCAACATAATTTCTACCAACATTGATGCACTTATACCATCGTTTTATCAGTCCTCCAAAACTGTCTGCATAGAACTGCGTGCTCAGTTTTCTAAACCATGTTTTCACACCACATTTAACTTCGGCGTCATTCGCAAAATGTCTCCCACCAAGGTGGGTTTTCGGTGGACCAGAAAGGTGCAAATCGCTAGGGACTAAGTTGGGGCTGTAAGGTGGATATTCCAGAACTTCCCACCTTAGTTGGTTAATTTTCTCCTGAGTTAATCAAGCTGTATATGGTTTGGCATTTTCATGAAAAAGCAACACTCCTCTAGTCAGCAGTCCTGGACGTTTTCTTTGAATTGCATCATGAAGCATCGATAGAACTTCACAGTCAGATTCAGAATTCACATTGTCACCTTTCTTCTTGAAATTGGTTAAAAGCACTCCTTGACAATCCCAGAGCACTGTCAGCATAACCTTCCCTGCTGATGGTGTAACCTTGAATTTTTGGACACAAGGCGAAGAAGCACTGCATTTGAGCATGCTTTGATTCAGGCTGGTAGTGATGCACCCATGATTAATCTCCAGTAACAATCCTGTTCAGCATGTCTTCCCCTTCATCTTCATATCGACAGAGATGATGCAAGGACAGGCTAAATCGGTTCATTTTGTGTTCCTCCTTCAATTGTCTGGGTACCCACCTTGAGCACACTTTCTTAAATTTCAATCGATCATGCATTATGCTGTATGCTGAACCATGTGAGCATCCAATTGCAGATGCTACAGAGTGTATGATTATTCGCCTGTCACCTCTAATCATCTCCTCCACCCGCTGCACAGATGTTTCTGTTGCAATCTCAACAGAACAACCAGATCGAATTTCATCAGCAATTTTAGAGTGTCCTTGAGAAAATTTTTCTACCCAGCTATGCACCGCTTTACAGGACAAACATTTTTCAGCATGAACAGGAAGCATTTCCTTATGAATGTCCTTTGCAGGCAATTCTTTTGCCCACAAAAAACGCATAACAGCACATTGCTCTTTGGTTGTACACTCCGTAAGTACAGTCACCATTTTGTTTATGCGCTGCGCATGAGACACCTTGTACCTGACGAACAGGAATATAAAGTTTGATGTTGCTGTGACCTAATGACACCTGTAGAAAACACCAACTACATTTACCTGCCATCCCACAGAACTGATTGACTCGTCCCTGTAATTAGTATTATACTAGTCATTTTTAAAAGGGTTTCAAAGGCAAGAATACCAACTTTATTACACCGGGTTTCATCCCATATGGCTTGGTCTTTCTTTGAGGCGGTCTGTCGAAAGTGTCACACAAAGCACAAACTCTGTAGCTCCAGCAACAACCTCATGAGTCCCAGAGAAAATGGCACTCGTGAACCAAACGGTGTGGCCAGAATTGAACTCATAACCTTCAAAGCGTGAGGCAGGCGGCATAACCACTTCACCATGGGACTGCCTGCAATCCACCTTATCTTAATAAAACCTCAACTTGGAACTATCTAAGATGCCACCATTTCAAATTATTACCGACAGCCACCCATGACCAAAAAAAAACCAGTCAGAAAGAAATTAAAATATTCCCTGACATGCAGCCATCACCACTTTGAAAAACAAAACTTCCAGAACCATCACCAGTTTAAAATAAAACACAGCAAAAGCTCGCCCCACATTAAGTACCAGATGTTTGACTTTTGCTAATTCCTGAGTAGCAAGACCCTTAAATTCATCCGTCTCCTCCTCTTGCTGAAAGTACCGGCTCCTATACTCCTCAGCCACGGCTAACTTTGCCAGAAGTTGATTTTTCTCCTGAAAATTATTGTCTTTTCATGAAATGGCATCATACTTCATCATAAAGCTAGCAATGTTTCACCTCTCATCAAAATTGCAGCACAGTTTCCTATATTTCAGCAGGCATTTCTTCAGGTTTGCTTTCCAAAGCCTTTGACTAATCTCAATCTATTGGGCAGCAGTCTGTTGGGTCTCCCATGGGCCTGTCTCATATGTGAGACTTTGCATGTAGATATACTAATGTCAGTATTGCCAAGAAGTTGGGTCTCAACTCTGTCAAGTTCCTACCAGTGGACCTATCTGATATGGAAGACTTTGCTAATAGATATACTAATGTCAGTATTGCCAAGAAGTTGGGTCTCAACTTTGTCTGCTCCCTACCCAGGACCTGTCTGATATGGAAGACTTTGCTAATAGATATACTAATGTCAGTATTGCCAAGAAGTTGGGTCTCAACTTTGTCTGGTCCCCACTCATGGGCCTGTCTTATATGGGAGATTTTGAAAGTAGATATACTAATGTCAGTATTGCCAAGAAGTTGGGTCTCAACTTTGTCTGGTACCTACCCATGGGCCTGTCTTATATGGGAGATTTTGAAAGTAGATATACTAATGTCAGTATTGCCAAGAAGTTGGGTCTCAACTTTGTCTGCTCCCTACCCATGGACCTGTCTGATATGGAAGACTTTGCTAGTAGATATACTAATGTCTGTATTGCCAAGAAGTTGGGTCTCAACTTTGTCTGGTACCTACCCATGGGCCTGTCTGATATGGGAGACTTTTCAGTAGATATTCTAGTGTCAGCACTGCTCTTAGCATCACTGGGACATGCAACCCCCTCTACCACTATTACTCAATAGGTCACATTTCATGGAAACAAACACTAATAAATGTAGAGATTTTATAAGTGTGCATAAATGCTAAGGTCATATTTGTCATCTATCTCTGACATCACAGCACTTGACATGTGCCTATATGTGATATCTCCTTCAGAAGACGTCAAAGAGTATGCATACTTATAGTTTCAGTGCCAGCTATGTATGCATGCATCTACTCCACCCTCAACCATGATCCTTCCTGCTAATGCCAAATGAATTCATTATTCCATCAGTCTCTGCTGTATCTGATCACTGATTTGTGTTTCCACATGCAACAAGGGATCATGTATCACTCACAGGCACCTTGCTGTCTCGATAGATGACAGCAAACAGTGTAGGCAGCCGTTGCATGTCATTAGAGGCCACCAAAGAAGGTTGACATGCAACTGGCTATCTCATACCTCAGAAAACTTTAACTGCAAACCACCTGAATCCACCCAGTGATGAACAAGTCCACATAGAGCTTGGCATGATTGGTTGAGGGCCTACGCTCCTTTGTTAGTTGAAAGTAGCCATCATATGCGCCGATCATTGAAGACGTATCCAGGCATAACAAGGATATAGATAAGTAACTTTTATATATATATATATATACATATATTTATATTTTCATGTGGTGTTTTTCGTGTAGTTTTGTGTTTGTTATTCTGTGCTGATGAAGGCTTTAGCCGCAACGTCCATTTTGTTTCTTGTAATCGTGTTCTAGTAAAGGTTACAATCGACTTTTTGTTTTCTGGTGATTCATTCATTCCTTTGTGAACGGAAAGTTAGCAGAAGACATTCATAAGTGGACTGGAAGAAACCTGCCTGACTGTACCATGAAGACATAGGACAGAGAGTGATACAGACTCAGGACAGCCGACCTTACATGTGGAGATGGCATTTGATGACGATGATGAAATGAATGGTCAAGACTTCCTAGTATACACTGAATTTTGTCTGTTTTCATTACTACATCCACACCATTGTTGACATAAGCTAGGAGAGATTTTCCAAGCTGAGAAATAAAGGCCGTCTGACAAACCAATCACCTGGTAGTGTACAGGCCATGATTTTTAAAAACCCCAGACCAAACAGTGGAAGCCGTGCCAGTGCAATGATCACCACACTTGCCAGTCAGCCCATTCATCAGGTGTTCAAACCCCTATCGAGGCCAGGATTATATTTTTAATTGACCTAATTGACTTAAATCCTATCAGGATATGTCCTGGGAAGTAAAGGCCACAGGAAGGATACTGACCACATCACCCACTTCAAGAAAATAGTCCATAAAAACATGGGGCCAGCACTATGTACCCAATATACATCAAGGCATGGAAAAAAGTCCTTTACATTTTATTAATTTTTTT
The DNA here is from genome assembly GCA_963921405.1 of Cepaea hortensis. Taxonomy (NCBI): domain Eukaryota; kingdom Metazoa; phylum Mollusca; class Gastropoda; order Stylommatophora; family Helicidae; genus Cepaea; species Cepaea hortensis. The sequence continues at coordinate 17,357,460 of OY992883.1, forward strand.
TTACATCTTGCAGAGGATTTAACACATGGCCCATAATATATGAAGCTGACACTCCAATCCCTCAGCCACTTGCTGCTCTATATATTGTAAAAATACTAATTGCATTTCCTTTGTAGGACATTGCAATCAACTCCAGGATGAATTTCTAGGCAATTTAATGCTCAGTAACAGATGATGGCAGAAGTGAAGTAGAAATCAGTAACAGAGTAGGAATGGCCAAAATTGTTTTCAGCAGCATGAAATCAGTATTAACATCTAGAAAGATTAACAAAGAATTAAAGATGAGAATTGTCAAATGCTTGTCAAATGCTATGTATATTCTACACTATTGTCTGGCGCGGAAGCCTAGACATTGAACAAACAACTAGAAAGTCGAATAGAGGTCTGGAGATGTGGATATACAGAAGAATATGTTGTATTTCATGGAAATAAAAACAATCAAATACAGAGGTTCGAGAAAAACTAGGAATGAAAAGAGAGTTGATGAAAGAAATAAAAAAGAGGCAAGTGAATACTTGCAATATTCTTATAAAAACCATACAGGAGGGCAAGGTTGAGGGCAAGCAAGCAAGAGGTAGACAACGATACAAGTGGGAAGATAACATCAAGAGATGGATGAACATCAGTCTGACAGAATGTACAGTCAGGGCGACAGACAAACACTGTAGGAGATTCATTGCAGCCAACCTTCATTGTGGAGACGGTACCTGGTTGATTGGATGCTCAGTAGTTTGCCTCTGCTTTCTAAATGAGAAGTCAAGATTTAAGTCCAAATGAATTATGTAGGGGTTAACAATACAATAGTCAATTTTTTATTGAATTTATAAAACTGAAGACTCACTTTATCAAGCTGAAGCTTATCATTCTGGTAGCCTTCAATCAGTTTGTCTCTGTACTTCTCAAACTCTTCCTTCTGCTCCTGCAACTTCCTGTTGGTAACTGTATAGGATTTCAAACACACATTAATAATGACATATGACTGGCACCTGGCAGTCTTGGCAGACAATAGTTTGTAAAATGGAGTTATACCTCTCCATAGCACAAAGCCTGGATTGAATTTAGAGACCTTTAGAGATCTCTCTTTCAGCCTGCCTAGTTTACTCTAGAGGAAAGGTAACAACAAAACGTCTGGAACAAGACAAGCTGCAGAAGCTGCCAGATCAGCAAAGCAATGCTCTAACTGTCCGTCTGTCGGAGCTGTCATGACATTTAGTCTTCAGGTTGCTTTCCTCGCACTTGGGTAAGGCTTGTACCCTCCCTATTGTGCTCGTCCAAATTTTTTTCACTATTGTGCTCCGAAGCCGTTGAACAATGTGGGGTGTGGGTTTGGTGAGTGCTGCTCTTCATTCAACGAAAGCAGGAAAGCAAGAAAGCGAGTAATACTGTCTACTGTTATACAGTAGCTCAGTCATATCTGACTAAGACCTGACATATAACATATGGAGATATTTCATACTAGACATATTTCTTCGATGTTACGTCAGGATCACAGTGAGGCCATTAGTGAAGTCTGCAGCAGTGTGCATTGCAAATTATAGCAAAAATCACAGAAACAAGAGCTGTTCCTGGTGCAGTTAACCCTTTCTGTCCCAGACAGTTACTTTAACATATTCTATCACAAGGTTTGGAAGCTGTGTAGTGCAGTGGCTACCTCGCTTGCCTCCTGGCCCAGGGGTCACATGTTTGACTATCCATTGAAGCAGACTTATCAGAAGTGACAAGGGTCCCAGGTCGACACAGCCTAAAATGAGAACCAGAAAATGCTCTGGGCTGTAAAGGCATCCACATCACCCATAGAAGGCTGATTTGTCTATAAAAATATGCCGCTAGCACAATACACCCAATACGTCAAGAAAACTGGTGTAGATAGTTTAAGTATGGGCACTTAAAATTTGGCTGATCTGTCAACATCTGGAAACCATCCTCAGAATGTAAAGGAAATGCAGCAAGAGTGAAGAAAATCACTGACCAGAATCGAAAAATAACAGTTGTGAAGATAGCTTGGGTTTCATGCTGTTGGCACATGAACAAAAGCAAACGAAGGTAAAGTGCTGTCAACGGTTGCTGAAAAAGTGTCTGTCAGAAATACTTTTGACGATTATGGTGATAGCAGAAGCGGCTTAGGTTCACCATTATGTTTCCCAGCCTGAAATTGTCCACAAATATAGAAAACCATGAGCTCCCCAACACCTGTGAAGTCAAGAGTACAGGAATCTGCAGGAAACATGATGCTTAGTATAAGAATATTCATATTTATATGATCAAGTACATATGACGGTATAAGTCAGGAAAGCATAGGACACTTGTCCATGCCTTGAGACATATTAGATATAAGAATATTCATATTTATATGATCAAGTACATATGACGGTATAAGTCAGGAAAGCATAGGACACTTGTCCATGCCTTGAGACATATTAGATATAAGAATATTCATATTTATATGATCAAGTACATATGACGGTATAAGTCAGGAAAGCATAGGACACTTGTCCATGCCTTGAGACATATTAGATATAAGAATATTCATATTTATATGATCAAGTACATATGACGGTATAAGTCAGGAAAGCATAGGACACTTGTCCATGCCTTGAGACATATTAGATATAAGAATATTCATATTTATATGATCAAGTACATATGACGGTATAAGTCAGGAAAGCATAGGACACTTGTCCATGCCTTGAGACGTATTAGATATAAGAATATTCATATTTATATGATCAAGTACATATGACGGTATAAGTCAGGAAAGCATAGGACACTTGTCCATGCCTTGAGACATATTAGATATAAGAATATTCATATTTATATGATCAAGTACATATGACGGTATAAGTCAGGAAAGCATAGGACACTTGTCCATGCCTTGAGACGTATTAGATATAAGAATATTCATATTTATATGATCAAGTACATATGACGGTATAAGTCAGGAAAGCATAGGACACTTGTCCATGCCTTGAGACATATTAGATATAAGAATATTCATATTTATATGATCAAGTACATATGACGGTATAAGTCAGGAAAGCATAGGACACTTGTCCATGCCTTGAGACGTATTAGATATATGGTGCTGGCCCCGTAGTTGTAGACACCAGATGGCACTCAATGGGTCATGTGATCAATATCACATGGGCTACCTTTACTTCCCATCGTATTTCCTGTACCCATTTTAGGCTAGGTCAATCTGGGAACCCAGGTCAATATTTTTAAAAATCCCCACCTTAATGAGGATTCAAACCCATGGCCACTGAGCTAGCAGGCAAGTTTGCTAGCCACCGCACTACCACGGTACTCATATGCCAGTAGCTGAACAACCATAGTACTCATGTGACAGTAGTTGAACTACCACAGTACTCATATGACAGTAGCTGAACTACCACAGTACTCATATGACAGTAGCTGAACTACCATAGTACTCATATGCTAGTAGCTGAACTATCACAGTACTCATGTGACAGTAGTTGAACTACCATAGTACTCATATGACAGTAGTTGAACTACCATAGTACTCATATGCTAGTAGCTGAACTATCACAGTACTCATGTGACTAGCTGAACTACCATAGTACTCATATGACAGTAGTTGAACTACCACAGTACTCATGTGACAGTAGCTGAACTACCACAGTACTCATGTGACAGTAGCTGAACTACCACAGTACTCATATGACAGTAGCTGAACTACCACAGTACTCATATGACAGTAGCTGAACTACCATATTACTCATATGACAGTAGTTGAACTACCACAGTACTCATATGACAGTAGCTGAACTACCACAGTACTCATATGACAGTAGCTGAACTACCATATTACTCATATGACAGTAGTTGAACTACCACAGTACTCATGTGACAGTAGCTGAACTACCACAGTACTAATGTGACAGTAGCTGAACTACCACAGTACTAATGTGACAGTAGCTGAACTACCACAGTACTCATATGCTAGTAGCTAAACTACCACAGTACTAATGTGACAGTAGCTGAACTACCATAGTACTCTACAACAGTAGTTGAGCACAGACATTACTGAATCATTTCTAATCAACACACACCCAACAACTCTGAAATTCAACTGTTAGAATATATAGTAGAAAAAGATAGATTAATTTTCTGGGTTTTCAAATCATTTGGTGAGATTTGTTAGTAAGCTATGGGACTTTCAGGGAGTCGACTGTATGTAGAGATCGATGAAGTTAGGATGGAGAGAGTGAGACAGACAGAGAGACAGGCAGACAGTATGAGATACAAAGAGACAGAGAGATAATATGAGATAGAGAGACACACCGAGAGACCGAGAGATAGTATGATATAGAGAGACAGAGAAAGAGAGAAAGGGAGAGACAGACAGACAGTCCAAAAGATACAAAGATGGACAGAAAAAGACAAGAGACAGACAGATACAAAGACAGAGAGACAAACAGAGAGAGAGAAAGAGAAATACACATAAAAAGAGAGACAAAGAAAGATGGAAATAGTCAGAGACAGACATACAGAGATAGAGAGAAACAGTGAGAGAGAGAAAGAGAGAGAGAGAGAGAGAGAGAGAGAGAGAGAGAGAGAGAGAGAGAGAGAGAGAGAGAGAGAGAGAGAGAGAGAGAAACACACACACGCACGCATACGCACGCAGAGATAAAGATGGACAGTAAGAGACAGAGACAGGCAGTTACAGAGAGACAGAAACACAGACAGAGAGATACAGAAACACAGACAGAGAGATACAGACATAAAGAGACAAACAGAAAGAAACAGACAGACAGTGAATGAGGGTGCATGCACACATATGTTTCTTGTCTTACCATCCTCCTGCTGCCTCAGTGCCAACTCCAACTTCTCTATTGTTTTACTCTTGTCTTTGATCAAAGCTGCCAAATCTGTGGGAAGACAAACGAAAGGGAACATGCAAGAGACTGTCTACAGGCCAACAGAGAGTTAATAGAAAGACTGCTCTATACACCTTCAATTTGGTACTGTGCTCGATTATTCTCTGGTTCCAAATTGTGGCACTTCTTCTCCTTCTGCCCTAATGGAGCATAGGTCATCAATCAACTGACACTGAGCTGTCCTGTCTTTGATATCTCCTGCAGCTCTGTCCATGCCCTACCCATATTACTCATCTGTCTCCAATTCTCTCGTACATGCATATGTGGGTTTCCCTTTATTTCCGTTGCTGTGTGTGTTCCAGTGACAGGACTTTCTAGTTGTATTATTCTCATTGTGTGACTGTTCCAGTGACAGAATTTCCCCCTCAAACCCTGACTCACTATAATCTGTCTAGTTCTCTCTCTAAGTTAATGAATAAGCAATGGATTGTAATTTCACAAAAGCCATACAGGTTTTGATAATACTCTTTTTACTTCATCATCAAAGGTGCAGTCAAAACATGCAAAGAGTTGCAGAGACTTTACCTTATGATTATTAATATCTAGCTCACTTAGTGATGATGAATGTAGATGGTGGTAAGCATACCACTCATGATGATAATGATGAATGTTGATGGTGGTAAGCTTACCACTCATGATGATAATGATGAATGTTGATGGTGGTAAACACACGACTAATGATGATAATGCAAATTATGGGAACCCTAACACTAATGATGATGATGATGATGATGATGATGATGATGATGATGACAACAGTAACAGTGACCATAACAATGGTCATCTACCACCTACCGCTAATGTTTCCTTCCAGCTTCTTGCACTGCTCTGACTTCCTCTGCAGAAGGGCTGCCATCTCATCCTTCGCCGAAGAAACATCATGCATCTGTAAAGTGTTATTTACAATCATTGCAAGTAATTTTGACTTAATTAAAATTTGTAAAACTTATTCAGTAAAGAACATATTTTTACATGCCATAAGGTAATTGAGCATATGATGCTATTTTTATCACTTCCGGTCGCCAGCATGGCTGTTAGGCGTTGAGCTGTTAAGGCCTGTGGCGTGATTATACTTGTGGCTACGGTTTGCAATCGTATTTTCCTCATGTTGGACTGGTAGTACATGGTTCCGTCGCTCTGCTACTGAGTGAGCGCGTGGGCAACACCGTGAGCTGTGAAGTTCGCGTGGAATGCTTTTACATCTGTCATGTACAGTGAACTGCATGTTCGGAACAATGGCTACCGGCGGTTGCTGAATTGACTGTTTTGCCCCTTTGGTTCATGAGTGCAATTTTCGGAAGACTCCTGGGAGTTGGCGCTGAAGCTGCGGAGTTCGTGCTTCGTGCAACACTTTCGTTTGGTCGCCCTGATGTAAGAGACCAAGCCATGTGAGAAAACCCAGGTCAATGAGGTCTTTCTGGTGACTGCCGAGTCCATGGACGATAAACTGTGGTATTCGTGGATGAATTTTGTGTTGACATTCTGACGGCGGCATTATGCACAGTGTACCTGTGCGGGCTTGTTGGATTCCCGAGACTCCTGTCAATTCCACTTTTCACATTGGACAGTGGGGAGCATTTTGTGTGATATTCGCTGGCACAGGAATGGAGCATAGTGGGGACGACCCGTTGCCGTGAAGTTGGAACCTCGACTAACTAACTAACTAACTAACTAACTAACTAACTAACTTAACTAACTAAACAACTAACTAAACTAACTAACTAAACTAAACTTAACTTAACTAAATAACTAACTAACCAACCAACTAACTAACTATTTAAGGCTGGTGTGACCTGGGAGCCCTGAACAATTTTAAATAACTGAATCTGCTTTGATGCCGATTGAACCAATTATCACCAGGTGGGCAGGTGAGCAACCGCAGCTGCCACTTAGACTTGTGCTCACCCTAAACCCTCATCTCGGCATTAGCTTGACTTTGCTTTATATTTAAACACCTTATTGTTTCCATTTCATTTTATTTGTTTATTAATTTTTTATTTGTTTTGGGAGGCCCCCTCCCATTCGCTTTGAACTCAAACGTAGTCCATACACTCTACTCCTAGTAGTGCTGGGTTGAATTTTGCGTGTGGATTAGCTTTTCCTAACAGTGTCCCTCGCCATCAGGCAAACCCATTCCGATTTCAGAGGTACTTGTAATTTACGTCTCCATGTCAAGGATGAGAGGTCACCATTTTAGTCCAACTGTCCAGTGTAGGGGTTGAACAAATTACCTCAGCATCAGAATGCCTTATGTTTAAGAACACGCATTCTTATCCATTCAGTCAAGCTGATCTGCTACTCATTATTTTATTACATTTACTACTAAATAAATTCTTGCATTGACTGGTAAACGTTATTTTTACACTATGCTTGATGTTACAGGTAAAAGATACATTGAGCAAGAGAAAGAAAGAGAAATGTTATTTTTTACATTACACTTGATGTTACACGTAGGGACACAATGAGTGAGAGAAAGAAAAAGAAACATTTTTCACATTAAACTTGATTTTATACATAGAGACACAATGAGTGAGAGAAAGAAAGAGAAACATTATTTTTTTACATTCATTGGCACCTTTCCGTCTTGACAGACGAGTTTGGTACATTGTGCTTCAAAAAGGCTTAATAACTACGATCCATGGCGGTGGCGAGTGTGGCTGGTAAGGCCAATTCTTGCTGCAAATGTTTGCCCACAGTAGGTGCATGTGAAAACATGGTCACTTCCACCATTTTGCACCATCTTACGTCTCTCACGCTCTGTGTGTGCTTTATCTGCAATAATTTTCTCCTTTGTCTTTATTCCATTTCTGATAGTTGCCCTCCATGCATCACGTTCAGCGGCGACGTGCTCCCAATGTGCATTATCAATGCCTGTATCAATCATGTCCCGCTTACACACATCTTTGTATTGTAGTAGAGGCCGACCCTAAGATCTCCTACCCGTCTGTAATTCACCAAAAAAGATGTCCTTTGGTATTCTACCATCATCCATCCTCCTAACGTGTCCTATCCATCTAAGTCTACGAAGACTGAGCATGGAATACAACGTCACACAACCTGATCTTTCCAATACTTCAGTATTTGTGATTTTGTCTTGCCACTTAATACCAAGTATTCTTCGCAGACACCGCATATGAAAGCTGTTTAAACGTTTCTCTTGGCGTGAGTAAGTTGTCCAGGTTTCACTGCCATAAAGAAGAGTACTAAGGACACAGGCTTGGTAAACGAGGACTTTTGTTTTGGCAGTAAGCTTCCTGTTCTCCCAGACTCTTTTTGCTAACATGTTCATTGTTGTTGCTGCCTTGCCAATCCTGATGTTGATTTCCTGATCGAGGGATAATTTGCTATTTACCTCTGATCCTAGATATGTAAAATGGTCTACTATCTCCAGTTCGGCGTCGTCAATAAAGATTGACGGTACATCATGTGCACCTTGTGACATAATCTGTGTCTTCTTTTTGTTAATTGTTAAACCAAATTCAGAACAAGCATTGGAGAATGATGATAGTAGATGTTGTAATTCTTCCTCAGAGTGGGTCGTAATCGCAGCATCATCCGCAAAAAGCAACTCTCTGATTAGTACCCTGCTAATTTTGGTCTTGGCCTTCAATCTCTGAGCATTATAGAGGCCACCATCTGAGCGTGAGTGAATGTATATACCGTCATCCTGATCACGAAAGGCATATTTCAGTAAAAGTGAAAAGTATATCCCAAAGAGGGTGGGGGATAGTACACAACCTTGCTTAACTCCACTCTTGATTTCAAACTCTTCTGAAGTTGAGCCATCAAACTTGATTATACCCTTCATGCCTGTGTGGAACGATTCCACAATGGACAGAAGAGTTGGTGGGCAGCCAATCTTCTTTAGTGCTTTGAACAGACCCTCACGACTGACCAAATCGAATGCCTTTGTGAGGTCGATGAAGGCAATAAACAGTGGCTGATTTTGTTCACGGCATTTTTCTTGCATCTGTCACAATGAGAATATCATATCAATGGTAGACCGGTTCTGATGGAAGCCGCACTGTAATTCGGGGTAGACTTGATCTCCCAGGACTTGAAGTCTGTGCAGGACAATTCTGGCAAATACTTTCCCAACAATACACAGAAGTGAGATACCCCTATAGTTGTTACAGTCGCTCCGATCTCCCTTGTTCTTGTACAGTGTTATGATGTTTGAATCTTTGAAATCCTGTGAGACTTGTCCTTCTCGCCAGCATAGCTCTATTAGCTGGTGGATCTGTAGAGCGAGTGTGTCTTGCCCACTCCTGATTACCTCTATTGGAATCCCATCCTTACCTGGAGCCTTGCCAGATGCAAAGCTCATTTATAGCACACTTAACTTCTGTTATAGTGGGAAGTGTGTCCAGGTGGTCAAGAGTTGGCAGGGCCTCTATGGCGTTGAGGGCATCATTCGCTAGCTTGGTCTCACTTGAGTAAAGCTCTAAATAGTGCTCGACCCATCTATCCATCTGCTGTTTCTTATCAGTGATGATTTCTCCAGTCAAGGTTTTCAGCGGTGCACTTCTTTTGATCATTGGACCACAGGCTTTCTTTATCCCTTCATACATGCTTCTGATGTTTCCCTTATCACTTGCGATTTGAATGGTCTCACATAACTTGATCCAATAGTCATTCGCACACTGCCTGGCAGCCTTTTGTACATCCTTCCTCGCTTGCTTCAGCTCACTCAGAGTGTTACGCGTTGGTCTTTCCTTGTTTCTTAAGAGAGCTATCTTCTTTTTATCAATCAAGGGCTGCAGTATCTGGCTGTTTGCCACAAACCAGTCCTGCCTCTTATGATCCACAGTGCCGTAAACCCCTACCGCTGTTTTATAAATAGTTTCCTTTAGTTTACTCCATTTATCATTTACTATACAATTTTCTGATGTATCACTGAAAGCTCCCCCGATGGTGTTTCCACCTTGTCGTGGTGGGGGAGCTTGAGTTTCTCAATGACCCTGAGAGCTATGCCGGCGGTAGCGTAGCTACCAGCAGGGCCTCCCAAGCCGGACAGGTCAAAGGGTAGAGAACAGACAAAGAGAAACACCCTGGTCCTCCAGGTTGGGGGTTGAAGCGTGGGGTTAACATCCCCACCTTTGTAAAAACCTTTCTTTGTTACGAAACAAATACATGAGCCTCGATTTCGGACTGACTTATCTGGACAACGACCTTGGAACGTTAAAGGACTTTTGAGATTTGGAACATGGAATGTACGGACACTATATCGAGCTGGAGCGGCTGAAGAACTAACCCGGGAGCTGATTGAATATCAAATGGATATAACAGCAATTCAAGAAATAAGGTGGCCAGGAGAGGGTACTTTAGAGCAAAATGGAATGATTATAATATATGGAGGAAACACCCAAAATAAACATGAATTAGGAACAGGATTTGTCATCAAAAAAGAGTTATGGGGGAACGTTTTAAACTTTAAAGCTTTTAATGACAGGATTAGTAAATTACGAATAAAAGGTAAATGGAAAAATATAACGATGATTAATGTACATGCACCTACTGAAGAGAAAGAAGATGATATTAAAGAAGACTTTTATAATGATCTGGAAGATGTCATAGAAGAAACCCCCAAACAGGACATCCTGATTGTGCTGGGAGACTTCAATGCAAAAATAGGCAGAGAGCAAACTAATAAAAAAGTGGCCGGTATGGAAAGCCTACATACAACTTCAAATGATAATGGATGGAGAGTCATCAACCTGGCAGAAGCCAAAGGACTGCAGGTTAGCAGTACCAGACTACAAAGAAAGGATATACACAAACAAACTTGGAAATCATGTGACAAGAGAACCTATAATCAAATAGATCACATTTTAATTAACAACAGAAATGCATCAAACATACAGCAAGTCAGAAGTTATAGAGGAGCTGAGTGCCACAGTGACCACTTCCTCGTTGGAGCAAAATTTAAAATAAAACTTAAGAGAGCTTTCTATACTAAATTACAAAGATTACACCCAACATATAACAGAGAAAAACTGCAAGACATTACAGTCAAAGAGAAATTTACAGATGAAATAAAATGTAAACTTGAAACTCTGCAAAACCCTTTGGAGGAAAGCATTGACCAAACTTGGTTGAACATCAAGAATACAATTCAGTCTACCGCAGAAGAATGTCTCGGTGTGTTAACCACGCATAGAAAGAACAGATGGTTCAATCAAAAATGTGAAGAAGCAGTCATTAGGAAGAAGAATGCCAGACATGTATGGTTAAATGACATCAATAACATCCAAAAGGAAGAGCATTATAGAAATGAATGTAAAGAGGCTACAAAAATAGTCAGACAGCAGAAGCGAGAATATATGAGTAATATAATCAAAGATATGGAAACTAATCACCAGAAAAATGAATCCAGAAAATTTTTTAAAGAACTGAAGTCAATGAAACGAGGGCACCAACAAAACACATATGGTTTAAAAGACAAAAATGGGAATATGATAAATACCAATGAGGAAATGTGCAACACATGGAAAGAATATTTTATTGAATTACTAAATTGTGAAGCTCCAAGTAACATTTTCTCACAAGAAGAGGTTCTAACATGTGAACCACAAATTGAAGAACCTACATTTGAAGAAATCCTATATGTAATCACACGACTTAAAAACAATAAGGCAACTGGGACTGATGGAATTGCTGCTGAATTTATAAAGGCAGGTGGCCATGCATTACATCTAAAGCTATACGAACTAATAATAAAAATCTGGAGAACAGAAGAATTACCCCATGACTGGAAAGAGTCATTATTGATACCTATCTTTAAGAAAGGAGACAAGTTCCAATGTGGAAATTATAGAGGAATATCACTACTGTCCACAAGCTATAAGATACTATCCGCAGTATTACTAAATAGACTAAAACCATATTCAGAAGACATATTAGGTGACTACCAGGCGGGTTTTAGACAAAACAGATCAACAATAGATCAGATATTTATCTTACGACAAATAGCCGAGAAACATTGGGAATATAAAAGAGATCTCCATAACATTTTTGTGGATTTTAAAAAGGCTTATGATAGTGTCCATAGGAATAGTCTATGGAATGCTATGCAGGAATTTGGAATACCAAGGAAGTTAATCAACATGACCAGACTATGCATGGAAGATACTTATAATATAGTAACATATAAAGGCAGGAAATCAGACCCCTTCCAAATAACATCTGGCTTGAAACAGGGTGATGCACTATCGCCGCTACTCTTCAATCTGGCTCTAGAGAAAGTTGTAAGGAAGGTAAAGGAGGAATGTGATATTGGAGGAACATCCAAGCTGCTTGGTTATGCAGATGATATAGATATTATAGGGCAAAGTGAACAAAAGACATTGGAAATATTGACTCACTTAAAGGAAAAAGCCCAACAGATGGGGCTGGTTATCAACCAAGATAAGACAGAATATATGGTAATTTCAAGAGACGGAATGGCTAGAAACTCTGGCCACATACAAATAGATAATATGACCATTAAAAGAACGGAAACATACAAATACCTGGGTACGATCTTCAACTGCTCCAACATCATAAGGGAAGAAATACAAACTAGAATCAACTCTGGAAATAAGATATACTATGCACTACAACATCTACTAAAATCAAAGGCGCTATCTCGTAACACCAAAATCACAATATACAAAACACTGATCAGACCAGTTGTGCTGTATGGCTCTGAAACCTGGAGTACAACGAAAGGAGACGAAGCCTTGTTACAAACCTTTGAGAACAAAATTTTAAGACGCATCTTTGGACCCATTAGGGATACACAAAGTGGAGAGTGGAAAAGAAGAAGTAACAAAGACATTTATGATCTGTTTAACTCCCCGCTAATCACTGGTATCATGAAGGCTAATAGACTACAATGGCTGGGGCATATAGAAAGAATGGAAAATAATAGGGAAACAAAACTCGCTTACACTCAGGAAATAAATGACCGTAGACCCCGAGGTAGACCAAGAAGGCGGTGGAGAGATAATACATGTACAGACCTACAAGCACTTGGAATCAACGACTGGCAAGAGAAGGTCCACCAGAGAGACGAATGGAGACGGATTGTATTTGCAGCAAAGAACCTCAATGGCTCGGAACGCTGAAGAAGAAGAAGATCACTGAAAGCGTCTTCAAGTTGCTGTTGAAATTCAAAGCACTTTCCAGGATCGTGAGTGTTAGTAATATTAATCCTGGGGCTAGACTTGTGTTTAGCTGTGTAGATTCTCTTTGGTCTCAGTCTAACCCTTGCAACAACCAAAGAATGATCTGTATCACAGTCAGCACTGTGATAACTTCAAGTTAATGATGTATGGTTCAGATGTTGTCTCCGCGTGATAATGAAGTCCAGCTGATGCCAATGGCTGGATCTTGGATGTTTCCATGTGACCTTATGCATCTCTTTTGTTTTAAAAAAGGAGTTTGTAATACATAGGTCATTTCTAGTGCAATGCTCCAGCAGCCTTTGCCCATTATCATTCATGTGACCGATGTTGTATTTTCCAAGGCACACTGGCCATGAACTCGAGACCTTGCCCACACGAGCATTGAAATCACCGAGCATATAAATGTAGTCGGATTTTGGAACTGCCTTGATCGCAGAGTCTAGCTGCTCATAGAACGTATCCTTCACATCATCAGAGGAAGCGAGTGTCGGTGCATATGCTGTGAGAATGGAGGCAAATCCACAAGAGGTTGCCAAGCGCAGTGATAATAATCTTTCATTACCTCCAGCTGGGATATCAATCATCCCCAGTAGCGAATTCTTCACTGCAAAGCCCACACCATGTTGCCTTTTTTCTGCCTGCCCTCTTCCCTTCCAAAAAAGATGTAATTGTTTTCCCTGAGTGACCCTTCCTCAGCGAGGCGAGTCTCCTGCAGGCCAGCAATATCAATGTTAAGACGATTGAGTTCAGCATCAATCACAGCCGTTTTTCTCACATCGTCAATATTTGTCAAGTCAGTGGAAAATCCTGGACACATGGTTCTCACGTTCCAGGTTGCAAGCCGTAGCTTGAGGTTTCTATTCTTTTTATTAGTACCTGGTGCATTGGTTTTACAGCCTGCAATTCAGATTTTGTCCTAGCCCCAAGCACCCATTGAAGCAGGCAGGCTGTGGTGGATCAGTACCCAATTGGCTGGGGGCTGCCCAGCTTGAGGCGGGCGGTAGCTGATCAGTGACACCTGTAGGTGTCTCCCACCATCAGAGGCAACGCGTGGCGCCCCATGTCTACGCCAACTGACAAGGACTTATAACCCGTAACAGTTGCCTCTCGCTTTGATTCCGAGACCAGTTAAGACCAGGGATGGAGTTATTGCCTCTCCATAGCACAAAGCCTGGGCTAAAATAAAGAAACCATGTGTTGCCCATGCAGCATGATCCCTCTCTCGGTCTGCCTAGTTCACTCCAGAGGAAAGTTGACACCTATAATCTGGAACAAGACAAGCTGCAGAAGCTGCCTGATCAGCAAAGCAATGCTCTAACTGTCCGCCTGTTGGAGCTTCGATCCTAGACCAGCTGCCAACCAAGGCTTAGGGCCTGGTCTGCCCTGCCATGACTTATTTTGTCTTTGGGTTGCATTTCCTCGCACCAGGATAAGGCTAGTACCCTCCCAATTGCGCTCTTCCGCCCGAAGCCGTTGGCACAATGTGGGGTGTCGGGTTTGGTAAGCGCCGCCCAACATTCGGCACTGGCAGAAAGCAGGTTTTTAGAAAGCAGTATTTTTTTACATTACACTTGATTTAACATGTAGGGACACAATGAGTGAGAGAAAGAAAAACAGATAGATAAGAAAAAGAAGACAACCAAGGTGAGTAATGACATGACTTGGAGAAAACTGATTGGCTAGTGTCAAAAGTATTGATAGTTTTGAGAAATGTCAATGCTGAAGGATGCATTACACTTAAAAGGTCAAAGAAAGCCCACTTTTCATCCAATCAAATCTCTGCTATCAATTTCACATTGCATATGATTTCTTCTTGTGGTTGCTTCATTCAATTTGTCAAAGGATTTCTAGCATGCACATGAGTCCTATTTTCTCACCCTTATCTCAGAAAGCTAAAGAACCAATCCAGTACCCCAGGATAAGGTGGGGCGGGGGGGGGGGGGGGGGGGGGGGGGGTTACCCAATGACCTTGATACATAACCATACTATAGGAAACTGCATGGTTTTCATGTGAGAGGACTCTCTGAATGACCACACAAACCAACAGAAAGAAACATGTATTTCACCATGACACTTACAGAAACATGGACATTGAATAACCATACAAAACCAACAAAAACAAATATTCAACATAATACTTGACTTTCAACAACCACACAAAACCACAAAAACATTTTCAACATAATATTTGACTATCAACAACCACACAAAATCAACAAAAACATATTCAACATAATACTTGACTTTCAACAACCACTCAAAACCACAAAAACATTTTCAACATAATACTTGACTATCAACAACCACACAAAATCAACAAAAACAAACATATTCAACATAATACTTGACTATCAACAACCACACAAAATCAACAAAAACAAACATATTCAACATAATACTTGACTTTCAACAACCACACAAAATCAACAAAAACAAACATATTCAACACAACACTTGACTTTCAACAACCACACAAAACCAACAAAAACAAAAATTTTCACTTGACTTTCAACAATCACACAAAACCAACAAAAACAAACATATTCAACACAACACTTGACTTTCAACAATCACACAAAACCAACAAAAACAAACATTTTCAACATAATACTTGACTTTCAACAACCACACAAAACCAACAAAAACAAACATATTCAACATAATACTTGACTTTCAACAATCACACAAAACCAACAAAAACAAACATATTCAACACAACACTTGACTTTCAACAATCACACAAAACCAACAAAAACAAACATTTTCAACATAATACTTGACTTTCAACAACCACACAAAACCAACAAAAACAAACATATTCAACATAATACTTGACTTTCAACAATCACACAAAACCAACAAAAACAAACATATTCAACACAACACTTGACTTTCAACAATCACACAAAACCAACAAAAACAAACATTTTCAACATAATACTTGACTTTCAACAACCACACAAAACCAACAAAAACAAACATATTCAACACAACACTTGACTTTCAACAATCACACAAAACCAACAAAAACAAACATATTCAACACAACACTTGACATTCAACAATCACACAAAACCAACAAAAACAAACATTTTCAACATAATACTTGACTTTCAACAACCACACAAAATCAACAAAAACAAACATATTCAACCCAACACTTACAGAACCAATGTCACTAGTGACACTCCCAGGTGGCGAAGGACCCAGGTGCTGTATGCTGCCTGCCCGGGGCAAACTGGACACTGAAACACAAAACTACAACAGTTGGCCACCACCCTGGAAGTACTTTAACGAACATGGCTAATTTAACAGATTGCTACATCATCATCATCATCCAGTATCGTCCGTTCCGAGCTTTCTCCCATAAATCTTTCGAAGTCTCTCAGAAGCCAGATGTCCCGCCTCTGTTATGGTCATATGTAAATTACCTTTCACATCTTGAATCCATCTACATCTTTATCTTCCTCTTCTGCACTTCCCCGCTCCACCTCCCGTTTCCTAACCTAACTTGCATGTCTTGTACATGACCTATATAATTAATTTTCCTCAATTGTACTTATCTTACAAACCTATTTTCTTTAACACTGAGTCCTTGTTGTACAGATTTGTTTGTACTCTTTTCTTTCCAATGAAGTTTCCTTGTGTTCTTTTATTTATTTTGTTATTTGACCAGGCCATACAGGTATGTATCTCACTGAATTCCTTTTGCAGAGATTAGAACAAGAATTGCCATGGCAACATGGGCCTTTTGCAAGATGGAAAACACTAACGAATTAAACACTGTCAATTGTAATAAGAATAAGACTGTTAAAGTGCTATATATGTATCTCTCTCTTTCTCTCTCTCTCTCTCTCTGTTTGTCTCTGTCTGTGTGTGTGTGTGTGTGTGTGGGGGGGGGGGGGGGGTGTTGAAGGGGGGAAAGGGGGAGGGGAGTGGTTTCTGAAAAAGAATACCAGGGAGAGAGAGAAATAAACAATTGAGATAGTCCTTAAAGAAACAAATGAAAACCGTAAACTGATTTGTGAAATTAAACGTAAACAGTACAGATGTTTTGGGCACATTATGAGCAGAAATAAACTTGAACTCTTTGTAACAACTGGCGGCAAAGGAGCAAGGAAAAGACAGAGATCAATACCTGGATGGATTGATCACATGGCATAATCAGGACAAGAAGATAATGTTGACCCAACTCTGGTGATCGTGCAAATGTTTTGAACTGCCAACACTTATCAACTTGGCACATGATGATGCTAATTCCCATTGCCCTTTACCCATCAAGTTTGCCAGTTGTCATGAAAACACATTAGAAAACTATCATTACAGTATTTGAACCATTGATGGGATCAACACCTTGTGCCACATTTATTGACAGACAGAAGATCAAGTGGTTTGGCCATGTCGTTAGAATGCAACACCAACAACTACCATCACTTGCCTTACATCAAAGATCATCTGCGACGAGACCACGAGGACGTCCAAGAAGAAAATGGATTGACGACATCAGAGACATTGTACAACCTCACGGAATGACACTATCCAGTGCCGTCCACCGGGCGCTGGAACGCAAATTATTCCTCCCCACGACGCTTGACGGCAGAAGTGGAAGATGATGATGATGATGATGATGATGGTGTCTGAATGAAGCCTCTTGCCAAAGCTGTCGCCACTCAATCTTCACTCATCATCATCATGTGCCATGCCGATAAGAATGGGCGTTCATGTTTCACCATCTCACACAATCATCAATCATTATCAGCTCTGTTGTACTCTCATCTCGACCATACCATATGGCCAAGCCATCCAGATATTTACTTCTCTGCCTTCCACTTGTTCTTTTCCCCTTAAAACTTGCTGGTTGTCACCAAGTTCCCATTTATTTCTTCTCATAATGTTCTAAAACATTCTGACTGCCTACATCTAATTTCTGAAATCAGTTTAGTTTTCATTTGCTTCATTCAGGACTTGCTTATTGGTTTTTCTGTCTGTCCATGGTATTCTTTGCATTTTTCTCATATACCACATTTCCACTGCCATTAGATATTTTTCAGCTTATCTGATCATTGTCCACACTTCGTATCTATACAAAAGTTCAGGTTCTTTGTAGCATTTCAACAATATTTTTCTCATTGTAATTTACATTTTTTTTTGTACTGGTCAATAAGTTTTCCATCTTGCAAAAGTCTACCTTTGCCACAGTGATTCTTGTTCTAATGTTCACCACCAATAAGACACACACGAAAACTGCCTCAATGAGGCCTGTGTTAAAACAACTGACATAAATACAGCATAACTTCGACAACAACAACACAAACTGATCTTACCAGAATCTCTGCGGCCTGATGTCCTCCCTACAGTATCTGTACTGGCCACAGCACCTGCTTCATTCTCTATCTTCTTTTTCAATTTGGCAAACATCCTCAATTTTTGATTCTCCCAACATTAAAAAGGTGCGATCTCAAAACGCTTGAGTGAAGTTGGTACTATTAGAGAATGTATAAATATATATATTGTTAGCAAATATTAGTAAATATAAGGGAAAATGCTTAACCAAGTTGATAAATTTAAATACCTAGTGGCAATCAACTGGAAAGATCGAGGGGAAGAGAGGCAGAGGCAGACCAAGAGAAATGATGCTGGATGGATTGTGATGGTGGCATGGAGGAATATCAACGGCAGAGTTGATTAAGAAAACCAAAGACCGAGATCTATGGAGAGTCATTAACGCCTACGCCAGTTGCATGGCACTTGATGGTGATGATGAGTGGCAATAATAACATCTGATGGAATATGCTAGAATGAGATTAAGAGCAGAATATGTCAATCAAAAGCTTTTCAGAAAGGAAAAAGTATATTATGCAATAAGTTACTATCCTTGAATATCATAAATTTTTTTTTTTTTTTGCATATCCTTTACAGGACATCGCTGTCAACATCAGCATCTTTCAGCTGATTGTTGATCTCTTGGCAAGATTACGCTCAGTAGTTTGCCATGGCTTTCTGGGCGGCCGGCTCACATACCCCGTAAGTTACCGATGCGATTCGAACCACTGCTGATTCTCACCGTCATCACGTTACCGACGAGAGTATACGAGATTACAGAGAAAAGTCATAACCTCTAAGCCACGAAGCCGGCATATCATAAATAGATTACTGAAATGTTATATACAACATGTTTAGCTATTTGGTAGTGAATCATGGAACTTGAAAGAACAAATTAGAAAGATCTTAGAAGCAATGGAGATGTGATTCTTGAAACAATTGTTGCAAATACCTTGGACTGCCAGAGACTGCCTGGAAGAGGCTGCTAAAGTAGAACATTAAATACAACTATACGAAAGAGACAAGCATTATTCTTTGGTCTTTAATGAGAAGAGAGGCACTGGAAAACCTTGTGACAACTGGAAAGATCAGGGGGAGCAGAGGCAGATGAAGTGAAATGATACTGGATGTAGTGAGACAGTGGCTTGGAGGAATATCGTCAGCAGAGTTGATCAAAAGTACCAAAGACCGAGATCTGTGGAAAGACATAAACGCCTATGCCAGCTGGCCAGAAATACATTGAGGAGCCAGCCAGCCAGCCAGCGAGCCAGCCAGCCAGCCAGCCAGTCAGTCAGTCGCGGTTCCAACTTCACTGCAACGGGTCATCCCCATTATGCCCCGTTCCTGTGCCAGTGAATATCACACAAAATGGTCCTCACTGCCCAATGTGAAAAGTGGAACAGACAGGAGTCTTGGCAAGCCAACAGGCCGCACAGGTACACTGTGCATAATGCCGCCGCCAGAATGCCAACACAAAAGTCCTCCATGAAAAAGACAGTTCATCGCTGATGGAATCGGCAGTCACCAGAAAGACTTCATTGACCCGGGTTTCATCCCACATGGCTCGGTCTCTTTCCACAGGGCCACCCTCTGAAAGCGCCGCACAAAGCACGAACTCTGTAGCTCCAGTGATGACTCCCAGGAGTCTACTATAAAATGCACTCGTGATCTGAAAAGGCAAACCAGTCAATCCAGCGATAGCCGGCCATTGTTCCGAACATGCAGTTCACTGTGCAAACAACACCGGACAGATTTAAAAGCATTCCACATGAATTTCACAGCTCTCAGTGTCACCCGCGCACTTACTCAGTAGCAGGGTAATGGAACTATGTACTACTTGTCCAACATGAGGAAAATGTGATTGCAAACCGTAGCTACAAGCATAAACACGCCACAGGCCTTAACAGTTCAATGCCTAACTGCCATGTTGGGGATTAAACATTATATTTGTTTTTAAATTGCATATCCTTTACAGGACGTCACAGTCAACCCCAGCATTTTTTGGCTGTTCGTCATTTCTTGGCAAGTTTACATTCAGTAGTTTGCTATTGCTTTCTGAACAACCGGCACTCATACCTTTGTATGGGGAACCAAAGCTAGGTGGTCCTTCTAAATCGCCCACAGCTGGGTTTCGAATGTGATATGTGAGATTACGAATTGCATTCATAACCCCTTGGCCATAGAGTCAGTCTGCAAACATTATGCTACTGGGACCTCAATGTAGAGCTGTGTTAACATTATACTGCTGGGACCTCAATGTAGAGCTGTGTTAACATTATACTGCTGGGACCTCAATGTAAAGCTGTGTTAACATTATACTACTGGGACCTCAATGTAAAGCTGTGTTAACATTATACTGCTGGGACCTCAATGTAGAGCTGTGTTAACATTATACTACTGGGACCTCAATGTAGAGCTGTGTTAACATTATACAGCTGGGACCTCAATGTACAGCTGTGCTAACATTATACTACTTGGACCTCAATGTAGAGCTGTGTTAACATTATACTACTGGGACCTCAATGTAAAGCTGTGCTAACATTATACTGCTGGGACCTCAATGTAAAGCTGTGCTAACATTATACTACTGGGACCTCAATGTAAAGCTGTGCTAACATTATACTACTGGGACCTCAATGTAAAGCTGTGCTAACATTATACTACTTGGACCTCAATGTAGAGCTGTGTTAACATTATACTACTGGGACCTCAATGTAGAGCTGTGTTAACAATATACTGCTGGGACCTCAATGTAGAGCTGTGTTAACATTATACTACTGGGACCTCAATGTACAGCTCTGCTAACATTATACTGCTGGGACCTCAATGTAGAGCTGTGTTAACATTATACTACTGGGACCTCAATGTAGAGCTGTGTTAACATTATACTACTGGGACCTCAATGTAGAGCTGTATTAACATTATACTACTGGGACCTCAGTGTACAGCTGTGCTAACATTATACTACTTGGACCTCAATGTAGAGCTGTGCTAACATTATACTACTGGGACCTCAATGTAGAGCTGTGTTAACATTATACTACTAGGACCTCAATGTAGAGCTGTGTTAACAGCTACTGCCACATATTAGTCTTCTTTGTTACGGGCTGCAGTCATCATCATCATCATCATCAAGTGTCCTGCCAGCTGGCATAGTCGTTCATGCCTCTTCACAGATCTTGATCTTTGGTGTTCTGATCAACTCTGCTGATGATATTCCTCCATGCCACCCTCTCAATCCATCCAGCATCGTTTTTCTTGGTCTGCTACTGAATCTCTTCCCCTCGATCTTTCCAGTTGTCACAATGTTCTCCAATGCGTCTCTTCTCATCACATGACCTAACATGCACACTTGCTTCTAACATGCACACTTCCTCCTAGACATATTCCACCCGTTACGGGTTCTACCTACCTGTGATTAGGATTTCTTTCCTAACAATTTTTTCAGGGCAGCTGGCCTTACATTTTACCTACTTTGTGCAATTTTTTTAATTTTCATGGGATTTTTAACGTGTACACTTTATACACTGGACCTACTGTTTTTTTCGCCATTATCTTAGATGACCAAATATCTGATCTCACTACCCAAGAAATCAGGCAGCAAGTGATAATATTAATAATAATATAGTATCATTAAACTAGAAACAAATGTTCTTGAACAAACCCCATACTTCTGATCCTAAGGCAGAAACCATAACCTCTCGGCCACATTTTCTATGTATTTAACTTATTTGTTAACAATAAAATGTTAATTAATTTCTTATTCTGGTAATATTAAACTATATATTTGCATATCATTATATTAACCCTTTACAGGTCACAGCGGCCAATTCCGGCCGATGCCATAAAACGATCGTAGCGTCAGATTCCGGCCGATACTATTATGCATTGTAAAAACGCGATCTCTCGGCTTTCCGACACTTCCGATGGCTACTTTCGACAGCTTGACAACGTGGCCGCCATTTGTAAACACGATAGTATGAATTTGAACGGACTTTTACGGACAATTTTTGATAGTTTTCGGGATTTTTACGCTGCTTTTCAAAATGGATTTTGGTGATTCTTCAAGTGATAGCCGAGATTTCGCTAGGTTCAATTTAAATGACATTAAAGGGCACGAAGTTGACTATTAATCGGTGCTAGATATCCGTGCAAAGCGTTACTTTGCATTAGCAGTCTGAGTCGGACTTTAAAGAAAGTGATTATGATTCTGAAAATGTGTTTGTAAATTGCTGTATAGATGACGGAAAATCACAAACAACATGCCGTATTTCGTAAATATTTGTGTTCATATATGGATTACCGACAACAATCACGTGAGTAACATATTCTGCATGCTTTTCCCTTCATTGTGTTGTTTATTTAACTAAAATCGGTTGACTAACACCTTATTTGTGATGTTTTTACTAACGCGACCCGAAATTTTACCGAACCTGAAAAAAATCTTGCCAGTTCAGGGCTAGAAAACGGACAAGCGTCTGCCCTGTAAATGGTTAATATGGGACAGAAATGGAATAAGCCTGCAAACAAAGCTGAAAGTCTACAAATCAGTTGTACTATCCACACTGCTTTATGCTTATGAAACCTGGACTGTTTATCAGCGACACGCTAGGAAATTAAACCACTTCCATACATTCTGCCTTAGGAAGCTATTGAAGATTAAATGGCAAGACAAGATCCTAGACACTGAAGTACTACAAAGAGCATCCAAGCCCAGTGTCGTATCAACACTCTACTGATGAAGAATCAGATTCGCTGAGCTGGTCATTTAACTCACATGCCAGATCACAGGCTCCCTAAAAGAATTTTTAAGTTAAGTGACCAGCCCAGCGAATCTGATTCTTCATTAGTAGAGTGTGGATACTGGGCATGGACACTCTTTCTAGAACTTCAGTGTCAGGGATCTTGTCTTGCCATTTAATCTTCAATAGCTTCCTAAGGCAGACTGTCACTTGTGAAGCAAACAGACAGGGCTGCAAGAGATTAACATTATTATAATTATTAACTTCTAATCTCATCTCATCAGGTTCCTCTTGTACCTTGCGATGTTGAGGTGAAGCATAAACAGCGTGAGAGTGTATGGGCTTCATATAATCATACATATATATATAAAAATTGAGGTTCCTGTGGTTTCTGTAATCAAAGTGACTATTCATACTCCGTCTATGAATAAATTCTCCCTTTATTCATAGTCAAACTTGTCCAGCTGGTCATGTGATTTGCCAAGTTACGTGACTTAACATATTTGATGTCATCGGGACATGCGAGTGGCTATATTATATATTTTCGTTGATTCAAAAACGTATCGTCAGTAGCTTAGTGGTAAGTGTCTCCGCCTGATACGTTGGAGCTTGAGGTTCGATTCCCTGCCTGACACTTTTTTTTAATTCTTCAGCAATTAATATGGTGAAAGCGACTTTTTAATGAACAAATTTTAGGAACTAAGGAAGTAAACAGGTACAGTGCAGAATGTGGCTTAGATATTAACATCCAAAAAACAAAAACTATGATAATTAGCAGTCAAAGGGAAAGGTCATCAATGAACATCACAGTTAACGGGCAGATACTAGAACAAGTAACAAGTTTCTCTTATCTTGGACATAAAGAATAAAGTCTCCCTTCTGTAATTCTCTCTACAGAGTGACTATACACAATATTTTGTGATTAGTACAAGCCGCTATACACAAAACTTTGTGGCTGGTCACGTGATTATTCGGCTGATCACATGATGTCTACTTCCTTTTGACTACATAATTAATGTTTGTGGAACTATCATTGTGTTCTTGGTAGTGTAGTGGTCAATATCTCCATCTGTCGCTTGGGAGACTGGGGTTCGACTCCCCGATAGCAATTTTTTTTTTTTTACTTTTTAATCAGTCAATCAGGTGCCGTCTCCAAAATGAAGGTTGGCTGCAATGGATCTCCGACAATGTCTGTCTTTCGGCCTTGGCTGTACATTCTGTCAGGCTGATGTTCATCCATCTCTTGATGTTATCTTCCCACTTGTATCGTTGTCTACCTCTTGCTCGCTTGCCCTCAACCTTGCCCTCCAGTATGGTTTTTATCAGTTATCAGTTGGGGTATCTTCATTGCCACTCCGGACATGTCCATAGGTGCTCAGATCTTCCCCCCAGCATATGCATCAGCGTCCGGTGGCTAATAGTGCCAGTTCTGTGTTGGTTGATGAGGCACCTCATTTTCCCAATGTACCTCTCGTGCTTGGCCGTGCCGATTCTTACTCCCAAGTCTTTCATCCTGGACAGCGATGTGGATTCACTGACGCCAAAGTCCTCTGTTCTTGCCATATCTTTAAGGGCGTTAATAACATCGGCACGATCCATGGGCTGGCCATCTACAGGGGGTGCAGAGCCAGCCAGTTTATCAGCTCGTTCATTTGCCTCGACTCCTGCATGTCCCGGGACAAAGATGAAGGTGACTTTATGGAAAACAGACTTCCGCAGCGACTCAGTCCACTGTCTGCATACAGCTCCAGCTTCGATCTTCTGAATCATGCTCATTTAGTCACTTAGGTTTTTATAAGAGTATCATGTCTTTTAACAATAACATGGCGGAAATATTTCACTTGCCTCCTCTTAATTTCTTCCATCAACTCTCTCTCTCTCTTCATTCCCAATTTTTCTAGAACCTCTGCATTTGATTGTTTTGTTTCCATGAAATATGACATATTTGTCTGTATATCCACATCTCCAGGGCTTCTAAGAGACTTTCTAGTTGCTTGTTTAAGGAACTAAAATATAGAACTGAGAAACTCGAAGCATCTGAATAAAGCGTTCTCTATGGATCTGCGGTAGCTGCCGGGGGGCACATCCCCTAGGCAAAGACGGAGTGATCGAGTCTCGGATGAATAAAATAGATGTCTTTGTTTAACGTGAATTTTATTTGCCAAATAAAATATCACTGTACGTAGAGTGTGTCCTTGTCGACAAATATTGTCTTTGTGAGGTTTGAAGAAAAAGAACTTGCCAAAAAAAAAAAAAACAGACGAGAAGAGAGAATAATGGAGTCTTTGTCAAAGTTTTGTGAATAGCAGCTCGTACTATTCAGAAAATTGTGTGCCGAATAATCACGTGACCAGCCACAAAATTTTGTGCAGAGCGGCTCGGACTAACACAATATTTTGTGTATTAATTATGTATAGCTTCTCCCTTCTCTCTATCCATCGTTTACGTGGCCGGTCTTTTCCTTTGCTTCTGTCAGATCTGTACATCATTGCTTGTTGGGGTATACTTTTCGTTTGTAATCTAGTCATATGACCAAATTATTTAACCTAGCTGTTTTCTGATAAAATCTAGCGCTATATTCCTATTATTATTTATTAATATTATATAACATAACCCCAACTTTCTTTAGTCTCGATTTCTTAATTTCTGATTTTCTCTCTCCTTGATGTTTCTAATTAAACAGTTTTTTAATCTTCTGGTCGTCTCTTATTATTTATTTATCATTTACTTACTATGCAATATCTTGCAGGGATATGAAAAATACAACAAGCATTGCACTTGGAAAACACGGAGTGCTAATAGTAATACGATTAGCAACACAGACACCGGTTTGTTTTTGTGCAGCTTGGCAGACAATAGAAAACAACAACGTCAGCCATGACAGTTTTGACCCGGAAATGGTTGTAATGCCGGGTCCGTACATAAACTTTATAGCTTGACTTGGTTTCGCTCTTAAAACTTCCGTTGGGTTGATTGCGAGGTAGGCGGTTTAACCCTGCACGCTATGTGGACTCAAACATTGACTTCTTGTTCAGAAAGCAATGGCAAACTACTAAAAGTAGACTGAAAAGTTTTGAAACGTTCTACTCCACTCATACACTTGCTGGACTGACAGACTACTATACTGGATCTTCATTCGCCGATGAATTTCTTTAGGTTCCACCCCTTCAAAACGGATAACAGAAAGCTTCTCCTCGTTGATGCATATCAAAAGTGAGGCAACCATCTTTAAACTGTCTTTATGACTTCATCGTATTCGTCTTTCACCGTGATGCCACGTGCTTAACCCTCTTGACATCCTTAAGAACAATATTGATCCAAGGACTGGTGCTTTCACGCATCGAGTATGCCCTGGCCATCCTCACTGTTAGCCCTACACAGATTGGAAGACTTGAAAAGGTGCAAAACGAAGCCATGCGCATCATTTTGGGCTGCACTAGAGATACCAGCTGTGTAGCAATGAGATACCTCCTTGACTTCCCGACAATGGAACACAGGATTAAGATCTGGAGAGCTCGTGCATACTTAAAAATAAGTGCAGATGAGCAGCACCCTCTGCATGACGCTACATTCAGAGAAAAGGGTGACAGGCTAAAGAGGGGCAAATCATGGATGGGTCGGGCGGAAGATGTCGTCAGACAGGTCTGCAGTCTTACCAGTATCAATCCCGGCAAGGAATGGGTGCCGGTGCCTCCAGCTTTTAAGTGCACTTTCTCCTGCATTATCACACTCGACAGACGGTGCAGAGAGCAGAACCCTGCCGCGGTCAATGCAGAGGTTAACGCGCTCATCTATGAACACTCAGATAGCCCCAAAGTGCTCCTCTATCCAGATGGATCTGTTGTAAAGCAGCAGAGATGTGCGTGGGCATTTACAGCCCGTTCAGCGGGCCAAACCGTTCAAGAATCCAGTGGTGTCCACTCTATGACCACAAGCAGCATGACGATGGAGGTGGTGGCAGTTACACAGGCTTTCATATTGCTGGAATCACAGCATTATACCAACGTGTGTGTACTAAGTGATTCAATGAGCATGATTCAGAAGGTCGAAGCTGGATCTGTACGTAGACAGTGGACTGAGTCGCTGCGGAAGTCTGTTGTCCGTAAAGTCACCTTCATCTTCGTCCCGGGATATGCGGGAGTTGAGGGAAATGAACGAGCTGATAAACTGCATGGCTTTGCACCCCCTGTAGATGGCCAGCCCATGGATCGTGCTTATGTTATTAACGTCCTCAAAGATATTGCGAGAACAGAGGACTTTGACGTCAGTGAATCCACATTGCTGTCCTGGATGAAAGACTTGGGAGTAAGAATCGGCACGGCAAGACGCGAGAGTTACATCGGGAAAACAAGGCGCCTCTTCAACCAACACAGAACTGGCACTATTAGCCACCGGACGCTGATGCATATGCTGGGGGGGGGGGGGTGATCTGAGCACCTATGGACATGTCCGGAGTGCAATGATGATACCCCAACTGATATCTGATAACTGATAACTGAATATTGATAGGTTACAAGATGATGACACGGTTATTGTAATTTCTAGCACAGTTTTAAGGCTTTAATTTGAATCCCCCTAGTAACAAGAAAATAAAAACACCCTGTGGTTTTTTTTTTTTTTAAAGGGAGCGGGGCGGGGTGTGGATACGTCTCCGCCGATATGTCCCTGCGGGTGTGTCTCTAGTCAAGCATACTGTGAAGGGTCTTTTACTTTCTATAGGAGGGGGGAACTGAAGACAGGCAAGCAAGAGGTAGACACCAGTACAGGTAGGAAGGTAGCATCAAGGCATGAGGGACAGCAGTTTGTCAGAGTGTACAAACAAAGTGAGAGACTGGGTTGCATTGGGGCTCCAGTGTTGCCACCTTTGTGGAGTTTGGGAAACCCCTTCTTGTTGAGTTGTTCTAGGTGCTTTAATTGTGTATTATCCATATTCTTCTTCTTCTTCTTCTTCTTCAGCGTTCCGAGCCATTGAGGTTCCTTGCTGCAGATACAATCCGTCTCCATTAGTCTCTCTGGTGGACCTTCTCTTGCCAGTCGTTGATTCCAAGTGCTTGTAGGTCTGTATATGTATTATCTCTCCACCGTTTTCTAGGTCTACCTCGGGGTCTACGGTCATTTTTTTCCTGAGTGTAAGTGAGTTTTGTTTCCCTATTACCTTCCATTCTTTCTATATGCCCCAGCCATTGTAGTCTATTAGCCTTTATGATACCAGTGATTAGCGGGGACTTAAACAGATCGTAAATGTCTTTGTTACTTCTTCTTTTCCACTCTCCACTTTGTGTATCCCTAATGGGTCCAAAGAATTATCCATATTGGTTATATATATATATATATATATATATATATATATATATATATATATATATATATATATATATATATATATATATATATATATATATATATATACACGTACCTAGTGTCACTGTATGGGCTCCTCCGGTATATCTGTTTCCTTGTCACTATGTTATATTTCTTACATTTACTTGTTTTCTGGTACAAGGTGAATCAGAACATTGTATTGTATTTTGAAGAGTTGTAATATTTGTCATTTGTTTAAATGCATCCCTGTCGCGAGTATGCTAGGTCTTAGTCAGGTGTGACTGAGCTACCGTATGATAGTAGACAGTACTACCTGCTTTCTGTTAGCTCTGAATGTTGGGCGGCGCTTACCAAACCCGACACCCCACATTATGCCAACGGCTTCGGGCAAAGGAGCGCGATTGGGAGGGTACAAGCCTTATCCTAGTGCGAGGAAATGCAACCTAAAGACTAAATGTCGTTTCAGGGGCAGACAAGGCCCTAAGCCTTGGTCGGCAACCGGTCTGTGATGGAAGGTCCAACAGGCAGACAGTTAGGGTACTGATTTCCTGATCCGACAGCTTCTGCAGCTTGTCTTGTTCTAGACGTATTGGTGTTACCTTTCCTCTGGAGTACACTAGACAGGCCGAGAGAGTGATCATGCTGCAGAGGCAACACGTGGTCTCTAAATGCATCCCAGGCTTTGCGTTATCTAGTTAGTTGCATATTCTTTACAGGGCTTTTGCAGTCAACACCGGCATTGTTTGCTGTTGTTTATGTCTTGGCAAGTTCAAGTTCAGTAGTTTCCCATTGCTTTCTGAACGACCGGCGCCAATATCATTTACATTTTTTTTTTAAACCAAGCGTAGCTGTGTTTCGAAAACGGGTATACGGGATCACGAACCGCGTTTGTAAGACCTTCGCCGCGGAAACCGGCCTTTGTGTTATGGAGAGGTATAACTCCATTTTACAAACTATCGTCTGTCAAGACGGCAAGGTGCCAATCAAAGCTTACTGTCCACTTCTCAGTTTCCATCGATGATGAACTGTATTTTCCTAGAGGGTTTTTGTGTTGGCATTCTGGCAACGGTATTATGTACAGTGAAATGTTTTTTTTTTTTTTTTTTTACATCTGTTCGAGGTTGTTTTGTTGCGTGAACTACATTTCGAAGAAAACATGGCGTGGTTGGCTAGAAAACTTCTAGAAACGGAACAACAACATTTAGAAATATCGAGACTTTGTAGACTAACATCTGGTTGGAATAGTTACTGCTGCTTCCTTCAAGGATAACCTACATGTTTCGTAGAGGACTTTTGTGTTTGCACTCTGGCGACGGCATTGTGTACAATGAACGTTTTTACATCTGTCCGAGGTTGTTTTGTTGCGTGAACTGCATTTCGGAGATAAAATGGCTTGGCTGGCTAGAAACCATCTAGTTGAGTTGAGTTGAGTTAAGAACCGACATCACTGCACTCAGGACATTCCCATACGTGCTAGAAACGGAACACCAACATCTAGAAACGTCGAGATTTTGTAGATGAACATCTGGTTGGGAAAGTGACTGCCACTTCCATCAAGAATGAATGTTGCGTGGAGAACTTTTGTGGTGACATTCTGGTGGCGGCATTATGGACAGTGTGCCTGAGCGGGCTGTTGTTTGTCGAGACTCCTGTCTTTCCCACTTTTCACATGGGGCAGTGAGGAACATTTTATGTGATATTCATTGGCACAGGAACGGAACATAATGGGGACGACGCATAGCTGTGATGTTGGAACCGCGACTGAACTGAATTGAACTTCTCGGGATTTTTTTTTTTTTTTTCGGTGATTCATTCATTGCTTTGTAGGTAAATTTGGGACAGTCATGGGTTAGGGAAAGCAAACCCCCCCCCCCCCCCAAAAAAAAAAAAATGCTTGCCGAAGTCGGATGTGCCGAGCCACAGGCTTGACGAAGCTGTGCCACGCATTTCACTTTATGAGTTACCTGATGATGTCCGCATATTTAGTTTTATTTATCAGCGGTAATCTGTAACAATGTTGTTCTAAACATGAAACATTAAAACACCATCTATTACCGTAACCTTCATATTTATAATTTACGATTTAAATATTCAACAGCAACCATGATCACAAACTGTAAACTTTATATTTGGATCTAAATATTCAATAGCTACCTGGAAACTTACTAAACAAGCTGAACCGATCATAAATGCCTTTGAATATAAATGTTGTAAACGGGTTCTAGGAATAGCTTGGATACAGAAAAGAAAACAAAATGCACCCGTACATCAAGAGCTGAATATTGATGAAGGTTGGCTATTTTTGGCTATAAAATTGAAATATTTTGGTCCTTGAAACGCCATGAAAGTTTGGAGAGAACAATGATGGAGGGGTAATGCCCGTGAAGAGAAAATGAGGAAGGCCAAAGAGAAGATGGGTGCAGGATGTGGCAGATGACCTCCATATGGTTGTATCGGACGCGGGAAATCTTGCTTATGACCAAGGAGTTTTCCAGAAGGTGAATATGGGAGCGAGGTTTTGCAAAGGACATGCTACTGAATGAATAAATGAATGAATGAATGAATGAATGAATGAATGAAATCATTTACGAATGAATTAATGAATTTACGAATGAATGAATGTGTCACAATAAATCTTGGATGTCGATCGATGACTAAAAGTCGCACCAAACGTCTACAAAACAGCCGGCATTTCTATAATATGTTGTTGATCGAGGAGGGACTATAGCGCCATACGCCTGCAAGGCGGCAGCCATCCTTTGAAGTTGAAGACACTCTGTCTGGATGTAAGGCGGCCAGATCTTTTGTTGTGGGGACAAGCGTTCTCTAGATTACAGACCCAAGACTTTTTGAAGTGCCGGGACAGGTCCCCAGATGAAAGTGGAATAGACGGCGCGTTGTTTCCACCCAATCTAAACAGGAGAGAGAAAAAATAGATTCTAGACGGTCTAGTGTCTAGATAGTTTTGTGACGTCACTCAGACCCAGTATTAAACCAGTTGAGGTAAACAAAATTGGAGTAGTCGACCAAAAGTTGTGAAGCGCCACGGACGTGTGCAATATTCCTAGTTGTTTATAGAGAGAGAGAGAGACTATAGTGTCTATTGTTGATGTATATCCGCGGACATCTATCCAGTGTGTGATTTCATAGTCTCCATTTACAACAGGAATAATTATATGGTTCCACTCGATTGTTCCACGTTATTCTACCAAGAAGATAGCAACAAAGTCATAGAAAGCCATGGCTCGAGTATTGAAGACAGAGTTTACTGAGAGGCTTTTGCACTGGGCCCATAACCCAGATGGTCTGCAGGAACCCGGCCTCTGCTGAGCAGGAAATTATTATTATATAAAGGTGCTTATTAAGTGATAGTTTACATCACATTAAATTCAGGAAACTGAAAATAACGCCTGTACCAGGAACACTAGTAAATATAAATACCCGGAACAGTAACATTGTGTGTTAACATTGGGGAATTCTTACAACAAGTGAAATACTAACATTTAGATTTTCCAAAGTGACAGTAACAATAATTTTAGGGTTCTCTGATCACAGTACTTTTATGAACAGAGTATTTACACTGTGTGTGTTGGATTGAGGATCAATATTGGACTGTTTCCAATATTGAAGACCAAGCATCCTGATTGCCCACGAGCTATCTGAGGAAGTCGACACTTAGCCTGAGAGACAAATCATCTGGGTGAGGTTTTCTGTCCCTGATATGGTGTTGTGGTGTGGCCAGTACGATGATGAAGCAGACTGTGCTCCTTGGCTGTTCGGTCTGATTCTACATACACACTAGATTATACGACAGACATTCTACTCATACACTTTGCACATACATGACACTTTTCTCTATTAAACTGAATTGTTGTTTTGTTAGAGCCAGTGTTGTGTAGTGTGTTTTGGGAAAAGAATGAGAGGGGGCTTGGTACAGTAGTAAAAGAGAGAGAGAGGGAGGGATCCAGGGACCGACGGGGTTTTGTGGACAGAAATCAAGAAGATCCTCAAGATAGTGATATGGGGTTAAAAGGATGTCGATGTCGATTCCCCTCACCCCAGGGACGACATAATAAATAAAATACGTCATTACTGGGGGCCAAGCCGGGATATTTTGACACGGGATATCTTGACACGGGATATCTTGACACGGGATATCTTGACACGGGATATTTTGACACGGGATATCTTGACACGGAGTATCTTGACACGGGATCGTCTGACACGGGATATCTCGACAAGTGACGGTGATATCAGATTAACGAGGATCCAGTTAGGGTGAATGTGGATAGGAGTTAAGACACATATCTTACCTGTTCACACTTCACACGTCTACATAGGTCTTTGGTCCTAATTCTACTCTTTTCATTGAGAGATTGTTTTGTGTTGTGCTGTGTGGTGTTATATATATATAGATAAAAATTAACTAGTGAATATATATATATATATATATATATATATATATATATATATATATATATATATATATATATATATATATGTCACAGCCTCACCTTAGTCATATTATCTGGTAAACTAACATTAGTTATAGAGATTAGCCAAGGGCTACAACTCCCGCCAAAAGGGAAAGAAGTAAGACCCTCGAAGGCCAGAGTATTCCAGAACCTTCTCGAAGGACTGGTCAGTGAGTCCACTGTCCCGTGGACACTGATGTGGCCCACCTATTGCGGGGTCCACGAGGAACTCGAACAGAGTTACCACCCGTGTCGGATTGCGACACGTGTGGATCGGCAGAGAGAGACGGGACATCGAAGAGGCAACAGGGCCTGCCTTAGAGGGACTCAATAGTTTAGACTCTATAGTTTAGACCCATGTGGGGTTTATAGACTTAGGCTAGATAGTATGCTTAGAATGTTTGGTGATGTTAAAGTGTGTGATGATGTTAAACCTCTGTGATATGCGATTCAGTGCGGGCTTGTTAAACCCACTGCGCCAACGCACTGTATATTGAAATACAATAAATGTTAGATATTATAGCTAACTGAGTTATTGTTGCCTGTGTGAGCCCGAGCTCAGATACCTAGACATACAACACGCTGACAGGCTTTTTGGGGGCTAAGCTCCGGTTTTGGCATAAGCTTTACATATAAACGGCTATTGATTGCCAAGTAAAATAGTAAATTAATCATATCAAATTGTTGTTTGAAGAAGTTTAACAAATGTGCATCTATCTAGTGATCAACTAATATTAATATGAGTCCCTCTGCAGTTATTCTCTCAATGATGTTAATACTATAAACTATTTTGACATAACTGTAACATTTTTTTGACTGTTACTAATGTTTTCTCATTCTACGAGCAGATTGTTCCGCGAATTGTGATGCTTTTGTGTGGTGTGTAACCTATGTGAACTATCCAACAGTGGCGAAAGTACAAGACAACATTCACAAGTTCTGGGATCATAAGATAAATTTCACATCATGCCCATTGCAACCCTAAGCGGTACTTATCACCATCCATCCATGTATCATTTTGCTTTGCATTGATTTGTATGTATATTCATGACCTTGTAACCAACATAACTTTGCATTTGGATTTGCGCATGTAATAATTAAGGGAGATAACTTAATTTTCTACTCCCCAACATTTTTCTAAGGGATTTAACTCCAGTAAAATTACCAACAAGTAAAAGTCAAGATGTCTACTTTAGATAAATGTATTGAGCAAGGTATTAAATTGGGTTATAAAGAAGAGAAACTGTCAGAATGGGCACAGAAGACGCACGCAGAGAACATTGCCCGTGAAGAAAGAGCGATAGAACGAGAAGAAAAGAAGATGCAAATGCAAATGGAAGCAGAAGAAAAGAAGAGGCAAAGTGAGGCAGAAGATAAGAAGATGCAAATGGAGGCAGAAGATAAAAGGATGCAGATGCAACTACAATCTGAAGAGAAGAAAATGCAATTACAGGCTCAAGAGAAACAATTAGAGCTTGAGGTGGCGGCCAAACAAGCCCAATTGAATGCCGATACACAAATAAAATTAAAACAGATGGAGATTGATTCCAACGTAGAAATATCTGTAAATAAACTAAGAAGCAAAGAGGAGGAACAGAAATATAATAAGTATAAAGGCCTCGTCAAGGCATTCTGCTCAGGAGATTCCATCAGTGCATACCTGGAAAATTTCGAGTGTTTAATGTCCTACCATAAGATCATAAAATCAGATTGGTCATTTATTTTAATGAGAATCTTAGCTTTGGAACCTTTGAAAGTAATAGAGACAGTGCCACAGGAAATGAGAAAAGATTATGACTACTTAAAACAACGCATTCTCCTACATTTCTCTTTAGATACTGCAGGTTACCAACAACAGTTCGCTAAATTATCCCCTCAACCAAATCAAACCTTCATAGATTACGTATCGACAGTTCAGGATGTGTGCACAAAGTGGATTAACTCGGCTAAGACTAACAACAGCCATGACAAATTAAAAGAACTCATTATTATTGATAAAATAGTTAGTACAATCCCCACACCTTCTGCTAAGTTTTTGAAACAAATGGACTGTAGGGGTATTCAGGATGTAGAGACAAAGGGGAACGCATTTTTTTTACAGCGAACAGAGATATTTTCCAATTAAACCTAGGTCAGAACGAAACAGCAGCAGTGGTAAATACTAAATACTCAAAACCAGCTGAAGGCAAGTTTAAACCACGCTCAAATGTCAGGAAGCCAGTTAAGTGCCAATATTGTAGTTTGACGCACGAACAATACGCTATGTGCGATAAATCGCCTAACTATCCTCATCACCTCAAAATGATTGTGGAGAAGCAGAAAAACAAAAGAAATGCGTACCAGAGAGCGGTCAAATGCTATTTTTGCAGCAGCTTTGGGCATTATAGTCGCTTTTGTGATGGCCGAAAATTACTAAAACAGGCCAATGCTGCACTGGTTGAAAGTTCCTCAGAGGAAGATATTGAGTTACTGAATGAGTGTGACAATCAAAGCGAAAATTTGAGTGAGCTAGGAAATGCTGTGCACATTATTGACACCATTACAGACAGTAATTGTAACACCTGTACGAAATTCCAACTTGACACAACATTACTATGTGGCCACACTATCCCTATTTCAAATGAAACAGCCAATGCTGCTTTATCTTCTACAGGCAAGCTTAATTTTTCAACAGGGTTTGTAAATAACAAAAAATGCACATTAATTCGTGATTCCGGCGCAACGCTCTGTGGGATTAAGAAAACATTAATCAACGACAAAGACTACACACACAAACACGTAACTTGTCGCACATTCTCAGGCACTATAGAGAAATACCCCCTTGCTCTTGTCGAAATTCGAACACCGTTTATATCAGGACTAGTATTGTGCGCTGCCCTAGAAAATCCGGTCGCTGATATTATACTTGGGAACCTGCCCAACATACGACCTTGCTCTGAAAAGGAAATCAGAGATTGGGAGCGAAAAAACGGTATACAACACCCAAACAGCGATCCGAAAGAGAAACACCATTCATGCTTGTCTCAATCTGCCAAAAGAACAAGGGAGACAAACAATGATGTGATTCAGAAAGAATGCACCGAGTTGTATGATGCAGGGGCGGTCGAATCTGTCAATGATACGACCAATTTAAAACCTCGAATTGAGGATGCTACCGATCTACCAAGTAGCAAGCCTGTAGATGTGCAACAACACACACAACACACGAATGCAATAACACGACAGACAACTCACAAAACTCACACCGACCAACTGCAGGAGTCACTAGAAATTGCAGCACCAAACACTACCATCACTAATTTTGGAGATGAACAAAAATCAGATCCTACACTTTCACCATACTGTAGGTTAGTAGGACGTAAACCAAAATTATCAAAGAACGCATCATGTTCATTTACATTAAAGAACAATGTGTTAACTAGATTATACACTAGAAATCAGACCACAATACAGCAAGTAGTGTTACCACAAGCACATCGAGAGAAAGTACTAAAGATAGCCCATGACTCACCTTTTGGAGGTCATATGGGGTACTAAAAGACTAGAGCCAGGGTCCTGACCCGATTTTATTGGCCGAAATTTTGCCAAGACATAAAAACCTATTGTAGATCATGTAATATATGTCAGAAACTAGTGAAAAAGGGGAAAAACCCAATGGCAGAAGTCCAATCAACCACAATTGCCTCGAGGCCATTCCATGTAAATATGTTAAAACCATACTATGCTAGACAGGACACTGACACGAGTGAGCAGACGCAGCTAACTAATGACAGAAACGAAACGACAGTGACCCAACTGAGTGACATCTCGACAAACGAAGCATCATTAACGACGCACTCTTACGACAACAAAGACGACGAAGACATATGTACATTACCGACAATATGTGATAACGACAGCGACGACCAATTTGACGACATATTGACAACGATTAATCTCGACGACGACGACAATGACATTGAAGACAATTTACAAACAGTAGCATCTGTGATAAACCAGACAGACGTAGACAATACTGAAATCCCAGTACCGATTATGAATGACGACGGTAGTATAAAGGACATACAAATCTCTGACACTCTGACACAACAGCAGCGACAAGACATTTTGACTCTCCTTAACGAGTATAAATCTATCTTCTCTAACAAACCTGGACGGACTGACAAAATAACACATTCAATTGTGTTGACAGATCTGACACCGGTCAAATGTAGACCATATTCTATTCCTCTGCATTATAGAGCAAATTTAGACAAGGAAATTTTGGATTTAGAGAAAAATAGGATAATTCAGAAATCTATGTCTCAATATTCTTCACCGATTGTTCTGGTGAAAAAGAAGGACCAAACAATTCGTTTGTGCATCGATTATCGAAGGTTAAATACAATAACCACCACGGATGCGGAGCCGATGAATAGCTGTGAAGACCTTATTTTGAACATGTCTCAATCATCCTTATTTTCAAAGGTTGATTTAGCGAAAGGTTATTGGCAAGTACCACTAGACCCTGCTTCTAGACATATAACAGCATTTGCCACACCTCTCGGTTTGTACGAATGGAGATATCTTCCATTTGGTCTGAAAAACGCTCCCGCCACATTTGTGAGGTTAACTAGATTGCTATTGCACGGAATTAAAGATGTCCAAGCTTATATTGATGATATATGCATTCATTCTGCTAATATAACTTCTCACTTACTTACACTCAAACAAGTCTTCAACCAAATCTTTCTTTTCGGTCTTACTATCAAACCTTCCAAGGTTGAAATAGGCTATAAACAAATAGACTTCCTTGGTCATAGAATTTCTGAAGGTAAACTGCTAACAGATGAGAAAATTGTTTCGAAGATTCTCAATCTAGAAGTTCCTACCACAAAGAAGCAAATTAGAAGTTTATTAGGTCTTATAAACTACTATTCTAAATTTATACCAAATTGGGCAGAACTTACATCAGTGTTTTCGAATATGTTGACAAAAGATCATCCATCAAAAATTTGTAAAAGTACCAGCTTAGAGGATGCAATATGCAGATTGAAACGTATTTTTTCTAATCCACCAGTCTTACGTTTACCAAACATAGATTTACCCTTTATTTTGACCACAGATTCGAGTGCTATCGCAATTGGAGGATGTTTAATGCAAGAAGTGGATGGAGTGAGACACCCAATTCTCTACGTAAGCCGTAAGCTGAAGAAAGCAGAGACCCGTTACTCTACAGTGGAATTGGAGGCATTGAGTCTATTATTCTGTATCCTCAGATTGTCTAAGTTCCTCTTAGGTGCCCACTTTGTTGTACTCACCGACAATTCGCCATTGTTGGTACTGAAGAAAAGTGTTCCCAAAAACCATCGTTTACAAAGATGGTGTCTTCTTCTTCAAGATTTCGACTTCGAAATCCGCCATATCAGAGGCACTGATAACATTATAGCTGATATTTTATCGCGGCAGACGAATGCGCCAGCAGAATAACATTTGGCACATTTACCATTCGCCATACCAGAAATTGTGATATTTTATTCCGTACCATATAACAGTGTAACTCTACACCTGCTAGAGAACTTTCAGTTAAAAGTAATAACACCTCAGTGAATAGGTTACTTAGAACACCCACAAACGTGAAATGTTAAGAAATATACAACCAACTATCAAAGCTCTAAGACCAATCCGAGCAAGAAACATCAACTATGAAATGATTTCATCTAGTGAACTGACATTGATCACGAAAACATGAAGAACACTTATACTGGACATTGAGAACGTTCCATACTTGCTGTGGCTAATAGACTTTGCTAACAGCCGAAATAGAACTACATCAACGACAACACTCAAGAGACAGCCATACCAACTATTAACATTCATGGCACGATACGCTAACAACAGGAGGACAACGCGCACATCATCGTTGGATTTAGTTACTTAGTTAATTAATTAATTTAGTATTGAATATGTATTATATTATTGTGTATATAAAATGTGTTAACCTGTAATTTGTACATTTTCTACTATATTATTACAGGTATTTCCATTCATAGGTTAAATAACCTGCCTATGCCATTTTCTCTATGTAAATTATAAACCATTTTTGAGTCATCGTACAAAAAGTACGCCTATTCCGTTTTTTCTAAGGGAAATAACACTTACCTCAACTTTACTTATATATTTTAACCAAATACTATTTTGAATGAAAGAAGTGTGAATGGCTGTGTGAAAGAATTAAATGACAGAGCGATATACTGAGCGGACAAATTGTACGCAAAACGTATTTATTTTAATTTGTCTGCGTCTTTCATGTAAAGTGTACTACTTGTCTAATTTATTGATACATGTTTAGCATTTAGTTTAGTACTCTTAATTTAGCAGTTAGGATACTACATCTAAGCACCA
This sequence comes from Cepaea hortensis, assembly GCA_963921405.1. Taxonomy (NCBI): domain Eukaryota; kingdom Metazoa; phylum Mollusca; class Gastropoda; order Stylommatophora; family Helicidae; genus Cepaea; species Cepaea hortensis. The sequence continues at coordinate 17,396,771 of OY992883.1, forward strand.
CTGCTTGGAATACCTTATCATGTATTGCACACAGTGGGTAATTCATGATTAAGGATATCCCAACTCGTGACGCTTGGAAATAAGCCACACATTCAGCACACATTTACACAAAACTCAAAACTGAACACTATCAATTAAAATGCAGTCACTTTATTAGTAACATCAACTTATTAGTAAACACACTAACAAGCCAACAGGGACACATGTAGTCAGATGGGATAAAATAACAACGTAACTACATATTTAGCATTATACAACATACGAGAGTAAAAGTGTATTGGAATGCACACACTGAACAAGATTTGAAGGTGTACTTAACTAGCCAAGACTTTTGTCTTGTTAATCCTCTTTAAAACAGAGGTTAATTATCTTGGTATCAGGTGGATACTATGAGAAGGACGGGTTGTAAACACAACTAGTAAACGTCACGTAACTTCGGTCGGGTGAGCATTGTTAAGGACACAGGAGAGAGAGAGATCTCTTCACCAAATCAGAGAAGTGGTGTATGGGAGAATACATGAGTGTTGATGCCAGTATGTAGGTTACCAAGTTACTGTCCACCAAACTACATATACCATCCTTATGTGATTCTGTGACAGAATTAGTGCAGAACTAATTACCCTATAACAACCCATCCAATCAGGGGAGAGGGGGAATCCTGTCACAGCCTCACCTTAGTCATATTATCTGGTAAACTAACATTAGTTATAGAGATTAGCCAAGGGCTACAACTCCCGCCCAAAGGGAAAGAAGTAAGACCCTCGAAGGCCAGAGTATTCCAGAACCTTCTCGAAGGACTGGTCAGTGAGTCCACTGTCCCGTGGACACTGATGTGGCCCGCCTATTGCGGGGTCCACGAGGAACTCGAACAGAGTTACCACCCGTGTCGGATTGCGACACGTGTGGATCGGCAGAGAGAGACGGGACATCGAAGAGGCAACAGGGCCTGCCTTAGAGGGACTCAATAGTTTAGACTCTATAGTTTAGACCCATGTGGGGTTTATAGACTTAGGCTAGATAGTATGCTTAGAATGTTTGATGATGTTAAAGTGTGTGATGATGTTAAACCTCTGTGATATGCGATTCAGTGCGGGCTTGTTAAACCCACTGCGCCAACGCACTGTATATTGAAATACAATAAATGTTAGATATTATAGCTAACTGAGTTATTGTTGCCTGTGTGAGCCCGAGCTCAGATACATAGACATACAACACGCTGACAATATATATATATATATATATATATATATATATATATATATATATATATATATATATATATATATATATGTATGTATATATATATATATATATATATATATATATATATATATATATATATATATATATATATATATATATATATATATATTGTTTAGAGAAATTTACACTCAACCTGCTGACACACCTCTCTGAAATATGGCCACTCCTAAATTAGATTTGGCAGAACTAAGGGCATGGGGGGGGGGGGAAGAAATGGGCTTGTCGGGTTCTGCACTAGCAGATTACATACGGGAGGTGGAGAGAGATTTTCGTCAAGCAGAAAGGGAAGATCGGAAGGCCGAGATGGAATTAAGAAAGATGGAGTTAGAGCAAGCTGCTAAGAAACTTGAAGCTGAGCAAGCTGCTAAGAAACTTGAAGCTGTTCAAGCTGCTAAGAAACTTGAAGCTGAGCTAGCTGCTAAGAATCTTGAAGCGGACTAAGCTGCTAAGAGATCGGAAGCTCGGAAGCTTAACAAGAAGCTCAGAAACGGGAGCATGAGTACCGAATACGGGAACTCGAGCTTAAGAGACAATCTAGTGAGGAAACTGAGGGAGCAGTGGGAGGTTCCTCTCTCCCTGGCTCAACCCCAATGGGTGGACATAGTTATCAGGCTATGAAGTTTCCTTTGGCTGTCTACGAAGAAGACAAAGAGAAGATCGACCAGTACTTACAACGCTTCGAGGCCATGTCTATTGCTATGGGTCTGGATCGTGACAAATGGTGTCTTAAGTTGTCCCAGGGATTACGTGGGACAGGTTACGCGGTTTATTCTCGCCTACCGCCAGGATACGAGAACAATTACGATGAATGGAAAAAGGCTCTGCTGAAACGTTTCGAAGTTACGTCACATACCTACCTGAAAAAAATTCGATCAGCGAAACGAGAACCGGGAGAGTTGTTTGCCGCCTACAGTATGCGTTTGAAATCCTATCTCCATAAGTGGATGGATTTGGCTGAGTTCGTGCATGACTATGAGAGTCTGGAAGAGCTCATGATAGTCGACCAGATGCGAAAGCAAATGTCGGAACCTCTCAGGACATTCTTGGGAGAACAAGGGGCGGAACGTATTGGCATCGTGTCTAAATTGGCAGAACGCTTCGTCGAGGTACATGAAAATCTAGGACAGGAAAATGGTGTAAACACTGCAGGTCGAACACGCATAATGCTAAAAACTGCAGGTTTCAGCCAGGAGACTCTCATTTCGTCGTGTGCCCAGTGGAACCTAAGGTGGAGTCCACCGAACAGGTCGAGGCCGTAGAAGAGAATCCAGACCAGGATAAGTCACCTGTAGTGGAATTGATAGAGGTTAACGGCCGTCAAGTGGAGTGTTTGTATGACACTGGACTGGACGGGAAGGCCGTGATTTATGCGGATCTGGTACACCAAGAACAATTCCCAGGTGAGACCATGGAGATACAGCCTGCGCAGAATAGTGCTGTCACCATGAAGTTGCCAATCGCCAAAGTGGATATTAGGTCAAGATATTCACCGGCACAATCAAGGCCGCTGTATTGACCGATCCCATGTTTCCCGTCATCCTCGGTTGCCGGTACGTCTTTCTGGGAATGCCCAGGGAGTCAATCCATATGGGAGCAATTCAGACTCGCTCTCAGACGAGAACGGATCAGGCAGAAGAAATTGTCACTAACCCACTGCCGGGGGAGTTGTGAACTGCCCAGAGTGAGGATGCAACCTTAAGTCCTTGCTACAAGAAGCCGCAGAGAAGTGCTGATCCACCCAAACGGGGGCAGTACTATATGAAGATTAGGATACACTACAGGAGAACCGGAAGGGGAAACAACCTACATGGTCAGTTGGTGGTCCCGAAGGCCTACCGTTCCCAGATTCTTCATATGGTGCATACCATCTCATTTAGTGGGCATATGGGTATTGCCGCCACTATGCAGCGAATTTCCTGCCATTACTATTGGCCGGGATTGACCGGTGATGTGCGTCGATATGCGAAGTCATGCCCTGAGTGCCAGAGGGTGGCACCGAAACACTGGACAGCGCCGGTGGTCTTGGGTGAAATGCCCATCATGAACTCTCCTTTCGAGAGGGTAGCCATCGATATCGTGGGTCCACTTCCTAGGACTAGGAAGAGGAACATGTACATACTCACAATGGTGCAATGCTGTACGATTTGGGGTGAAGCCATACCATTGACCACAATTGACTCGAAACGAGTGGCTTAATCACTTATGGAGGCCTTTACCAGATTAGGCTTCCCTAATCAAATTCTGACGGACAATGGGTCCCAGTTCTGTGGGAAACTCATGGAGGAGGTATTTAGGGTGTTCCACTCTAACCATATACATACCAGCCCTTACCACCCTCAAGCCAATGGACAAGTAGAGCGTTTCAACGGCACGTTGACGACAATGCTCCGGAAACTGGCACAGGGAAAACTGATAGGTGGGATGAATTTATCCCAGCAGCGCTTTTCGCCTATCGGGAAGTACCTCATGGCTCAACCGGACTACCACCCGCGACTTGCTGTTTGGTCGTCCAATCAAAGGACCATTGGAAGCCATGTTGAGGAGTTGGATTGGGGAGGGGACGTCAGAAGAAGTGATCTCCTCTTATAAATACGTGGAGGAACTTAAAGAGAAACTTCACACGGGATGGACTCTGGCGACTCAGAACTTGAGAAAGGCCAGAAAAAGGCATGCGGCTTACTACAACCGAAGGTCTAAAGACAGATCTCTAGAGGTGGGAGACAAAGTCTTGTTGCTACTCCCAACGGGAACCAACAAACTGGAGATAGGTTGGCAAGGACCATTTCCCGTGGAAAGGGTGATATCCAGAACCAACTATAAGATCCGGATCCGGGGAAAGTCGAAGATTTTCCATATTAATCTCCAGCGGAAGTACGAGGAGAGACCCGGAGATAAAGCATCCCATCTCATGGCAATGGCAGTCGCAGTGGAGACTGAAACGGGAACCAACGAGGGCAGGGAATATCCCCTGGTACACCAGGAAACCTATAGGGATGTGCAAGTGAACCCTGATCTGACTTCCCAGGAGAGGGAAAAGATTACCCATGTTCTCGAGTCTCATAAGCAAATACTCACTGATAAACCAGGACGAACGAGGTTGGTTGAATTCGAGATGACCTTGACCACCCAAGAGCCGGTTCACCAAAATGTTTACCCAGTGCCTTTCTCTAAACAAAAGGCCCTGGAGGAGGAAATACAGAGACTACTGAAGGATAACGTGATTGCGCCATCCACATCCCCTTACAATGCAGGGGTGGTTTTGTTACGCAAACCAAGTGGAGAACACAGGTTGTGTATAGACTATCGACTTCTGAACAGTCATACTCAATTTCAGGTGGAACCTTTGCCGAATCCATCTCAGTTATTCGCTAGACTCCATAAGGCTAGGTACTTCTCAAAAGTGGATCTGAGTCGTAGTTATTATCAGATCCCGGTCACACCAGATGTTCGACCCCTGCTAGCTTTCAGTACTCCCAGTGGACATTACGAATTCAAGGTCATGCCCAGTGTGTTTACTCATATGATGAGGACCTTACTAGATCCCTTACAGGATCCGTCCATTATCTCATTCATGGATGATATACTGATTTCCAGTGAAAGCTTGGATGACCATTTGCAATCCTTGGAGAGAGTTTTCAATAGGCTCAGGGAAGCAGGGCTTACCGCTCGCCCAAAAAAGTGCATGATTGGTTACCAGACTCTGGAATTTCTAGGTCACACCATCACTCCAGGACAAATTGTCCCGGAGGAGAAGAACCTAGAAAAGATCAGACGTGCTCCAAGGCCAAAAACGAAGAAAGATGTGCGATCCTTCCTCTCGTTGTGTGGATTCTACCACACATTTATCCCACATTTCACTGGACTGGGAGCTCCATTAACAGAAACCTTGAAAAAGGGATTCCCGGACCAAATCGTTTGGACACCAGAATGTGAGAGTGCATACAGTCAGTTGAAGGAGGCCTTGGTCAGCAAACCTGTTTTACAGCTACCCGACCAAGTCATTTGTGTTGAGAACGGATGCGAGTGGGATTGGAATTAGGGCAGCCTTGTTATAGGAAGGAAAAGACGATGCTTCGGTTTTGAAACCAGTGGCATACGCAAGCAAGAAACTTCTCCCGGCTGAAAGGAATTATTCGACCGTCGAGAGAGAGAGAGAGAGAGAGAGAGTGTTTGTCTCTCGCATAGGCTGTGAAAAAATTCCAGCCCTATTTGTATGGAGTTCAGTTTCGGGTCCAGTCGGATCATCAACCCTTGATGTTCCTGGCCACTTCTCAGAAGCTAAACGCCCGTTTGATGCGTTGGTCGTTGCTGCTTCAGCCCTACCACTTCACAGTGGAGTATATACCTGGGAAGGAAAATGTTGGAGCTGATTTCCTGTCTAGACATCCAGCTCCAGAAGACGAGGAATAGATCATCTGGATCGAACCTCCAATGAGAAAGAGTTGATGCAGACTACTCTCTTAGGAGGGCGCCAATGTCAGAATAAATCTTGGATGTCGATCGAAGACAGAAAGTCGCACCAAACGTCTACAAAACTACCGGCATTTCTATAATATGTTGTTGATCGAGGAGGGACTATAGCGCCATACGTCTGCAAGGCGGCAGCCATCCTTTGAAGTTGGAGACACTCTGTCTGGATGTAAGGCGGCCAGATCTTTTGTTGTGGGGACAAGCATTCTCTAGATTACAGACGCAAGACTTTTTGAAGTGCCGGGACATGTCCCCAGATGAAAGCGGAATAGACGGCGGGTTGTTTCCACCCAGTCTAAACAGGAGAGAGAAAAAATAGATTCTAGACGGTCTAGTGCCTAGACAGTTTTGTGACGTCACTCAGACCCAGAATTAAACCAGTTGAGGTAAACAAATTTGGAGTAGTCGACCAAAAGTTGTGAAGCGCTACGGACGTGTGCAATATTCCTAGTTGTTTATAGAGAGAGACTATAGTGTCTATTGTTGATGTATATCCGCTGACATCTATCCAGTGTGTGATTTCATAGTCTCCATCTACAACAGGAATAATTATATGGTTCCACTCGATTGTTCCACGTTATTCTACCAAGAAGATAGCAACAAAGTCATAGAAAGTCATGGCTCGAGTATTGAAGGCAGAGTTTACTGAGAGGCTTTTGCACTGGGCCCATAACCCAGATGGTCTGCAGGAACCTGGCCTCTGCTGAGCAGGAAATTATTATTATATAAAGGTGTTTATTAAGTGATAGTTTACATCACATTAAATTCAGGACACTGAAAATAACACTTGTACCAGGAACACTAGTAAATATAAATACCTGGAACAGTAACATTGAGTGTTAACATTGGGGAATTCTTACAACAAGTGAAATACTAACATTTAGATTTTCCAAAGTGACAGTAACAATAATTTTAGGATTCTCTGATCACAGAACTTTTATGAACAGAGTAGTTACACTGTCGTATTTTATTTATAATGTCGTCCCTGCGGTGAGGGGAATCGACATCGACATCCTTTTAACCCCATATCACTATCTTGAGGATCTTCTTGATTTCTGTCCACAAAACCCCGTCGGTCCCTGGATCCCCCCCCCTCTCTAACTTTTACTACTGTACCAAACCCCCTCTCATTCTTTTCACAAAACACACTAAACAACACTGGCTCTAACAAAATAACAACTTAGTTTAATAGAGAAAAGTGTCATGTATGTGTAACGTGTGTGAGCAGAATGTCTGTCGTATAATCTAGTGTGTATGCAGAATCAGACCGAACAGCCAAGGAGCACAGTCTGCTTCATCATCGTACTGGCCACACCACAACACCATATCAGGGACATAAATTCTCACCGAAGTGATGTGTCTCTCAGGCCAAGTGTCGCCTTCTTCAGATAGCTCGTGAACACTCCGGATGCTTGGTCTTCAATAGTGGAAACAGTCCAATATTGATCATCTATTTAACACACAGTGTAACTACTCTGTTCATTAAAATTCTGTGATCAGAGAATCATACAACTATTGTTACTGTCACTTTGGAAAACCTTAATGTTCGTATTTCACTTTTTGTAAGATTTCCCTAATGTTAATACACAATGTTACTGTTCCAGGTAGTTATTGTTACTAGTGTTCCTGGTATAAGTGTTATTTTCAGTGTCCTGAATTTAATGTGATGTAACTATCACTTAATAACCATTTATAATCATCATGTCCTGCTCAGCAGAGGCCAGGTTCCTGCAGATCATCTGGGTTATGGGCCCAGTGCAAAAGCCTCTCAGTAAGCTCTGCCTTCAATACTAGAGCCATGACTTTCTATGACTTTGTTGCTAGCTTCTTGGTAGAATAACGTGGAACAATTGAGTGGAACCTGTTGAATAGAGAACACACCTGGTAAGAGCAACTCGATTCTGACCTTTATTAGGTGAGTATAGGCCACCGGCCGCACTCAGAAAAAATAACAGAGAATCAAACTCTGTCATAAGGCCGAGGAGCTCATCACTTCGGTCTGAGTCAAGGTAAGACAAGGAAAAGTCTAAAGGAAACGGGTAGAAACCCAGCAGATGCCCTACTGGAAGATCCTACCATTTTACATTCCCTTCATCCCCCCAACCATCCTCAATCTCTCTAAATATTATCCCACTACATTGTCCTTAACTCCCTGAGTTAAATGATATCTCACACCAGCTAGTTTAAGCTACGCGATAGGCTACTGTTGCCGACGCTCTTATAATACGTTATATCATCGCACAGTACTGCACTCTATTCCTAAGAATAAACTAAGTTAGATATGTTTAATAGAATACCATATAGTTATTCCCGTTGTAGATGGAGACTATGAAATCACACACTGGATCGATGTCCGCCGAATATACATCAACACTAGACACTATAGTCTCTCTCTAAAAATCAAATAGGAATATTGCACACATCTGTAACGCTTCATAACTGTTGGTCGACTAACCCAAAGTTGTTTATCTCAACCGTATTTATACTGGGTATACATGACGTCACAAAACTGTCTAGACACTAGACAGTCTAGAATCTATTTCTCTCTTTTTTAGACCGGATGGAAACATCCCGCCGTCTATTTTGCTTTCAACTGGGGACCTGTTTCCCGTACAACAAAAAGTCTTGCCCGCCTGTGAACCAGAGAATAATTCCCCCAGAACACATGATCTAGCCGACTTCTGCCCTGACATTCCGTCTATCACATCAAAGGATGGCTGCCGCCTTGCAGACGTATGACGCTATAGTCCCTCCTCGAGCAACAACATATTAATGAAATGCCGACTGTTTGCAGACGCTTGGCGTGACTTTCTGTCATCGATCGAAACCTTCAAGTTTTTAATGTGACATACACTGTGTGTGTTGGATTGAGGATCAATATTGGACTGTTTCCAATATTGAGGACCAAGTATCCTGATTGTCCACGAGCTATCTGAGGAAGTCGACACTTGGCCTGAGAGACACATCATCTGGGTGAGGTTTTATGTCCCTGATATGGTGTTGTGGTGTGGCCAGTACGATGATGAAGCAGACTGCTCCTTGGCTGTTCGGTCTGATTCTGCATGCACACTAGATTATACGACAGACATTCTACTCATACACTTTGCATATACATGACACTTTTCTCTATTAAACTAAATTGTTGTTTTGTTAGAGCCAGTGTTGTGCAGTGTGTTTTAGGAAAAGAATGAGAGGGGGCTTGGTACAGCAGTAAAAGAGAGAGAGAGAGAGAGAGAGAGAGAGAGAGAGAGAGAGAGAGAGAGAGAGAGAGAGAGAGAGAGAGAGAGAGTGGAATCCAGGGACCGACGGGGTTTTGTGGACAGAAATCAAGAGGATCCTCAAGATAGTGATATGGGGTTAAAAGGATGTCGATGTTGATTCCACTCACCTCAGGGACTATATTATAAATAAAATACGACAGAATGAATGAATGAATGAATGAATGAATGAATGAATGAATGAATGAATTAATTAATTAATTAATTAATACCACGATCATAAACTGATCAGCCTTTCTATCCAACACACTCTTTTCAGAACGATGAGAGTCTCAGTGGCGACGTGATTACGCCGACTGCTTTGCGATCCAAAGGTTGTGAGTTCGATTCCGGGCTACGTAGTTTAGTTTAGTTTAGTTTAGTCGACAGATCAGCATCACGGCACACGGGTGTAACCCATAAGTGCTCCTCCATAAGTGCTCCGTTCTACTCCTAACTCACCGGAGAAACTCAGCTCTGTGCACGAACACCGTAGCACCGGCGAGCGTCATGAAATTCTTTGGATAGATTTTTAACTCGAAATTTTGCCCGGACAGCGCCGTCAGGCTACTCTTTTTCGATTTCCAACTGTCAAAGGATTTTGTACGTGCGCAACAATACACACCGGCGTCAGATTTCACTACCCAGAGACCATGGGAAATTTTGTTACTAGAAGTCCATGTGGAAAAAAAATCCCGGCCCTCACCGGGGCTTGAACCCGGGACCTCCAGCACTCCAGGCGGACACCATACCTCGAGACCACTCAGTCCACGGAAGAGGGCTACGTAGTTCGTCTAACCGGGTGCAATTTTCTTGGAGACTCCTGGTTCTGAAGATGTAGAGTTTTTGCTTTGTGCGATGCTTTCTGCAGGCTGTCCAGTTAAAAGAGATAGAGCCACATGGGATAAAACCCGGCCCAATTATGGTGATCCTCTTGTCTTCTTTCTTTTCAGAACGCTGTCCATTGACCTAAATATTCTCAGTAAAAATCGTGAAAAAGGTCCAACGTGTGAGCATTACATATTCGATATGGCACCAGCTTTATATCCGTTAAGACATGGTAAGTTTTAGCTTTTTTTTCCCCCGCGTTTCCATCCTGTTTCAGGATATTGCGGTCAACATCAGCATCTTTCAGCTATATGTTGATTCCTAGGCTAGATTACGCTCATCAGCACAGTGCACACCACGACTTTTCTGAGCGACCGGCTCTATACTCTCATGTCACTGGCGCGACTCGAACCGTTTCAATTCTCGTGCGCTCACGTCAACCACGAGAGTATTCGGGGTTACGGAGAAAGCTGCTAACTCCTAAACCAGGGAGACCGGCAATTATTAATATTAATGAATGAAAACATGTATAGACAAACAAGGACATAAGGAAACAAAAATTGTATGTCCGTCATTTTTTTAAATTTTTTATTTTACTACAGTAAAGCATATACAGTAAACAATCACTGTAAAACATACACAGCAGTAAAACATACATTGTAAAACATAAACGACTGTAAAACATATACAGAGGTTGTTGAAAAACTGGGAAGGAAAACAGAGCTGATAAAAGTAAAAAAAACATATGAAGGAAGTTAAATATTTCGGCGACGTTAAAGACATAACTCTCTGTCACAATCTCTTTTGCAACAGAATGAGATTGGTCGTTGTCTAGATCCTAATACTCATTCTATATCACTTCAGAGTGGAAGCTGAGCTGGCCACTTGTCTCACACCATAAGTCACCACTGCAGCACACATCCACCAGTCAGTGAACAAGATTGAGTTTGCGCACATAATATCCCTTTATTGATTGATTGATTGATTGATTGATTGATTAAGGAATCGACATCACAGCATTCGGGGCATTCCCATAAGTGCTCCGTCCCCATCCTCAGCAGCCAGCGAAGAGTTCCAACACTAATAGTACCAGTAGCAATCTGATTATATGTCCGTCTCGCCTTTCCTCTGAGCGCTGAGAGTCGGCCAGATCCCCTCGTCACTCCTCGCTGTCTCATTCTTGCCAGACCATGGTAATCCATTTGCTCCTCCGAGGTGTGCACATGCTCTCACAAGGCCGCAACTAAGTCTGCCTTGTCATGTATCAATACTCCACCAAGTTCTGCAGAGCCAGCCAATCTGTCCGCCTGTTCATTTCCCAGCACACCGGCATGCCCCGGAGAAAAGATCCAGGCGATGCTTGTCACCCGTGACCCCCGAAGCGAAGCAAGCCACTCCGCACGAAGCCTGCCCGTCCTCACCCTCGTCAGCATTCTTTCTGAGTCAGTTACAATCACGATGTGTGTGTGTGTCGTATTCTCCATCCAGCGGAGAGCCGCAGTGACCGCCTCCACCTCCATTCTTAAGCTGGATGTTGTGGTATCATATGCCAGGCTCTCCTGCCCCAAACGACCATTGGCTTTGGCTATGAACCCCCAGCCACTTTTCTCACCTCTTGACATCGAACCATCTGTGTAGATAATCACATCACCCGAGTGAGCATTGTCCTGAATTAGTTACTGGATTTCCACTTCCGTGGCCCCTTTAATGATGAAGAACACGGCAACAAGCAACATATATAAATCCAGACACAGTAATTCCAGAATATATCCTCATCCCAACCTAACACTCGAATAACACTGCCTTCTCCGGGCCTACTTAATCTCATCCACCACCACAGTTAACCAGCCACTATTCCCGGCCCGAACTCACTCGATCCAACCCACTCTGGGTTTAAGTCTCCACTAACTATCCAACCCCCTCGAGGTCTAGGCTTCAACTTACTATCACTGAAAAACACAGGTCGGAGTTCTCTCGCTAACTCCGCTATCATTCAGTTTCCCAGACCACCGACCTCTACTGTCGGGTCCCAAAACTCAACTGTCCCCATCAATGTTTTCCACTGTCTTTTAACCCTTCTTTGCAGCCCTCCCCGGGCTCCACACAACACTACTCCCCAGCCCCAAGCTGTCTGCCTCACAACCACACTCGCGGGCTGACGCCTCCTCAACTCCCCCTTAAACTCACTGTCTCCAACCTTCCCCGCCTGCCCTCTTATTTGCCCTTTTCCGGGGACCTACCACCCAGCCCCATTTTACCTTCGTCTATTATTTCTCAGGGCCGGTAATGTTAATTAACCCAGGCATGTTACACTTTAGATATATTTTGTAAATAAAAATCATACTAGAGATTAAGGTTGAAGGCAAAGAGCAGGAGGTAGACAACGATACAAGTGGGAAGATACCATTAAGAGATGGACGAACAGCAGTCTGATTGAATGTACAAACAGGGCGAAAGTCAGACAGTGTTAGAGACCCATTGCAGCCAACCTTCACTCTGAAGACGGCATATCAATGATTGAGTATATTATGCCCAGTGCAGCTCAAAACCTGTAAAGGTGTCATTTTCTTTGTTTCACTATGAAGACAGTGTTACCTTTCTTGTGAAAAACCAAGAATAAACACTGCGAAGATAAACAATCAGAATATCACTGAATAACTCCAGGATTTCTCCAGCAGTAAGTATAGATGCCCCGAGCATTAACCCTAGCTGGCCTCCGATGTCACCGAGCACTTTATACATATCGTAATCTCGTTTTGTTGTAATCTCGGTAAACTCCAAGCTTGAGTAATAAACGTGCAGTTTTAGATGATTATCTCTGAAGTTCTTCAGCCAAGATTCAGAAGTTTGGTTTGCCTGCTGTAAAAACATGGCCAAATATGATTTTGTTGGCCAAAACCCTGACGAAACAACGGTTCTGTAAGTAGTTTCATCACAGGCGGGAGGACATGCCTGGCCACACTTTCTTTTGTCATTCTTAAACAATTGCCTAACTTTATTCATGCATTCGGCGTTGTCTTTATTCTTGTAATCACAGTACGGTATGGATTCATTGGTAAACGCTTTGTCCGCCATTCTGAAGATTTCTGTTGTGTTGCAAGGTAGTGATATGTGACAACAGGCACAAAAGTCATAAAGTGATTTCTGAAAGCAGGATTTCTTGCAGCCGTTTTCTGTGTAGGTATAGTTCCATGACTTGTATAGGTTTCTCACGTTGTCTATCGCGGTCTTGTCGCACATACCGTAGGGTTCTGGCAAACGGTGGATTTCTGTCTGTGGACAGGAAATGATCGTTAGGAGAAGTGTGTGGGGGGGGGGGGGCATGAAAGAATCCAGAAACATAAACAGACATGTTCAGAGCAAGAAACAAATGAAGATCGTAAACTGATCAGAGACATTAGACGTAGACAGTCACAATTTTTTGGGCATGTTATGAGAAGAAATGATTTGGAGAACTTGGTGACAACTGGTAAGATCGAGGGGAACAGACCAAGGGGAAGACCTAGAAACAAGTATCTGGATGGCTTGGCCTTGTGGCATGGTCGAGACAGAAACACGGAACTGATCCACGACTCTGTTGATCGAGTGAGATGGCAGAACATGACCGCCCACGCTTACCGGCATGGCACATGATGGATGGATGGAAACGCTTAAAACAAATAGTCACATGTATTGTTCGAATGTGGAACATATGTTATCCCCACCACAATCTAAAATTCTAAAATTTATCATCATGTGCCATACCGACAAGCGTTTAAACAAGAAAATCCGGCTGCTGTTGAGGCTGAAGTACAAGCGTTGATTTTCGAGAATTCGCTAGACGGTGACGCGGTCATCTACACAGATGGGTCGGTCGTCCGACATGTGAGAAGCTCATGGGCCTTTACAGCTCGGGCCGGAGGGAGAATTGTGAAGGAGGACTCTGGTGCTTTCACTGAAACCACAAGTAGCCTGACCATGGAAGTCATGGCAGTAAGTAAAGCAATAACATGGCTCGAGACACAGACATTCACCAGGGCTTGTTTCCTTAGCGACTCAATGAACATGATCAAGAGGATAGAGGAGGGGTCGATCCGAAGAGAATGGTTGCTGCCTCTGAAGCGGTCTCGGCTGGCAAAGATTAGTTTCATCTTCGTGCCAGGGCATGCGGGAGTACAAGGAAATGAGCGGGCTGACAAGCTCGCAGGTGAGGCTACTGTGGAGGGCGGACGCGCCATGGACCAGGCTGACATTCTGAATGCTCTACGTGATGTGAGACTTTTGCGAGAACCAAGTGATGACTGTGAATCTACAACAATGGCCAGACTGCTAGAGCATCAAATTAAAAGAGGTGTGGCCAAACAAGAACACTACGCAGGAAGCCAAAGAAGATTGATAAACCAACACAGAACTGGCGTCGTTAGCCGCTACACGCTGCGGGATTTGCTGAGGAGGGGATCCGAGCACTTATGGACTGAATGGTTCGATGTGCAGCGAGGATGATCTGTCGACTAACTGACTAACTGACCGACAAGCGTGGACGGTCACGATTCGTCATCTCACGCGATCACCAGTGTCGTGGATCAGCTCTGTGTTCTTGTCCCGATTATGTGATAAGGCCAAGCCATCTAGGTAATTATGCCTCTGCCTGCCTTTTGTGTTTTCCCCATCAAACTTGCCAGTTACTATTAAGTTTTCCAGTTTATTTCTCCTCATAATGTCACAAACAATTTTCTGTACTGGCTACGCCTAACTTCTCAAATCAATTTACTCTACACACCCCTGTTAAAGTTAAAGACCCCAACCGTATGCCATGTGACTCAATGGCGTTGCGTTGAAAGATCCATATCTTTAGACCAATTAGCACTCGGTGGGTGAAGTGGCGAGTACCACACCGTCCGCCTGTACTTCCCAGACAATCGTATGGTGCCCATTTAATTAGGCTGGACCAAATGTGTATCACCGTTGTTGAGTTAAAAGAAAATCCCAATTTCGGGCTTGAAACCTCAGACCTGCCAACCGACAGGCGTAAGGGTATCCTATTTCCTCTAACAGGGGGGACCATAGTTCATGTATGAACATGAACCTGGGGTGGGGGTGGGGGAAAAGGGGAAAACAAACACAGAGTTCAAGATGAAATGGTAGAAGGGGAAAGTTCATGCACGAATATGCACATGGGTGGAAAAGTGGGAAACAAATACAAAGTTCATGCATGACTATGGGGTGAAAAGGAAGGAGATAAACACAAAGTTCATGCATGAACGTTAACTTGGCAGCAGAGCGGTGGGTGTTTAAGAATGATCGGTCTTATCCAGTCAGCCATGCTGACCTCCAACCACAGAGTGTTGAATGCGACGTTCTGCAAAGGGCTCATCGCATAACGGTGATATATACCAGGTGTGATCCAGACAGGTTTATCTAAACGTGTTTTACTCTGATGGTCCAGGGCTTCACCACTGCTCAGATATATAAATGTCGGGGTACTAATTGACATATCACCGGTGTGTTACCGCTGTCCATTAGGGAAGCAAAGAACAGTTAGTTAGTTAGTTAGTTAGTTAGTTAGTTAGTTAGTTAGATAGTTAGTCGCGGTTCCAACTTCACGGCAACGGGTCGTCCCCATATTGCTCCGTTCCTGTGCCAGTGAATATGACACAAAATGCTCCCCACTGCCCTGTGCGAACAATGGAATAGACAAGAGTGTCGGCAAGCCAACAGCCCGCACAGGTGCACTGTGCATAATGCCGCCGCCAGAACGCCAACACAAAAGTCCTCCACGAAAAATACAGTTCATCGTCGATGGAAACGGCAGTCACCAGAACGACTTCATTGACCCGAGTTTTATCCCATATGGCTCGGTCTCTTTCCGCAGGGCGACCCACCGAAAGCGCCGCACAAAGCACGAACTCGTAAATACAGCGACGACTCCCAGGAGTCTCCTGAAAAAAGCACTCGTGAATCGAAACGAAAAGGCAAACCAGTCAATCCAGCAACAGCCGGCCGTCATCGTTCCGAACATGCAGTTCACGCTAAAAAAAAAACCGCGGACAGATGCACAAGCATTCCACGCGAAATTTACAGCTCACAGTGTCGCGCCACGCACTCACTCAGTAGCAGGGCGACGGAACCATAGCCTCCTTAGTCGCCTCTTATGACGTGCATGGTAGGCAACAGTGTTACTATTCTTTGCTCCCCCATATGGGCCCCGGCCACACACAGGCGAAGAAAAGCAAAGAACAGTAACACTGTAACTTACCATTCATGTCGTAAGAGGCGAGGAAAGAGGGTTGGTGAGACACTGGCCACCTCACCATGTAGGGAACTTTAGTTTCATAAGCTAACCTAAGCTAAGCTAAGCTAAAGGTAAATTAGTCTACAAGCGCATTGGCATGAGTTGGTTGAAGGTCTATGTTCCATTAGATCAGTGGTTCTCAACCGGTGGGGAATTCTCCCCCAGAGGGGAATTTTAGGGTTTCCAGGAGGGGGGGGGGGGAGGGGGGGGGGAATGAAGACCATTTCAAGATCGCTTTAATACAAGAACCGATTACTTGATATTGTTTTTCCCTTCATACTTTACAGTTATGTACGTCTCATCCTTCTAAAATTCATTTTATAAAGTAAGTAGACCCACAAATCATGTTTTATGTGGATGTCTAGACTTGTTTTAGTATATGCTATTAAATTTACCTTCCATTTTTACGTATACTGTGCAGGGGTGGGGGGATTTTTAGATAGGAAATATGAAAGGGGGGATGACATTCTGAAAATACGGTGAAGGGGGGTACGGGCCAAATTTTTGATAGGAAGGGGGGGGGGGGGATGACATTCTGAAAATATGGTGAAGGGGGGCACGGGCCAAAAAAGTTTGAGAAACACTGCATTAGATGGTGAAATAAAAGGCAGTAGCAGAAGAAGGAGCACGAGGGAGATTATGATGAAGAAGAAAAAGAAGAAGAAGAAGAAGAAGACGAAGAAGAAGAAGAAGAAGAAGAAGAAGAAGAAGAAGTAGAAGAAGAAGAAGAAGAAGAAGAAGAAGAAGAAGAAGAAGAAGAAGAAGAAGAAGAAGAAGAAGAAGAAGAAGAAGAAGAAGAAGAAGAAGAAGAAGGAAGAGGAGAGGGAGGGGGAAGAGGAGAAGGAAGAAGAAGAACAACGAGAAGAAGAAAGAAGGAGGAGGAGACGAAAAAGAAGAAGGAGAAAGGAGAAGAAGGCGGAGAAGGAGGAAGAAGCGGAGTAGTAAGCAGAAGAGAAGAACAAGGAGAAGAAAAATAAGGAGGAGGAAAATAAAAAGGAGTAATAAGAAGAAGGAGGAGGAAAAGGAGGAAGAAGCGGGGGAGGAAGCAGAAGAGAAAGAACAAGGAGAAGAAAAAGAATGGAGGTGAAGAAAAGAAGAGGAGGACGAAGAAGGAGGAGGAGGAGAAGTAGAAGTATGAGGAGGAGGGGGAGGAGGAGGATGAGGAGAAGAAGAAGAAGAACTTGCATATACTTAATAAAAGGGAAAATAAATATCTATATTCGGATCACAATTATTGCCCCTGTGACTTCAGTAAATGTATCTATTTTTGGCACTGATTATTGCAGGTTTCCACATTTCAGAAGCCTACTTACTTTTTCTATACCAATGTTGGTGGCCAGACCTGGCTGCACTACTATCCCGCCATCCTCTGGGAAAGGCGGCACATTAGGGTCATGGACAATCACCTTGAACCCTGCAGTGCTGGTTATGGAAAGGTACTCCTCCAGTTCGATGTTCAACTCCACAATTAGACCGTACACAGGACCTGCTTGAGTTGTGTACCTTGATTTGGAGAAGAAAATACTTATAAACACCTAACTGTGCGAGCTGTTAGCTCAAGTTAAACGTTCAGTATAAATATATTATGCTTGAGGTGTGAATGAGAATACTTGGAGTATGAAAACATTCCTATTGAAAGATGTTAGTGTGCATGAGAGCATATTGTTGTTTCGCAAATGTAAAGAAAACACGCAATTCACCTTGTAAATACACACAGTTTTGTATGGAATAAAAGTAAAAGTTTAAGAAAAAAAATATTGTAACCGAGAGTTGAGTTGAGTTGAGTCAAGAACCATCACTGCACTCGGAACATTCCCATATTCGCCCTCATCTTCAACAACCAGCGAAAAGTAACAATACTGAAGGTACCGGTTGCAATCTGAATGTGTCCGTGTTGCCTTTCCCCTGAAGTGTCGGCTAGGTCACTGCCTGCCGCTTCATTCTCTACAGGCACATGACGGTGTGTCTGTTCTTCCACTCTGTACACAGTGAGAATTACAGTATGTAGAAAGAAACAGACAAGTCACTAGTTTTTTTGTTTGTTTTTTTTTACTACATTGCGTGTGTTCAGTTATGCAATCAACAAATAACACGAATGAACACAAAATGTAACTAGACAATGGATAAATTATTAAAAACAAGAAACGCAATTGGCCAGCTTCATAGAAACACAATCACACGTGACAATCTGTTGGATACGTTCCCCAGGACATGCTGGTGTGGCGGGAAACGAGCAGACGGACAGATTGGCTGGGTCTGCACCGCTCGGTGGGGTATTGGTGCACGAAAAGGCAGATGTGTCCGGAGCACTTTGTGATCTTGCGTATAGTGCTGAAGAACAGATAGATCAACACTCGATATCCCTGAACGGCCTGGACAGAATGATGCAACAGGGAGTGACCAGGGGATCTGGCCGACACTCAGGACTCTGAGGAAAGGTCAGACGGACACATAATCAGGCTTCTACTGGTGTCATTAGTATTGAAACTCTTCGCTGGCTGTTGAAGATTAGGACGGAGCACGTATAGAAATGACCTGAGTGTAGTGATGTCGGTTCTTGACTGAACTGAACTCAGTTCAGCTCAACTCAACTCAACACTGCTTATCTACCTGTCTGTGCGTCTGTATGTGTGGGCATGTCTCTCAGTGTATGTATACATGAATATGTTTGTATGTATGTATGTGTATGTTTGTGTGTGTGTACAAGTATGTATATGTAATAACCCTCACTAAAACAAACACTATCATAATTATGCCCACCAGGCCTTTCCCCACCACCACCACATCAATCCCATCTACTGTACACACTCCGTACGTATAATCACACACATACACACACACATACACACAAACACATCTCATACAAAACCGGGCCCACCTAGTTTCAGCGTCGCCCTCTCGGTTGAACGTGTAGCAGTGTCCATTAATGCTGTCCGTGACCTGTGTGAAGTCCTCTTCTGTGCAGATTTCCTGCCAGGGAACAAATATTTAATTATTATTTTCCTTGGTCATGGGTTCGAATCTCCACTGTGCACATTCGAATTTTTAATAATTTACCTGGGCTGCCAGGTCAGTCTGGTCTAAGATGCATACCATGAAATGGCTTGTGAAAGTGAAGGCAGTCGGCGTGGTACTGATTACATTACCTACGAGTGTCGAGTGGTCTATACAAATGTGGGTGAAGCACCACATATCCATTACACCTAACGGCGTGCAAGTGGGTCCTTGATATGTTTGTTTATGACATCCCTAGAGCTACGACAGCATTGCCGGGTAGGCTATTTATCTATGTTTGTAAATATTTTCAGCTACACGCAGGCAGGTAGAGAGAGTGGCAGTCAAACAGACATACGGACAAGCCGGTAGGCACGCAAAAATAACCAACGGTCTCATGTAAGAGAGAGAAAAAAATACAGACGGACGGACATACAAACTAACAGCCAGGCACTTGCCGAATAGATGAATGAGATGGATACGTATACAGAGATGGGTGTATGGATAAACAGTCAGACAGATGGATACGTATATATATATATATATATATATATATATATATATATATATATATATATATATATATATATATATATATATATATATATATATATAGACATACAGACAGGTAATAGATAGCGATGGATACATATAGAGAGATGAATATATGGACAGACAGGCAGACAATAGATAGTGATTGATATATGGATAGATAGAGCTAAAGACAAGGACACGAACAAAGAAACAGATAGGCTGGCTGGCAGGCAGGCAGGCAGGAAGATAGGTACGTAAATAGATAAATAGGTAGGTACGTAGGAGGCAGGCAGCCATACCTGTATCAGATAATTCTTATACTTGTCAAACTTATTCACACTGTCATTGAAGGGCACAGCGAACAATACAACGCCTGCAACTACAGGTAATATGTGGTAGACAGTTGATACCGAGGATCACAAAAGAACCAGGCCAACAAAAGACAGGTGCACTTGTTCAGTTGTTGAACAGAAGAACTAGTTAGTGATCTTTTGATTATCAGAAGCTTTTCTTATGTTGTTCTGTCTTATTCCAACAATAGGCTTTTTTTTAAAATTTATTAATGATGCCTATGGGTTGAGATGCTCTGGGCGCAGAAGCTAACTGCAGCGTACGTAACCTGTTGTCGCCTTTCGGATCGGTTTGTATCCCTCTCGCAATTGCCAGCTTGCTTTAAGCTGTTCCGTGTGTGTCTTTCGGCGATTAGTAAGCAAGAGCTTTGGATTTAAGGACATTCTAGAGGCTGCTTTCAAAGTGGTTTTCGTTGCATTTGCTGTCTCACTAATTCATCGCTGGCAGGGTCTGCCTCTTGCTCTATCTCGTTCATCATCATCATCATCATCATCATCATCATCATCATCATCATCATCATCATCATCATCATCATCATCATCATCATCATCATCATCATCATTATCATCATCATCATCATCATTATCATCATCATCATCATCATCATCATCATCATCATCATCATCATCATGTGCCATGTCTAATGACGTAGGCTTTCGATTATCTTAACAGACATCGATCCTTGGTGTTATGGAACAATGCTGCTGACGATATCCTTCCACGCTACCGTCTTAAGCCATCCAGCATCATTTCCCTCGGAATGCCTATACCTCTGCCAGTACCGATCTTCCCATTGGTCACGCTGTGTTCCAATGCTTCTCTTCCCATTACATGACCAAGGCACATTGTTTGCCCCTCTCTTATAAGTCACTCAAATAAGGGCCCTTTGAGGCTCCTTAAGTCACACGGGTCATATGTTGCTAGACCCATATCTTTATAGACCAATCGGCACTCGGTGGCTGATGTGGTCTTTACTTCCCACGACATTTCCTGGGATTCATTTTAGGCTGGCTCGACCTGGGAGCCCAGGTCAATATTTAAAATCGGCATCGATGTGTATCCAAATCTCTGACCACCAGGTAGACAGGTGGGCGTCTAGCCGCTATCCTACCGAGGCTCCCATTCTTTCTTATAGATGTGTATAGCATAACTAGGCTACCAACAGACAGCTTACCACAACAAGTAATGATGTATACGTTGTGATGTATAAGTAATGGTGTGTAAGTAATGATGTACAAGTAATGATACCAAACCTGGACAATGACAAAAGAAAAAATTTTAGCAACGGAAATTATATTTCTGAGAAGATTAATCAACGCATCAAGAAGAAAGAAAATCAGAAATGATTAAATCAGGATTAAAGTGGGGGTAATAGCAGCGCTAGACTTCGTTAGAACACAGCAAATGAAATGGTTAAGCCACATAATTAGGCTACCAACTGACAGTATACCACGACAAGCAATGTTGTACAGACCCCGTTGAAGCAGAACAAGACGCCGACCATGTAAACAATGGACATAGGGAATAACAGAGTCTTATTAATAATGTCACATACCTTCTGCAACGTGTCTATTGTTATTTCTTGAATAATATTCACCATTTTGTTTGGAGTGCAAAGAATTACTCCAGCAAACGTCAGCCATTCACTGCCATGGAGCGCATTGCTGAATGACATCATGCACTTTTTTTTTTTTTTTCTTTCAAATTTGCACTACATACAAAGTGTAGTGAGACTTTACAAACATCCTGAATAAGACAAAGGCGCTGTCGTCATGTGGGAGTGACAGGTTTAAATCCCATCGGGGTAACTATGACTTTCAGTGTCTATGTTGCCTTTGTCCTCTAACATGTACTTCTTTCTTCTACTTCTGTGAGCTTCAAACAATAGATGTGAATTTATTTATTTATTAAATTTTATTAGTGGCCTCAAATGGTTCCTCGAATGATATTCATAACTGATAGACAGACAGACAACACAATTAAGACAGAAAGGACAATCCAAGAAGGACATAGAGATAGAAGTCTCTTGCAAACATTGATTGTCCTACCTGATTAAAAGTACAGTATGTTAACATATTGGTTATGTTGTGCGACGCACGCCGTCGGTATTCTGACTCGACTTTCTCCAGAAAAAAATCCTGTGCCGTGTCAGATGTTGTTCTTTGTTCAGTCTAAAAATGAACAGGACACGTTAGTAATGTACAATTGAACTGCACCGATGAACACAAAGTTCCAACTAAAATTATGCTACCTATACTAGACATCTGCAATGATTGCTGAAGAAAAAGAAGTAATAAAGCTGAAATACCTCATCGTCACCAAGTGCCATGCCAGTTGGCTTAGGCGTTCATGACTCTCCACAGATCTCGGTCCTCGGTTTTCTGGATCAACTATTCTGATGATATTCCTCCATGCCACCGTCTCAATCCACCCAGCATCATTTCTCTTGGTCTGCCTCTGCCTCTCTTCCCCTCGATCTTTCCAGTTGTCACGATGTTCTCCAATGCCTCTCTTCTCATCACATGACCAAAGAAAGCTGTTTGCTTCTTTCTCATTGTTGTATATAATGTTCTAGTTTCATTAGCCTCTCCCAGGCAATCATAGTTAGTTACTTTGGCAGTCCAAGGAATTCGCAACATTAGTCTCAGGAACCACATCTCTGTTGCTTCCAAGTTGTTCCTAATTTGTTCATTTACATTCCAAAGTTCACTACCATACAGCAAAACAGGTTCTATATAGCACTTCAGCACTCTCTTTCTCACATGCAATGATAGTGACTTATAAAATACCTATAAATAGTCAAGCACGTATCGTCTCCACAATGAAGGTTGGCTACAATTAACCTCCAGCACTCGCTGTTCTCTTGCCCTGGTTGTACACCGTGAAAGACTTTTCTCACATTTAACAGAACTCTGTGTTTGCATAAACCTGGCTGGAGCCGCCTAATTGCTGACGTCTCACTATATTTGAACAATCGTTTATTGTTCGTTTACAGTCAACGAAACGCTTTTTCTTTGTTCAGATGCTCCACATTCCAACAATACACATGACCGTGTTTTAAGGGTCTCAGCTAAAGTATTGTTCATTTATTCATGTAATTTGATATCTATCTCTGCAGTATGCCCCTAATGCAGCGAAATATGCCAGGCTAACAATCATGTGTGGTCTCCGCGGCGAATGCGTTATGGACGCAGTTCGTAATCCCGCTTACCCGCTTTCGAATCACATCTGCGCGCCCTATTTGGCAGTAGACCACGTTGCGGTGAGTTTTAACGAATTGGTATGGGAGCCGGTCGTTCAGAAAGCAATGGCAAACTACTGAACGTAAACTTGCTAAGAGATCAACACCAGCAGTAAATTGCCGGTGTTGACAGCGATGTCCTGTAAAAAGGGATGTGCCAAAAAAAAAGAGAATCAATCATGTACACTGCTTTTCGTCCATATCTTGATGTTATTTTCCCACTTGTGTCGATGTGTGCCTGCCTTCGACCTTTCCCTCGAGTGAGGTGTTATAAAAGCGTTATGTCTTTTCATATATATATATATATATATATATATATATATATATATATATATATATATATATATATATATATATATATATATATATAATTTGTATTTATTTATTTATTTATTTCATCTGATCTGATCATTCCCAACCCCTGTAGTGCCTCAGATTGTATTTGTGTCTAAAAATAACACGATTGACTCTTTTTTATATTCACCTTTTCATGTTCTTGAATAGGCTTATTTGTTGCCCTAGTTTGTGCGCTATACGGTAGTCTAGAACAGGGGGTCCCAAACCACGGTCCTCGGGCCACTTGTGGCCCGCCAGCTGTCAGAAAGTGGCACGCGAGGCTTCGTTGTTTAATATAATATATTTTAATAATTTGAAAAATGCACTCGGAGCGTCCCATTAGCGTGCGATAATTTACTCTGCTCGTGATTGTTATGCTCAGATATTATCGAATGTGCCTGTTCAGTTCGCAACGAAACGTTATGAAGTTCCCATATCCCAGCCTTGTCGACCAATCAGAGTGTGCAAGGCGCCATGTTGTCGTCTGTTACAACTGTTTAGCAGAGTCGGTAGTATTGTGTTGAAATTAGATTTTTTTAAAAATAAAAATTTACCTGTTAACGCCTCTAAACATGAGTGTGGACAATCTTAAATCAAACAATGGTAAAAAGCGGAAATGTGAAGACGTTGCATGTCGTGAATTCAACAAAGATTAGACGGAGAAATTTATGTCCATGCCTAGCCGTAGTGGTAAACCAGTTTGGGTAATCTGCGGATTGTGTGTTTCTGTTACCAAAAAAAAACTTAATCTGGATAGACACTTCACGACCACACATTCAGACATAAATGCTCAATATCCGATCAATTCGGAGTTAAGAAAAGATTTCATAACTAAAAGAAAAGAAAAAAGAAAAAAAGAAAGTTCTCTGACCAGGCAGCAGTCATTTTTCACAAAGGCTAATGAACAGAACAAGAATGCTGTTGTTGCGTCGTACTAAGTCGCTCTTCTGTTGGCTGACAAAAAGAAGCCGTTCACCGATGCAGAAGAAATAATCAAGTCATCCCTTAAAATTGCTACTAGAATGCTTGGCGATAAAAAGTGTGAAACAAAATTTGTTCAGATTTCTTTGTCTAATAATACTATGGCCAGGCGAGTTGAAGAATTAGCCAACGATGTTCATCGTCAAGTAGCAGCACATATCAAAAACTGTAAAAAAATTTCAATGGCAATGGATGAATCCACTGACATTTCTGACACAGCTCAGGTCGCAGTTTTTTTTCGAGCAATAAACGATAATTTTGAAGTCATTGAAGAACTTCTAGGACTTGAATTGATGCATGCAGCTACCAAAGGGACTGATCTGTTTGAAACTATGAAGTTGTGTGTAGATAAAAACAACATAGCATAGACCAAATTTGACGGGCTTTAACGGGTAAAAAGTCTGGATGTCTAGCATTATTTGAACAGTTTCTTGGCGCACTATATTAAAATATCATTGTATCATTCATCAAGAAGCTCTGTGTGGAAAGACATTAAATCTGAAACATGTCATGGATGATGTTATGAGATGTGTGAACAAAATTCGAAGTAAGGCGCTGAACAGGCGTGAGTTCAGATAGTTTCTATCAGACCTGAACGAGAAATACGATGAGCTACTGTTACACTGTGATGTCAGATGGCTATCTAAAGGGGAAGTTCTGTCTCGTTTCTGGGCACTGAAAAATAGTGTCTATATGTTTCTCTCTGAAATAAATGAATTGCCTACAGAACGTGAATGTCTGCTGAACGATGACTGGCTTAATGGCCAGGCATTTTTGGTGGACATCACGTCTCATTTAAAATCTTTAAATGCGAGGATCCAGGGGGGGGGGGAACTATTCACAAATTTGTGTGATGGCATTTCTTCATTTAAAATTACACAACGACTGTTTATCGGACAGCTGACTAAAGGGACTTTAGAGGCGTTTCCAACTCTGAAGACGCTTGTGGTGAAAATGAAATGTGACTTCTTACAGTACAAAGTAAATGTTGAAAGTCTTCTGGATATCTTTCAGTCGAGATTTCAAGAGTTCACAATAGAGGAAGATAATGTTGCCCTCATCATATAAACTTTGGGGTAGAAACACTGGGATATAAATACTGGAATAGAAATATTTAGGTAGAAACACTGGTATAGAAACACTGGTATAGAAACACTGGTAGAGAAACACTGGGATAAAAACAGTAGTATGGAAACACTGGGATCGAAACACTGGTAGAGAAACACTGGTAGAGAAACACTGGTAGAGAAACACTGGTAGAGAAACACTGGTATAGAAACACTGGTAGAGAAACACTGGGATAGAAACACTGGTACAGAAACACTGGTAGAGAAACACTGGGATAGAAACACTGGTATAGAAACACTGGTATAGAAACACTGGTATAGAAACACTGGTATAGAAACACTGGGATAGAAACACTGGTATAGAAACACTGGTATAGAAACACTGGTATAGAAACACTGAGATAGAAACACTGGGATAGAAACACTGGTATAGAAACACTGGGATAGAAACACTGGGATATAAATACTGGGGTAGAAACACTGGGATATAAATACTGGGGTAGAAACACTGGGATATAAATACTGGAATAGAAATACTGGGGTAGAAACAATAGGATAGAAACACTGGGATATAAATACTGGAATAGAAATGCTGGGGTTGAAACAATAGGATAGGAACACTGGGATATAAATACTGGAATAGAAATACTGGGGTAGAAACAATTGGATAGAAACACTGGGATATAAATACTGGAATAGAAATACTGAGGTAGAAACAATAGGATAGAAACACAGGGATAGAAACACTGGGGTAAAAACATTGGGATAGAAACACTTGGGTAGAAACAATGAGGTAGAGGCACTGGGGTAGAAACACTGGGATAGAAAGACTGAGATATAAAGACTGAGATAGAAACACCAAATTAGAAAGATTGGGATAAAAAGACTGGGATAGAAACACCGAGTTAGAAACACTGGGATAGAACGACTGGGAACCGGGAAGATTAACCCGGTCAACAAATGCCCGCAGAAGTCGGATGTGTCGGCCTAACGGCGCAAGAACGCAGCTCTGCTGTAAACAGGCACAACGCAATCACGTCCGAAAAAAAAAAAAACTCCGGATGAACGCAGAAGAAGAAGAAGAACGACTGGGATAGAAACACCGAGTTAGAAACACTGGGATAGAAAGACTGGGATAGAAACACTGGGATAGAAACACTGGGATAGAAACACCGAGTTAGAAACACTGGGATAGAAACACCGAGTTAGAAACACTGGGATAGAAACACTGGGATAGAAACACTGGGATAGAAACACTGGGATAGAAACACCGAGTTAGAAACACTGGGATAGAAACACTGGGATAGAAACACTGGGATAGAAACACTGGGATAGAAACACCGAGTTAGAAACACTGGGATAGAAACACCGAGTTAGAAACACTGGGATAGAAACACTGGGATAGAAACACCGAGTTAGAAACACTGGGATAGAAACACCGAGTTAGAAACACTGGGATAGAAAGACTGGGATAGAAACACTGGGATAGAAAGACTGGGATAGAAACACCGAGTTAGAAACACTGGGATAGAAACACCGAGTTAGAAACACTGTGATAGAAACACTGGGATAGAAACACCGAGATAGAAACACTGAGATAGAAACACTGGGATAGAAACACCGAGTTAGAAACACTGTGATAGAAACACTGGGATAGAAACACCGAGTTAGAAACACTGTGATAGAAACACTGGGATAGAAACACCGAGATAGAAACACTGAGATAGAAACACTGGGATAGAAACACTGGGATAGAAACACTGGGATAGAAACACCGAGTTAGAAACACTGGGATAGAAACACCGAGTTAGAAACACTGGGATAGAAACACTGGGATAGAAACACCGAGTTAGAAACACTGGGATAGAAACACCGAGTTAGAAACACTGGGATAGAAAGACTGGGATAGAAACACTGGGATAGAAAGACTGGGATAGAAACACCGAGTTAGAAACACTGGGATAGAAACACCGAGTTAGAAACACTGTGATAGAAACACTGGGATAGAAACACCGAGATAGAAACACTGAGATAGAAACACTGGGATAGAAACACCGAGTTAGAAACACTGTGATAGAAACACTGGGATAGAAACACCGAGTTAGAAACACTGTGATAGAAACACTGGGATAGAAACACCGAGATAGAAACACTGAGATAGAAAGGGAATTGAAAAAAAGTCAACACCACGGTCTACAGTCTACGCCCATAAGTGTTAATTAGTAGAATGACAGATTCGTACAACAATAACAACAACAACAACAACAACAACAACAACAACAACAACAACAACAACAACAACAACAACAACAACAACAACAACTCACCTTAGCGTAATTGTTATGAATGTCCTGTAAAATGGCCTGCGGTAAAAACGATTTCCGCAGCCTGTTCAGATTACAGATGGTGACAGCTGGAAATGGCATATTGGTTGGATGTCTCAGCGTGATCACAGATGTCACCGGGTACTGAAAGAACGTCTGTAGGGTATCTACCAGCTGATACACTCCCCAGGCGAAGCTGGCTAGAACTAAGACGGCCCAAACGATCCGTCTCGGCCAGCTTCTGATGACTGTCCGTCCCAGACCATGGATGGCTGTTTTCTCGCTGAACCTTTTGTAGATGCTCTTTACTGTTTCTTTCACTGTTATTTTGTCGTTTGGATTTGAAGTCATCTCTGGGGCTTATTCTGCAGATAAAGGTTAATTAAAAGTTAATTGGATATCCTGTACAGGACCTCGTAGTCAACCCCATCATTTTTTGGCTGTGGTTTCTTGGCATGGACGAGACAGGAACACTGAGCTGATCCACGACTCCGGTGATCGAGTGAAATGGCGAGTCATGACCGCCTACGCTTTCCGGCATGGCACATGATTGATTGATTGATTGATTTCTTGGCATGTTTACGTTCAGCAGTTTGTCATTGCTTTCTTAACGACCCTCACTCATACCATATTTTATTAATCCAACGCAAGACGGTCTGATGTAAATCGCTCACAGCTGTGTTTCGAACGCATTATGCGGGATTAAGTATTGCGCCCGTCGCACCATCGCCACAGCGAGAGAAAAAGTTAATTACAGGCTTTACAGGGCAAGAGGTTCGACTCTATGGGTTATATCCCAAATGGCGTTGTCTCCTTCCGCAGGATGGCCTCCCGAAAGTGTCGAGCAAAGCCCGAACTCCGTAGCTCCGGTGAGATTCTCAGGAGTCTACTGAGAAAATTGCACTCGTGAAGTGAACGTCTTGGCCCGGATTCGATCCCACAACCTTCTGAGCGCTTAGCAGGCAGCACTTCGCCACCGAGACTCTCTCTTTAAAAGTTTATTATTTTTTATCAGTCTCGCCCATTCTCGCGCAGTCTCGCCCAGTCTTGCCCAATGAGTTAGATCCAGGTCGTACGCAGACGGCTAAGCAACATTTTCGGACTCGTAAAGGCAACGTGTAGAAACGTCGACGGAAGAATTATAACGCTGACTCTTAAACCTCCGACAGGCTGGTGGTGAGGTGGGCTGTTCGAACCCACATTGGCATTAAATTGCACTTAAACTTTGGTTTCTCGTTTATAAAGCAATGGCAAAATTTTTTAAAACAAATCCTGTTTACAGGACGTCACAGTCAACGCCAGCATTTCTGCCGCTGATCTCTTGTCAAGTCTTACGTTCAGTAGTGTGCCATTGCTTTCTAAACGACCGGCACCCATACCACGGCAAAACCAACGCAACGCGGTCTGCTGCCAAATCGCTCGCAACTGTGTTTCGAACTCGGGCATACCGGATTACGAACCGCGTCCGTAACACCTTCGCAACGGAGTCCGGCAATGGCAAACTACTGTACGTAAAATTGTCTAGAAGATAAACCTTGGGTTTATCGCAACGTCCTTCAAAGGACATGCAACATTTTGTTAAAGTCGTCGTGCAGTTTTGAAAGTTAATTATTTTAGATCAGTGTGGTCCAGTGAGTAAAGTGCATTTAGCATGCAACCGGTTTTTTAAGCGTTCTAATCGCGAAGGGCATATGGTGCTACGCTCATATCTTATATATAAAATAGAATGTATGTCTGTATGTTCTTTATGCGTTCGCGAACGGTCCATCCGATTGAGATGAAATTTTCTGCACGTCTTCCTCTCATTCCCGCGATACCAACTGTTATATTGTTTAGTGTAAAATGGGCTACTTACTTAATATTATTTAATATGTCATTTTTCATTATAATTTCTATATAGCAAGGGGACTTAACTCTAGAAAAGTTATTTCAAGAGGCATAACTTTTAATAACATTGCTATATACTTTATAGTCATATTGTTGCATCGTTTTCAAAGATTTATAAACTCTTTGTCTATAGTTATTTACAGGCATATGAGTTATAATAAATAATGATATCATCTTTAAGGCATTTTCAAAGTTTTCATAAAATAATGCATAATGCATAACATTGTAACTCATCTTTTTATGCTTAAAGAAGTTATCTACAGTCATGTAGGTGATTAAAAACAGTTTTCATTAAAAATAATGGATGGTGTGTGGAAGGACATTCTTTTAAGTTACTTTTTGTTGTTGTATGAATTTAATGAGATGCTCCCCGCCAGGAGCTGGGCGAAGCCACGCCGGGTCAGATAGATAGACAGACAGACAGACAGATAGTCGGGAACGGGAGCTTATATGACTACTTATATGAATTAAATGAGATGCTCACCACCAGGGACTGTGTGAAGCCGGGCCCGCTCAGACAGACAGACAGACAGACAGACAGACAGACAGAGAGACAGACAGACAGACAGACAGACAGACAGATAGTGGGGAACGGGATCTTATATGACTACGTACATGAATTAAATGAGATGCTCCACACCAGGGACTGGGTGAAGCCAGGCCGGGTCAGACAGACAGACAGATAGACAAACAGACAGACAGACCGACTGATAGATAGATAGATCCCCTCCCTCTCCGCCCTCCTCCTCCTGTCTCCTCCTCCCTCCCTCCTCCTCCCTCTCCCTCCTTCTCCCCTCTCCTCCTCCTTCCTTCTCCTCCTTCCTCCTTCTCCCTCCTCCTCCTTCTCCCTCCTCCTCCCCCTACTCCTCCCCTCACCCTCCCCCTCGCCCCTCCTCCCTCTTCCTCCTCCTCCCCTCCCTCTTCCTTCTCCCTCCTCCTCTCTCCTCCTCCCTCATCCTCCTCCCTCCTTCTCCTTCCTCCTCCCTCCTCCTCTCCCCTCCTACCTCCTCCTCCCTCTTCTTCCTACCCTCTTCCTCCTCCCCTCCCCCTCCTCCCTCTCCCTCCTCATTAGCCCTCTTCCTCCTTTTCCTCCCTCCTCCTTCCTCTTCCTCCTCCTCCTACCTCCTCCCCCTCCTCCATCCTCCTCGCTCTCCTCCTCCCTCCTCCTCCCTCCTCCTCCTAATCACTCCTCCTCCCTCCCCTCCCTTTTCCTCCCTTTTCCTCCCTCCTCCTCCCTTCTCCCCCTCCTCCCTCTCCTCCTCCCTCCCCCTTCTCCTCCTCCCTTCTCCTCCTCCCTCCTCCTCTCTCCTCCCTCCTCCTCCCTCTTCCTCCTCATCCCTCCTCCCCCTCATCCTCCCTCCTCTTCCTCCCTCTTTCTCCTTTCTCCCCCTCCTCCTCCCTCCTCCTCCTTCCACCTCCCTCCTCCTCCTCCCTCCTCATCCTCCCTCCTCATCGTCCCTCCACCTCATCCTCCCCCTCCTCCTCCCTCCTCCTCCCTCTTCCGCCTCCCTCCTCTTTCTCCCTCCGCCTCCTCCCTCCTCCTCCCACCTCCTCCCTCTTCTTCCTCCCTCTTCCTCCTCCCTCTTCCTCCTCCCCGCTTCCTCCCTTCTTCTCCTCGCTCCTCCTCCCTCTTCCTCCTCCTCCCTCCTCCTCCTCCCTCCTCCTCCCTCTTCCTCCTCCTCCCCCTCCTCCTCCCTCCCCCTCTTCCCCTCCTCCTCCTCCCTCCTCCTCCTCCCTCCTACTCCTCTCTCCTCCTCTCTCCGCCTATCTCCTCCTCCTCTCTCATCCTCCCTCCTCCCTCTTCCTCCTCCCTCCTCCTACTCTTCCTTTTTCTTCTTCTGCTGCTGCTGCTGCCGCCGCTCCATTTACCCAAGTTAATTGTTGGGGAAGATGTAAAGATCTTTCAAGTGCTCTTTCTAATGCTTTTTGTAAGTTCGTCTTCGTTTATCTAAGGTTGTTCTAACTGCAACCAATAAATGATTAGACAAACAGGCAGATAGGCAGACAGACAGACAGAGAGGGACAGACAGACAGACAGACAGACAGACAGACAGACAGACAGACAGACAGACAGACAGACAGACAGACAGCCAGCCAGCCAGCCAGCCAGCCAGCCAGCCAGCCAGCCAGCCAGCCAGCCAGCCAGACAGACAGACAGACAGACAGACAGACAGACAGACAGACAGACAGTGGGGAACGGGAGCTTATATGACTACGTACATGAATTAAATGAGATGCTCCACACCAGGGACTGGGTGAAGCCAGGCCGGGTCAGACAGACAGACAGATAGACAAACAGACAGACAGACCGACTGATAGATAGATAGATCCCCTCCCCCTCCTCCCTCCTCCTCCTGTCTCCTCCTCCCTCCCTCCTCCTCCCTCTCCCTCCTTCTCCCCTCTCCTCCTCCTTCCTTCTCCTCCTTCCTCCTTCTCCCTCCTCCTCCTTCTCCCTCCTCCTCCTTCTCCTCCTCCCCTCCCCCTCCCCCTCGCTCCTCCTCCCCTTCCTCCTCCTCCCCTCCCTCTTCCTTCTCCCTCCTCCTCTCTCCTCCTCCCTCATCCTCCTCCCTCCTTCTCCTTCCTCCTCCCTCCTCCTCTCCCCTCCTACCTCCT